>JAKWJD010001763.1:29550785-30008285 GCA_027705065.1 Solanum peruvianum
TATAGGTTATCAAGATAGGCTATAAGTTGGTTATATTGTTTAGTTCGTATTATGATATACTCTTGAGTGGTATGGTCAACCTTTGGTGAAGGTGTTTATTTGAAGAATATGGATCTATATATGAATATATGTATTGTGTGTATGGTCTTGACGGCTTAATATGTGAAGTTAAGTGATAATGATGATGTTCATGTGGATATGCTTTATGAAGCTTGAATTGTATATTTTTGTAGAGATTATGTCTAAGTTAAGTATATGCATCCGTAAAGCATGTAAGTGAAATATATGCATATGTAAAGCATGCTTGTGTGATATATGATGAATGAAGGTATGCGCCTGTTTAGGAGTCAATGATATGAAAATGGTGATTATGTGGAAGATGTGATCACATATACTCACACACACACTTCGAATGAATGAATGAAGTAATGCATGTGAATGGGGGATTTTAGAGAACTCTTCGTAAGTAGAGATTTAGTGTCTAGACCATCCCTATAGTATGAAAATTAAGGGGAGTTTTTTGGTGAACAGTCTTTGTGAGTTGAGATGAAGTGTTTAGTAGCAACCTCACTATTCCCAAGAGCTTTCTAAGTTAGTTGGAGAATAGATACACATGGTGAGTTGAGATGTGGTGACCATTAGTTACCCTGAACCTTTAGTAATGAATGTATAAGATTAATTGGTGAATTTATTCTTAGCACCGAGAGGATTTGAAGAAGGGGTGGGTACATTTCGTGAGTAGAGATGATGTATCCAATTTACCTCTTGAGATGAGTGGTCCTCGCTAGAAGATAAATGAGTCACTACGAAGCAATCTCCTTATCCCTAAATTATGCGCCTGCATATGAGTAGCTATTGGAAACCCCATGTAAAGGCTCAAGAATGACCCTACCTTTCAAGACCACTATGTGATGTTCTTTATTTGTTGAATGTCTCTTAAATGAGTTAATGAACATAGTGTCTTAAGTTAATGGTATGTTTATGAAATGGTACTTATCTAGAGTAGCGTTAAGGATTTCTTAGGTAGGCTTGGAGAGGGTGTACGGGCGATCTCTTGATGTCTTACTTAGGTGAGTCTTAGAGTAATTGTAGGTAAGGAGTTAAATTGATGAAATGGGAATAATATAATCTTAGGTAGTCTTTAGGATCACTTAGGTATGTGTGAAGGGGTTGTATGAGCGGCCGTTTCATAACTCACTCAAGTGAGCCTTAGAATAACCTTTGGTAGGAGGGTCTCATGGTTATGTGTTTTGACGTGATCTTGATGTTATATTGTGAAATGTTACTTATATATGCTTATGTTGATTTGTTAGTGGATCTTACACTTTTCTTATGAAGTTTTCTATAAAAAGAGCATGTTTTATACAAATGTCCTTTTCGCATGGTTTTAATTGCATGTCACCATCCTTAGTGCATTCTAATGTGCTTATTCCATAAATTTTGTCTTATCTCTAAAGGTGTAGGTAACATTTGAGAGTAGTCGTTGAAGTGAAGCTTGGGTATTAGTATTCATTCAAGCAATGTTGGGGTATGTACTCATATGATTCGAGGACCTCATTTTGTTTAGTTTTCATTGTCAAAATTATTGTAATAGACTTAGATATTTCTATATTTCGATGTAAGGGCTGTGTCCCAAGATATTCGTGTGTGTAATATGGCGACTTTGAGACTTAGTCTTTCCTTGTGATTTTTTATAAATGATATATTTTGAAGTATTACTATTTTATGTTAAAACTTTTAGTTCCGTACTACTTTTCATACATGTATGCAATGAATGATGTCAAAGGGCTTGTACAAGACATCGGAGAGGTCAAGTACGTCATACCACGATTCGAGAATGTCATTGCTTCTAGGGTATACTCTCGGGTCGTGATAGTTTTAGTAAGTTTAAGCCTAGAAACATAACTAGAACTTACCTAAGTGAAAGTCATTAATCAAAACTTAGAAAATTTGAAGCAAGAGAGGAGAAAAAGTTCAAGAATCCTAGTTCAAGAACGCAATAAGTTTCAATCAGTTACAACCCCGAAATCAAAAACTTTCTCTGTGAAATTCATCAGTATGTATGTGGGATTTCACTAGTGGATTCCTTTCGCCCATTGGGTTCCCTAAAATTCAATCATTTTCTTGATTCCTTTATTATGAATAGACATAGGGTTTCTAGAATTTCAGCAGATTATCATGAATTTCTTATCAACATGTTTGAAATTATATTATCATGTTATTACATTGTTTCTCGCATGAATTTCAAAACTCTAGCTATTTATTTATTTAGATCTTGAATTACATATGCTAGGTCAAATATATAAATTATTCAGTTATACATGCCTTAGGTTGTAATGCATCATTATCAAATTAATTGTTGCATTCTCAGTTTGAGCTATCTAGTATTTATAGAAACTCAGTCATAATTAGTTAACTATTTAATTAGTTGCGAGTAGTGTAATACCTATTTGGACTAGGGTTCAGCGTACCAAAATAGTCCCAGAACTACTAGCCACATAGGTTTTAAGTCCTTTGTGGGCATCAATTTAGTGATCATGCCAGCATTCCTTTATACCTTTGGCAAGGTATATTGGATCCTCTAGATTGTGCGTATACATCGAACTACACATTTAGCTCATGTGGTTTTATTATCGGTCATTAGTATCCCCTATAGTGCAGTCAGATTCTACTGCATTGACCTTATTATTAGTATATCCAGTATTCAGTTTAAGCATGTTAGGAATTGGTCACTGCATTGAGTTATCTCAGCATTCATTATCTTTATAATGTTTAGATTATGTCATTGCTTTATTGCCTTATTCAGTTATATGTTATTTCAGCTTTACTATATGATGCATACTCAATACCTTTAAAGTACTGACACATACGTCTGCTACATCTTTTCGTGATGTAGGTCTAGGTTCTAAACATCCAAATCACATTTAGATCGGTTAGCGATATGCAGCTTAGCAAAATCAGTGGGTGAGTCCTCATTCTCCGAGGACAATAGTTATCAGTTTCTTTTATGTATTTTTAATCCTTTAGTTACAGTTTTGCTAGACTTAGATGGGGCCTGTCCCATCATTTCAAGTCAGTTAGAGGCTTATTTGAGACATAATTAGATTCAACTTAGTGTTGAGTTAATATCTTCTTTGTATTAAACTCATCAGTATTTCATTTATCTAAGTTATAGTATATGTGTATTCCCTATCTTTTATTTTTATTTATCATTTAGGTTGAGCATCAGTTTATTATCTTTAGCATTCTCATGATCATGCCAACGTGTTTATCTTGAGATCACTTGTCGTCCTAGGTCCCGTGTCGACATCTCAGGATAGATCGGGGCATGACACTTCTAAACCACAGGCTCCACGATAGACATACCCTAACAGTTAACAAATTGGGACAACACAGGCAGGAGGTGAAATGCCAACATTGTCAAAAGATCTGCCATACAAATGATGTGTGTCGCTCAAAAATGCACAATCACTTTGAAGCTAAGGTCAACTTTTTGTCGAATCATCACTCAGATACAAATCCTTGGATCCTTGATTCTGGAGAAGCCCATCATGTCACAACAGATTCAGGGAATCTTGGAGAAAAAATTGGCAATGAGGAAGTGTCTATGGGGTGACAGTAAAACTATTCCCATTACTCACACTGGTTTAACTCGAATTAAGGCTTATAAGTCTAATTTCATACTCTCTAACACTCTTTGTTCTCTAGTTTTTTTAAAAAATCTCTTTTATGTTGCTGAGTTTTGTTCAGACAATCTAACCTCAATCGAATGTTTTCCACACTCTTATGTTGTGAAGGATCTCAAAACTCGGAGAATGATCGCCGAAGGCCGGAATATACATGGACTGTATGAGTGGCCCAAAGGGATGATATGTCACCTTCCACCAATTTAACCTCCACCAAAATGTCCCATCAATTTTTGTACCATCGTTTGGGTCATCCTCACCTAAAGATCCTAGACTTTTGTAGTGAATAAATTTTGTATTCCTTTTTTCACCAAAGAAATGTTTGGGTTTTGTAATTCTTGCTCATCAAATAAAGCTCATAGTTTTCCATTTCAACGACTCTTTAAGTAGTAATGCACCACTTCAAATTTTATTTAGTGATTTATGGAGTCCTTCACCCATTTTATCCACTGATAAAAAGTTGTATTACTAGGTTTTTGTTGATCATTACACCAAACATATTTGGTTATACACAATTGAAAACAAAAGTGAAGCCTCTTTCATTTATGAGAAATTTCATCCTTTGGTGGAAAATTATTTTAAACACAAAATTTCCTCACTTTATACGGATGGAGGAGGTGAATACACAGGTCTTAAACACTACCTACAAGTCAATGACATTGACCATTCAATTTCCCCACCCTACACACCCCAATGAGTTTCCATAGTTGAACAACGTCATAGGCACATTGTCAAAACAACTCAAACTCTTCTCAATGAAGCCTCAATACTATCTCAATTATTGTCCTTTGCCTTTCATCATGTTGTCTATCTTATAAATAGACTCCCGACACCTGGCCTAAATAATGACCTTAAAAAAATATTTGACGAACCTCCAAAATACTCTCCGCTAATTTTTTTTGTTGTCTCTCTTATCCTTAAATTAAATCATATACACACAATAAATTTCGTCCTAGATCCACACCATGTGTTTACTCACTAGTTTCTATTATTGTTCACGCACACCACTTTTTTGATCTACTGGACTCAAAAATATTCGTTAGTCGTGATGTTTGATTTTGTGAAGATATTTTTCCTTTTAGACAAATGTTATCACACTTGAAAAATAAATTTTCCACGTTAAAATGGGAATCGTAGAGTCCCAAGTCAGTATGTAAAGTTATCCAAAAGTCCAACACAATTTGCACTCCAACATCGTTCAAACTCTTCCATCGCCTACTCCTATGCCCCTAAAAGTTCACTCTCATTTAAACACTTAAGAGTCCATAGTTGAAAGGAAACTAACAGAAGTCTCCACTTAATCAAGTATATTTCCTATCGCTTCTCAATCTCAATTACTATTTCATAATGCCTCCCACACCACCTCCCCCCCATCACCCTATTCCAGTCCTCCCCCACCAATAGTGATCCAGCAGCCACCAGATCCTCCAAAAATTATGCCACCTGCCGCTGCCCCTCCACCCTCTAGTGTAGTCACAATGTCCAAAAATAATATCTTCAAACCGAAGAAACAATTCAGCTTCTTGGCTAACCTTTCTCCACACCAAATACCAATCAAGCAGTTAAGCATATTGAATGGAAGACTTCCATGGATCCTTAATGAGAAACCAAACTTGGGAAATAGTACCTAGGGACCCGTTGACCAATGTTGTTGATTGTATATGGCTATTTCACATTAAAAGGAAATCTGATGATTCTGTTGATAGGTAAAAGGCGCGATTAGTAGCAAATGGTTTCATACAAGTCCAGGATTGGACTTTCATAAAACTTTCAGTCCGGTTGTCAAACCAACTACTATGATAATCGTTTTTTCCATTGCAATTCAAAACAAGTGGAAAATTCACCAACTTGATGTCGACAACATTTTAGGATGCTTCTCTATTTATTTTCACATTTGAAGCTAGCAGGATGTATATTCTAGTGTATGTTGATGATATCCTCATCATTGGGAATTATCCAACCCTTGTCGCACATGTAATCAACTCTTTGCTTGACAGGTTCTCCCTAAATAACCTTGATAATCTCAACTATTTTTTAGGGATCAAAGTCAAACATGTTTTGAACGGGATTTTCTTATCACAATCCGTATACATACTTGAGATTCTTTCAGATATAGACATGGTCGACTACAAAGGAGTCATGACACCCACGTGCTCAAGTTCACCACCCAAAGCAAACGATGGTTCACCTCCTACCGATGCAACCTTATATCGATGTACTGTGGTAAGTTGCAATACTTATCATTAACACATCTTGATATTGCATTCCCACTTATACAATTAACTCAATTTATGCGATCCCCAAGTCTGGAGCACTGAAAGTAGTAAAAAGGGTTCTTCGATATCTCAAGGCATCAACAACATTGTGCCTATAAGTATCTATTCAATCTAGTAATAATTTATATATGTATGCCGATGGTGATTGGGCCGGTGATCATGTAATATGATATCCACATCTGGTTGTATACTTTTGTTGGGGCCAAATCCTATTTGTTGGTTTTGTAAGAAGCAACAATCAGTGCTCAATCGTCTACTGAAGAAGAATAAAAATCGGTTACCAATTCACTCTTTGAGATTACTTCGGTCCACAACCTGTTAATTAAATTATGATATGAAGTCTCACAAATGCCAAGCATTTTTTGTAATAACATTGTTGTCTCATATCTTAGCAAAACCCCAGTCTTCCACACTAAGATGAAACACATTGGAGTAGAATTTCATTAGATCCTGAACAGTTTGAAATAAGGTAGAGTGATAGTTAAATATCTTTCTGCCGTAGATCAAATTGCAGATACTCTCACAAAGCCGTTTTCCAAGCCTGCCTTTATTCGGTGTTTACCCAAGTTAGGCATTTCCGCTATCAGACCCCAAAAATGAATTAAAGTGCTTAGAGCATCACATGTGTATAAATTTTTTTAAAATATGTTCATTAAGATTTTTTATAGTATGTACACTTTATTTGAGGTGATTTGGAAGTCAAACATGAAGGGGCGACCAAGACGTTTGATGACTAGCCACCAAAGGGGTGTTAAGTGTTTTTATGTGATTATGAGTTTTTAATGGGATTATGAGGTCCTCATATGAGTTTTGATGATGTTTACAGGTAATGTGTTAAGTTTCATGAAGTTTGGAGGTCAAACGTCCAACAACGTCCAAGATGTTTGAAAGTTAGCCCTTGGACGTTGTCCAGTGTGCCTAGCGAGTTTTGCTGTGTTGAGGGTGTTGTTTGGGTCAAAAAATAGTAGGGTTGACCCTGTCATCTTATTAGACATGTTAAGGGTCAAAACGTCCAAGTACGACTCCCCGAGGACCACCCTAAGGGTCCCCGAAGAGGACCCAAACATTGGACAAAGAGGCTGCCCAAGGCAGCAAGCAGAACCAAGAATTGGACCTAGCCTCACGACACGCGGACAACATGAGGCACACCATCACACATTTTATTTTGGGAAGAATTAGGGGCTGCCTCCCCTACGTGCAGCCATTTCCCATATCTGGTTGCGTAGTTTTATAGTCAATTTTGACATGTCAAAAATTCCCAATAGGTATGGGGGTGTTTTGGTAACTTAGCAAAACAGTTACAAATTGTTTTTAGGACCTTTTAAACCCCTTTAAAAGTCCAAAACCCCAACATCTAATAAGAAAAATCAAAATCCCAAATCTCTCTTCTCTTCCAAATTCTCTCAAACCTTCATTGGAGGGAAAACTCAATCAAGCTAGAGGTTGAATTTTCATGGTTTTTATTCAATTTCTTGTGGGATTCTCATGTAGAAAGGTATGGTGATCCTTCATATCTAAATAACCTCTCATTTAGACAGTTCCTTTCAGTGTTTTCAAAGAGAATTCATGATCAAAATTTCTATCTTCCAATCTAGCCATGAGTTCTTTCTAAAAACATTTTGAAAGGATTTCTAATGATGAATTGATTTTAATCTGAATTTAAATCCAATTGCATGATGAACCCATGCTCCCTTCAAACATTCGATTTAGTCTATGTGTGAGCTTTGTGATCTTGACCTTATGCTAATCGAATTATGATTGAATTATGTTACTGCCTGTTATGTATATTCATGATGAATTATGTGAAATTGATCCACGTGGATCAAGGTATGAATGTTTGAATGAGAATAGCTGATGTTCTTCTATCTACTATGTATTTCTATCATAGCATGTTGTGATCTTAATGCTAGAATGATTGTTTCCAATTATCATAAATTGATTTAGCTACTGCCTAAGATGTAAATTTATGATGAATTATATATAGTTAATCCAATGTGGATGAAGGTTTGGAGATTTAATGAAATTGACCTATCTTCTTTTATATCTATAGCTTTCTATGTAATGATTTCAATGTGATCTCAATTCTAGGATAATTGAAGTAGGATTTTGTTAATGTTAATATGCTTTTATCTACTGCCCTATTATTGAATTGTTTATGCAAAAGGAGTACCAATAATTGATGATCAAAAGTTGAGGAATTGGTAAGATTGCCTACTTTATTTACTTTCTACGGTATTGTGGATAGAATTGGCCTTGTATGACATTGTGGTATGGTCCATTTATGGTGGTGGTGTTTAATTTATTTTCATTATATATGTGATGTGATCATGGCCATAAAGGCAATTGTATTATAAATGTGTGGTGGTGATGATGATCAAATGTGAAGCATTCCTAGTCTTCCATTCTAGTTGTGATCAAGGTCTTATTGCTCATGTAATAGGTATGTGAATGACTATGTTAGGGTTGTTTTAGGTTCTTCCAATTATGAATTATAAATGATGAATGACCCGTTACGTACATACCCCTATATGAAAGTGTAATTAGCTTTGGTTAGGAGTCTTGAATGCAAGTAGTGAAATTATATTGTCTCCTATGCTATTATGTGTTGTGTGGTTATGTTTGGTTGTGCATTATGTTCCTAGAGAGTGGCTGCCTCAATGTGTTGTTGATAGCCATTAGGTAATCATGTTGACCAATATACACACACTGACACTTCATGCATGTTTACAAGTAGTATTGTTTCATGGTGTCAAACGAAAGTTATTCTCTTATGCACTTGTGTCTACTACTATGCATGTAATTTATATGTTCATTAAGTATTATTATGTATCCCTTAACTAGAATGAATTCATAGGTGTAGAAGTATGGGAAAGGGTATGGGACCTTGTCTATGAATTGCACATGTGTTTCTTTATAGGCTAGTTCCTAGGTTTGGTTTGTTATGTACATGAATGTGAATGCATGATTATGTTAATGTATGAACATGTGTGGTCTTAATGTATTGTGTGAAAGGATTGATCACATATACATACACACACACATGTATGATGATCTAGTCAATAGAGGGTCCTTGAATGGTGTTCTCAAGTGTACCCTAAACTAGATTGTGCTTTACATATGCTATGTCCATGTGAAAGGACTTCTCACACGATTTAGATTGATGAACTCTTATCTATGATTTATGAGCTAAGCATATGAGGAGTTAACTCTTCTAAGCCTATGTTTTATAAAGTAATTATAATAATGACTTTTCAATAAAGGGAACTTATATTAGCACCGAGTGAACCTGGAGATGAGGGGTGACACCTTCCCAATGCGGGAAGGTAGGGTTCACCATATATTTCCATATATGCCTCCAAGTTCCATAAATTATGCTTACCCTGAAGGATCTAGCAAGTGATATCACCTAATATGCTAGGATTTATTAATATTCTACCTTGTCTAGGTAGAGCACCTTCCATTGGTGTAAGGCTCTACAACACCAAATTCCATTTAGCACCCATGGTCTTAGTGTTGGTTAAGGCTATAATTTACCTAAAGTAAAATGGACAATGGATGTAACGTAAGGACCCTAACAAGGAAAAACTAAGGGAAGTTGCTTAGTGTAGGTGTGGGTATGGGACTTCACCTATGCATTGCATAAGAAGATCTTGAAAGGAGTTCTAGGAAGGTGTTCTAATGAATATGATTATGTTTATGTTCCTTATTCATGACATTGTAGTGTTTTCTACTTGTTATGATGATATGCAGGGTCTGAGTCTATATGATGTGTTCTTACCTTATTTGCATAGTATGGATCTTACTGACTATATGATGAGGTCTTGCTTGACATGGAGGAGATTTTCTATGCTTGTCTTGCTGATGTATGAAGTTCATGTTAGGCATTTATTCTCCTTGTAGGTTTACTTAGTATGTGTAAGGTTAGGAGACTTCACATGTACATTGCATTAGTAGGATTAGATGGGGAATATGAGTAGGGTCTTTTGATGTTTATATGATATGAAGTTCAAGTATTTTTTCAGTGACTATTGCCTATTATGATTTTATTAACAGTGTTGACTAACATTTGGTCTTGAAGTGATCCTATATGTGGTCCATGGAACATGTTGGTTCATATATCAAGTAGGTGTCTTAGAATATGTTATGTTCCTATGAATACCTATGTTTAAGTAAATGAAGGTTATGTGAATGTTCACAGTGGTGACCTTAAGGTGATGCGTGAGTATGAGTAGTGGAATGGAACAATATTCATGCATTGCACAAAGTGTTACTAGAGGGTTAATTGGGGGTTAAAGACTTAAGGTAAAAGATAAGATAATACTATGAATATGATAAATGTACTTCAAATAAATAATGAGGCTTTATGTGATGTTATGAATAATGAACATGCTTATGTGAAGCGTATGACCTATGTTGTGCTTTTTAGATTGAAGTACTTATGAAATTTTACAAAAAGGTATTATGCATGGTTTCACGTAAAATGTCCCCTTTAAATGCATATTTTTGCATGGTTGTCATACTTAGTGCATTCTTGTAATAACTCCATTCTTCTCTATGTTTTACGCAACGTGTAGGTTATGGATGCTTAGAGGATGTATTTAATGGTGAGCATCTTGATATGTGATTCCCAAGATCAATGAAAGTAATCCTTATGTTCAAGTATTTCTTTTATTATTGATTTAAGTAAAGTCTTGTAATAGTTTAGTTTATGAATTTACGTAAAAAGGGTCGTGTCCCTATTCTATTCTATGATGTTGATTCTAAGATGACAAAAGAGACTTAGAGTCTAATTATATATTATGACTTATATTTTATGTATAATGGAAGTAATGTTTCTACATATGATGTGCTTTGACAATGCGATGAATGATAACCATGGGCTTGTATAAGACCTCTGAGAGGTCAAGTACGCCATGTTACTTCTAGAGGGTGCTTCCTGGTCGAGAAAGCCGCACCTCACATAACTTGAGGTTGTGTGTTGAGATACTCGGAACAATATGTTATCAATACTTATCATATTCTTATTTGATTCATTCTTTTACACAATATTAGATCAAGTTGTTAAAGTAGCTCCTTAGATTTATTAAATTTAGTTACATCTTAAGTTTTTAGACTAGATACTTAGGATTAGTCAAGTTAGTTACGTATTACTTGTTTTTAAGTTGATGTTACAATTGAATAAAATAATTCAAGTTAGCTTCAATTCTCAAATCTATTTAGTGATTATATTTTATTTGGATGCTTCTTGATGTTGAATTTTTTTATCCCTTTTGTCGTTCTCTTTCTAGTTGATTTCCTTTTGTTTTTAACATCACTTAGACTCTAATGTTAGAATTATAGTGCTTCTCTTTGTAAATATATAATCTTCTTGAGCTCGGTCGGCCTGTGATGCCGATTGAGTAATTTGTGTTTGTTACTTATATTACACTTCTGCATTTTTTTCTGATGCACCTCTTGGTACAAGCCACTCTCAGTTGAGTCTTCCATGACCACTCCAGTCTCAGAGAGTGGTGAGCTCTTGGAATTCGAGGCTTGTTGCTTTTCCTTCTTTCTGTACTTATCTATGCATATTGTATTTTTACTTGAAAAACCTTTGTATCTAGCCTTTATGTACTTAGATATTCTTTATTCAGTGACTTGAGGTTGAGGAATTTTGTTTTATGTTCCGTTTGTCTTTCTTGGTTATTTTTGGGACCGTTTGTGTATTGCATATCCTATTTAAATTTCTATAATATGGACCTATTATGTATCCTTATTTTTATTTCTGCTTATTCTTTTATTTAAAATTGTTATCTTTCACAAGTTTTGGGTTTTGGCTTACCCACTGGGTTTGAAGTAGGCACCATCATAGTTCAATTTTGGGTCGTGAAAGTCTCTTTATTTCTTTCTCTTTATTTTGAGGATGCAAACTCTAATTTACTTTAAATCTGTAACGTTGCTTTTGAAAGGTAATTATAGTGAAAAGAAAAGGTTGATAATTACCTTATTTAGTTTGTTTAACATTTGAAACTTCAAATAGTTTGGTTAAATTAAAGTATTAGACTATTTTCAGTGAATTATATGTTAGGCATTGACAAAACCCACCTAGAGCCTATTTTAAGATTTGTGATTGTGAAGTTAGTGCGATTAATTAATCGTCCTAAAATTGTGTTCAAATAGTTAATCAAACCATCCCCAATTCACTTTCATTGATAAATTGTATCAATGTTCAAATTTCTAATGTGTTAAAGCATATTGTAAGGTGAATTACATTCATCCATTTCTTGTCGGATCGATCACACCTCTTCGTTGGGTTATATATTGAAAACTATCATCAATACATGTAACTTATAGCATAATGGAACGTTATAACTTTCTCTGACATGATTATTTTTTGACTTCTTTGATTCACTGCCTAATTTGAGTTTTAAATATCTCACTTATAAATCTATTTGTTTTTCATTATCTTATTTTCTTCTTCTTATTTTTTTTTTCTTTGACTTATAGTGTAAAATATTAAAACTAAAAAGAAAAAAGTGTTAATGAAAAAAAGAAAAGAAGTAAAGAAAAACACTAACTAAATTTTTTACGGTTATATTGTAATTTATTTTTCATTTATTTTTATAAATGCATAGAGCATCTATGATAACTTTTACAAAAAATAAGTGATAATAATTTTAACATCAAATTATAAATACAAAGATATATGTTTTTTTAAAAGATAAAAGGAAATTTGTCCCTACCAAAATTCTTTATCTAATCACACACATCGCTAAAAGCTAACAAGTTTTCCTATTTTGGAGTTTTTGAAGTATACTCAGTTGTCTTTGCTGAAAACTTCAGGTAAAAGACCTCAAAATGTAGTTTTAGTGGTTTAGTTAGATCCATTATGGTATGTATGTTTAGACCTTTGTTTTGGGTCTTGAGACTTATGGACTCATTGATGTGAGCGGTTTGACAAAGTGATGTGTGATAGCATTATGGAGGTTTCTAAGTCACTTGAACCAAAGTATATCCTACCCTTTTCCCCCCTTATGTCCTTGGTGATTCCAATTTTTTTATCCTACATTAGTGGCAAATTACATAGTGGGCAAGCCAATGTTCCGATGTGTGTATCCGTGAATTCATTTGTGAGAGTGATTATCTTAACATTTTTTATAATTTATTGTTATGGAATACATTATGGTGAGTAGGATAACACCTTTTGAGTGAATCGTGAGGTTTTGATTCAAATTGAGATGAATGAATGAGAAAAATTTTATTCTGAATCCTTGGGTGAATTGTGAAGGTTGATGTCACTGAACTGAGATGCTTGTTGATGTGCTCAAATGAAATATGGTCCCTGAATTTTAGTTAAAAATTATATTTTAAATGAGAAAAGATCTCAAAGAAGCCATATTTGTGCCTACATTGTTTCTCAAATGTAGAACTTGATGATTCTTCTCCCTCTGTTCATGGCTAGTGGAGCACTCTAGAGAGTTGAAGACTTGGTAAGTCCTCATACTCCAAAAATCATGTCAGCTTTATTAATTTTCTATGTATTTCATTCTTTCAATTATTGCACGTGGTGTACGGATTACGTCATGACCACTACTTAAGATGTTATCGAAAGACTTGTCAAGATTGTATACACTTTATTTTTCAAATGTAATTTTTTTCTCTATATAAATTACTTTAATTTTCTACTAATATGTATATCTGTATGTCAAGTGGATTTTGCGGAGCCTTTCGGGGTCTGATACACCTTTTCACATCTAGGGTGCAATTTGGATTGTGTACTCTACGATTTGAGGATATAACTTTTAGCCTTAAGTCATCAACGAACCCTTAAAGTTGTATGCATAATTCACTCAGATAGCTCAATTAAGACTAGTACCTATTGAACACTTTACCTATTCAATAATTATTCCTATTAGGAATTTTTGATAATCAACAATTATGTAAAGTGTGTGATACACTTGCAGTGACGTGTCAAAATGACTAATTAAAAAATAACATGTGGCACTAGGCCCCGAAAATTATAAAAAAAATAATTTTATTTAAAATTATTTGAAACACATTTTGTGTATAATTTTCTTAAAAAACAAAAGAAAAATGTCAACCTATTCTATCCAGTCCCACCCCTACCCAACCCCTTTTAATCTTCATCTTCTTCCCAAAACACATTATTTTTCATATCACAAAACCTAATTCTTTTCAAATAACTTGATGATTAACTTTTTTTTTGTTATATTTTCATATTAAGAGTGAAGAAGAAGAAAGAAAATTTTGTCAGTGATTATTCATTTCTACATTGATGATAAAATGAAATTGATAGATCAAAAGTTAATTCTTTCAAATTTTGGACTATCATTTTTGATAAATTTAATGGGTTTAGATAGAATTTGAGTAAAAATCTTTGTTTGAAAATGGATAAACAAATATCAGCCAACTTTTTTTATACGTAAAAGTCATTTTTTTTCTTTCTTCTTCTTTTTCTTCATATTTGTTCCATATTGTCATGAGATTTGAAATAAATCATATGCATGAAGGTCTTACTTTCACTCAATATGAATCTTAATAGGAAATTTTCAATTATTTCATATTAGGAAGAAATAATATTCTTTTATTTTTGATAAAAAACTAAAAGAAAAGCAATGTTAGACCTAAAATGAAGAAAGTTTTGCAATTTAAATTATGAAGAAGATGATAGGTAGGGAGTGAAGTGTTTTTCTTTTTTGTAAAGAATGTAAATGAAAGAAGAAAAATGTTTTAAAGTTAATTATAGTTCCAAGTGTCAATAAAAGAAGAAAAAATATTTCAAAAAATATTCAAAAAAGACACTATTTTTAATCTTTTCAGGTGTCATATCAGTGCTTTGTATTTAATAGGTATATGTTTTGAACAATTTAGGTGTTCAATATGTACATTTTTAGTTGACGTGTCTAAGTAAATTATGCGGACAATTTTAAGGGGCGGTCGATAACTTAAGCCTAAATTTTAAAATATTTCGAGGAAGAAATCATAGGAATCATTAATGTATGACATCAACATGGGCTAATGAAGTATGTATGATATAGATTTGAACATGGGCCACACATCATAAACCTACTTAACAATAGTACGTACTACTATGCCTTAACTAATATGACTGATGACTTTTATACTTAGAAACACTTCAAAAGTACGGTTCTCCTCTTGAATAGTACTCTTAATCAGCTGCAACTTATAACCCTATCTAGGGTATATCTGACTACTTCTACTCAAGTCGAAGTCCAACTACATGCTCTCACCATGGTAAAGCTTAACTTGAAGTCACACCGTACTAATCCTATGTTTCAGTAGGAAATATTATCCCAAGAGTACTTGTGCATTATGCATTCATGCATATGTTATTAATATATTTTTTAATCCTATCACTATAAATACTTCATGTACTTCAAGGTAACCAACCCATCTAACAGTCCTTAGATTCCCTAAAGTCTTTGCAAGATGGAATTTTCAAGGACTACTACCAAGAGACACACTTTTCATCTTATTATTTCATACCGTAGATACTTAATCCCCCACCACTTTTATAAACTTAGGTAAAATAATCATGCTCCGATGTTCTTGATAAGGGACAACTACTTCCTCATCTAAAACTGTCATTCAACTGCTATCATCACCACTATTGTAACATAGGGAGCTAGAGGAGCACTAAAATACTAGAGTATAATGATCTATAATATTAAATCGTAACTTATAGTTATCATGGCATTGATACTATTAAATCAGTAAAAGGCTTATTATGTGAACGAAAGTAGGGGTTTAGAAACATGAAATCATAAGCATAGTTTTTGAAGAAATCATATCAGAAAATAATACATAATGCATTATGATTTCACTAGTCACCAAGAATGTTTCATGATTACATAGGACTGATACGTTACACCTCAAATTTAGCTACTAGTTCAGGTCTATGAGACAAGTCTACTCTTCATAAAAATTTCTATGGGTCATAGACCAGTATCATAGAAAGGGGAAAATGATTTTTCAAAAATCAAGTTTTAGTATCTCATTCTATGGCTGACCAAGACAACTCGTCAAATAATCTATAAGTCATAGATAGGTTATGTAGAAGCAATCCAGACTTAGTGAAATTTTTGGGTTAAGGTTGAGTACTACGATTAAGGTTTATGGACCATAGGAGGTCCTACAGACCGTATATAGATCCCCTCACAGTTGGAAACATTTTAAGGCCCCTATACTTGATCTATGGTTGACCAATACAAATCATTGAAATTTCTAAGATTAGTAAGTCAGACCTATAGATCAATGGTGGCAATTATTTGTTGGTGGGCTTTGGGTCTTATCCAGTATGTTTTGGGCCTATGCTATGTTGTTTGTCCAGCATCCTAAGCACTATATAAAGACTTTAAGTCCATCTAACAATCGCTCCCTATTTTTTGCAATAAGTGTTTTGTGCAACTACTTGACCACTCTTTTATGTTTTATTCAAAAGTAGAGTCACCATTTAATGAATTATTTATATGTTAGGGTGGCTAACTGATTTTAATCAATTAAGGTCAACGAAACTAGTGATTTAGGTAACATTTGAAATTACCCGAAGAGCAAGATGTTAAGCATCCTTCAAGATTCACAAATGTGGATCTCAACTGTATGTCACATGTTTATGTGGAAATTATACATATAGAAAATAATGTTTCTATCTATTTTAATTATTAATCTAAAAAATTATGTGAGAAAGATGTAAAACTTTTATCTAATATAGTAAAACATAGGCGAAAGTTGATAACTAATAAATTAACACAAAACTAGGTGATAAATAAATAAATAAGCTGACTTTTAATTATTTAATCTTTAAATAAAAATAAACAGTCCAAGGAACATTAATTATTCAATTAGTTATAGAGTAAAATAGGTGAAACTTTATTTAAAGTAACTTGAGAAAGATGAGACAGTTAATGAGCAAGGAGAGAAAATTAACACCAAATGATATGAGAAATTATAAAGGTCGAACACAAAATAATTTACCCCAAATTATAAAACCCATAATTGTTGAAGAGTTGTAAAACTAAATCAAAATTACACAACAAATATAGAAGATGAATGTAATAGAAATAGGAAGACAAGAGATAAAAACTTTTCTTATTATTTCATCTTTAAAGTATTCACTAAATCTTTAAGTGTATACAATATAAACTCTTACGCCTCTATTTATAGTGTAACATAGAGGCATACAAAAGGTTATTCATAAACATGACATTAACATGAATATAAATGGGAAAGATTATGAAAATGGAAGGTTAGAAGAATAATGGTTATAAAGGTGGAGTTTAGGTAGGTTATGATTATCTTCATAATGGAGGAAAGTAAAGGAGTAAGTACTTGATATAGTGGACATCCACAATATATTATTTTGTAATACTCCCTCTTAGATGTCCATCAATAATATGCCTCGTTAAAACCTTACTAGGAAAAAGTCATGTGAGAAAAAATTCTAGTGAAGGAAAAAGAATAATCATATGTGTTAATACACTTTGAATGTTGTCTCATTAAAAACCTTACCAGGAAAACCCAATTGATATAAAACCATGGTTAAGGAAAAGAACACAACGCATATTTTTTAACCCCCGATCAAAATCATTACTTGATATTTCAAAAATAATGCATTCTAATGTTGTGTCACAACTTTTCAAATATTAATGTTGGCAATGTATAGTGAATTAGTATACAAGATTATCACTTGAATGCATCTTTGAACGTCTATCTCACCATTTTGTTGAAGATCATGTGTGAAAAATACATTTGGTGAAATATACTTTGTCCGATCTCTTTTGTTTGTATCCTCCCTTAAATAGAGTTATATATTATTTTCGTATATTGTGGCTGTAATATCTTTTTTCAAAATAAAATTACATAATATTGAATATGATAGATCATGATTCAGATCAAACACACTCCCCACTTAATCCATAGATAAATACTATTGCAGCATGTTTTGAAGAAGTGGTTTATGTGATACTTCAATTTTAAAGATATTGTTGTGTCTCCATATGTAAATAATAGTCCATTTCTGATCGAGCTTTATGCAAATCAAATAAATATTCTACATCTAGATAAACAAATCATTTTTGACTTAGGGATTAATCATTTCAATTTTATTGAAGCTTGTCTTTTTTTTTGAAAAGCAAATCACACATCTTGTATGTGTTGAGTCACTTGCTTTGTTAGTTTCTTGTCATAACTTGAATGATACTATGACAATCTTTTCACATAACTTTCGTTATGTATATAAAATAATATTTTAGAATTTGCATAACCAACAATATGTAAGTGCACCAATTGCACTAATACATAAGATTATGAATCATTTTCATGTGATTAAATAGATTCTTACTCTGTGTTAAGCAGTCTCAAAATCACTGGGTACTCAATGGAATTGCTTAAAGACCTTTTAAATCCTTTGGATTTTCATATAACCTTTTTTATCTAGTTAGACATTATAATAATTCATTATGCATGTACAAGTATTTCATCTATTGCAAGACTGAAAGAAGTCTCATTACATCCACCACTCGAGAATATGTCTCGATTTAATAATGCCAAATTTTGTATGAAAGTCGTTTATGCTCCGAGGCATAAACCCGCACATTACACCTTATGGTTATATTTTTTCGCAATGATTCATTTGTACCACAATGACATTATATTTTGATTCATGAACTATAAGATAAAACATATCACTTTGAGAAGTGAAACAAAATATGCTTGAATAGTATAATTAATTTTCTCAAATTTCAATTTAAGATAATCATATACATTTATAACATTGAGTGCTACTTCATATCAAAGATACCATCGACGATCATTTGATATTGATTCTGTACGACATAACTTATCAAGATCTCTTCATTTTTTATCATTTTGAGGTACCTGAACCTTTGCCAATATTTTATGCAGTGTTATATCATAGTGCTCTCTGAAAGCACTTACCTCATTGTGATGACAATTTTGATAATTTTCTCCTCTCCTTCCTCAAGGAGTTTCATGTTTGAATCGACTGATATATCACACTTCTGGCGTACCATAAACTCTGTTCTTCATGACCTATTTATTGGAGCATTTGCAACTTAATTAAAATATTGGGTAAACAAATACATTTGAAATATTATTTGAAACATTTTTCAAATAAATTATCTCCTGAGCTTCAAGTTCACATTTTTTAAAAGGGATAATGCTCAAGTACCCTCTCAACCTATGCCCGAAATCTCAGAGACACACTTATACTATACTAAGGTCCTATTACACCCCTGAACTTATTTTATTAATAATTTTTTACCCCTTTTTAGCTTACGTGGCACTATCTTGTGGGCCCAATGATAGTTGACTTTTTTTTTCGAACTAAGGCCACGTAGGCTAAAAAGGGGTAGAAAATTACATATAAAAAAAGTTCAGGGGGGTAATAGGACCTTAGTATAGTATAAGTGTGTCTCTTGGATTTCGGGCATAGGTTGAGGGGGTACTTGAGTATTTTCCCTTTTTAAAACGAGAATCTAGAGAATTCACCAACAAATAATTTTTAATTGTTAAACACATCTACCCCTAATGTTATGAAATCTAACATTTACCACCAACATCATTTGGGGATCTATCTTTGTGCATGGTGAAGCAATAAAATCATATTTTACACATCAAATTTTTAAATGGAAATTATTTGGTTCCTAACCCTGAACAAATTGTGATAGGAAGACCTTGTTTGCTTAATGCATACACATTAAATAAACTCATTTCATATCAAATTTTATTTGAGAGATTTTTTCTCATGATCAATGATCGAGCTATAATTGGAAGCAAACAATTTCGTGTACACCAACTCTTTATTATCAACATAATTTTATAATTTTGAACTGTGCTATTAATTTAACAATTTAAAAAAATAACCTTGAAAAAATTCAATTTGTAAGTTGATACAAATGCACATGTGTTCATGCCATAGATGAGTCTATTAAATCATAATAGTAAGGGGTCCATATGACAGGTGAACAGACTCATATTCACCTTTTTATATGTTCCAAGTAATTTTAGGGGAAATGTTAGATGGTATAATGATAATTTTATCATGAGAACAAGTAACACATGTGAATTCTTGAATCTTTTATTTTTTCAACAAAGAGCCACATGAATTCTCAATTCTTTTGCATTACATTTGAACCGAAATGATCAACTTATTATGCCAACTTATATTTATCCTAGTAAACTTCTAGTTTACTTTTGCATACAATTCCATCATCATGCCTATACTTGTATATAACACATAAGAAAAGGGTGGGTACCTTTTATGTAAATATTAATAACCTACTTTTGTTGTAGTGATCTAAAGATAATTGACCATTCAATAATTTACAGTCTCAATATAATTATTGTTTTCAATTTATTCGAAATTAAAAAAATTATTCTGAGACATATTACAACATCAATATTATGAACAATTTTCATTTCTGGAAGTCTTAAATTAATTCTTCTGAAACTTTAATGAAGTTTGTGTTAGCCACAAATTTCACAACATCATTCTTAGGGTGACCGTCTCCTTCAAGGAGAATATATGCAAGACTTATTTCTTGGCAACCAATAACAAATTTGTGTTGCCATACACTAGCATTTATTTTGGTCATGACCACAATCTTTATAGAAAAGAATTATTTCATTATTTCATGATAGAACACATCAAAACATATATTATGTATTCAAAGTATATGACAAAATAATTATTTATGCACAAATATTTATTTTCAATCTCTTAAACCTCCTGTAGAGGTGATATATGACATTTTATACAACAATACATGAACATATTTTTATCCATACAAACACAAGTCACATTTTCTTCAAGAACGGGACGATAATCATTTGTACATGCTACATATGTTTTTATTAGAAACTCATTGTCATGCTTTTGCATTATCAAATTTATATGACTCATCTTAACATCACTTTAAGAGATCAAATGTAGAAAATGTACTATCACTTTGTATTCCTTTATTTTGATGGAGGATTAACCAAACTTTTCAAAATTGAGTTGCACCAAAAACAATGTGCCAAATAACTTCTCATACAATTTAGATGGATAAAAATTACCTTCACATTTGAAGGAGCTTCTTAACCTCTTTAATGGATAAATTACCTTCACATTTAAAGGATCATGTTAAGAACCCATAAAGTTCTTCCCTTTAATTACCACAATGATGAACATTAACATTTTACCACACCCATATTCATATATTCAATCATTTGTCATTTTCAGACATATTATGCACTGCTATCACATTCACATAAGAGAACGAAACAAGTTAATTGGAAAAAATTCATGACATTAAGTCAAAAGTATAGAACTTTATGTTAGTAATAATCATATCATCGTAGTAGTGCATTAGAACTTAAACAATGTCTTGCCCATATAAAAATGTCTTTGGTCATAAATCAATGAGACTTAAACCCAATTTTATTATCACGGTGCACTGAGACTTCAACCCCTTGTTTTCTCACTTGGTGTGATGAAACTTGATTTAACCGTCTTACCCTATATCAATGTTTTGATAACCCAAATACGTTACCAAAAAATTAATTATAGAAACCATGAATATAATCTGAATTTTACTTAAAGTACACAATAATTAAACATAATCCATTAATTAGATAAATATGTTATAATCATATATAAGTCCCAAGTTATAACAAATTAAAACATTTTAATAGTTTCTTTGAACATTAGTATGAAGATTATCATAATTTACTAACCATTTTAAAATACCACAAAACAGTCTTTGTTTGTACAAATAATATATAGGATATGAAGTACACCATGCAATCGAATAATCACTAGGATGATTCATAAAAATCACCTATTATTGATTCTTGATGGAAAATGAGCAACTTGTACTGATAACGTGGTGCCACACTAAAGCAAAATAAGAAAAGAAATAGAAAATAAAAATAATAGAAATAGGGAGACATGCGATAATTTTTTTTTATTATTCCACTCTTCAAAGTATTCACCAAATCTTCAGGAGTATACAATATCAACCCTTATGCCTCTATTTATAGTGTAACATAGAGACATACAAAAGATTAGTAATAAACATGACACTATCATGAATATAATGGGAGAGGTTATGAAAGTGAAAGGTTATAAGTATAATGGTTATAAAGGTGGAGGTTATGGAGGTTACGATTATCTTCATAATGGAGTAAACTAATGGAGTAAATTCTTGATATAGTGGACATCCACAATATATTATTTTATAAAAAATTTATAAAAATTAAAGAACTTAAGATTTAGACCAATGCGTAAGAGAATTCAAAGAGGCTACAAATGTTTGTTTCTTTATAGGGATGATTCCAAGGGTTAAAAATATAATTTAACTTTGTTTTATTGGTTGACTATGACCTTACCATTAAACTAAAGTTATTACCTCTGAATCTATTAATTTCACCATTTATACCCTTATGTTGACAAAAAGTCCCAAATTAACAAAAATTTAACCAATTATAATTAAAATTACCCGATAATTTTTTAACCCAAACCCGACCCAACTAACTTGACCCAAATCTTCTTCACCTCATGTCTATAAAGAAAAAGCTCAAGAACTTGTCGAACTTCAAAGGTCCATACTTACCCAACAACTCAACAAAACACCCATCATCTTCTCCAAAAATTCATCTGCTTTGAGAACCGAAATAGGCAAGAACTCATACCAAAAATAAAAAATGATGTACATGACCTTTTATTAAGGTCAAAAAGTGACCCATTTGGGAGAACTGAAGTCTCTCGCCACCTCAGCGTCACCTTAAATGCTCATCTTCTTTACACTTTTTGACCGTTGGTGGTAAGTAGAAATGACGAGATTCACTGCGACGATCGTTTTGGGATCAATTCAACATTGAGTATATGCTTATGTTGATTGCTTGATTTTTTTGTGGCTATCGTTCTGGGCTTGACGATTGGATATTTTCTATGTAGGATCCGTGAGAATGATGTAAGCGTTGATAATCCATGTGATTGTGCTTAATAGATGATATTAAATAATGAATTAGGTTGTTGTTTTTATGATACTGATTTCTTTTTTGCATATAAAAGGTTGAAATCTTATATTACAAAGAGAACAAGATTGAAACAATTTTGATCTTACGAATTTGCTTCATTATTTTGGGAGGGTAGATTTTAAGGAAGATCAATTATGTTAAACAAAAGAAAATGAATCCACAAGCTAAAGATCCACAAGAATATATGTTGTTGCAAATGTATGAAATTTTTATGGAGTAAAGAGATGAAAATATTTCTCTTATTTAGGGAAGAAGAGAAAGAAGAAATTGATATTGGGATCTAATTTGTGTAAGTTTTGTTTTGTGGGTTGGATTTGAATTTGGGTAAAAAAAAGATGAAATTGGGTAATTGATATTGAAATTGGATATTTTTTGTCAATTTTGGGCTTTCCATCCAATTGAAGGGTAAAAATTGTGAAATTAGTAACGGGAGAGGTACAAATAACTTTAATTTAATGGTAAGAGCATTAGTCAACAAATAAAATAATGTTCAACGGTCCCTTAATCACACTACTCTAGAAGAGATTTTTTTTCATTTGAGGTTGTTCTTATAAAATAATAATAGTATTTAAAGATAAAATATTTGATACACAAAAGACATCCACTAGCAATCTACAGATACATATGAATACAGTGTTTTAAGAACATGAATTTCACATAACACCTAAAATTTAACAAGTCAAAGCCTAACATAACAAAGTCAAAATTGAGATAGAGCACGTAACACTTATTGTGGCTTTGGATCCTCGACCCTGGCCTCCATATCACGGTCAGGTGTTGCAGATCATCAAACCTCCATGCCTTCCTTGAGTTTTTTTTAACTTCGACCTTCAATATCTTGACCGTGCCAAGCGCTTCCGTAAGATGTCGCTCTAATGAAGCGATGATGTCCTTCATGTTAAGCACTTCCATAAGCTGAAACTCCATGGAAGTGATGGCCTTCTTCATCTCGAACTCGGCCTGTTGGCGTCCCTCCAACTCCTTCCGGATGTTCTCGGTCTCCTCAAGGGTGAAGTCCTCAAGGGTCTTGAACATGTTGTCAGTCACGTTCATGCACCGGCCTAAGATATCGACGGCTTGTCTTGCCACTTCCATCCATGCGACCCATTCTTATCCAGCGGGAACGTCTATGGTATCTTCTCCTATTTTTCATCACTTGCCTCGACAGTCGAGGGTGGGTGAGATGTTAGCGCTCTCTAGGTTTGAGCTCGGGCAGCACCTCCTCATTACCCTATTGATGTTTCTTCCCCTTTTGGTTCTTCTCTCCACCATCCATACAGACATTGGTGGTGCTAGCGCCGTTTACGTATCCTTCGATAGCCATTCCCTTAGTATCAAACCTCGCTCTGATACCATTTTGTCACGGACTAAGAGTATTTGCTAAGACTCTGTGCGGCACTTGACAACTTACTCACGAATCTTTCACGATCTTGTATGCTCAAGTAAGCCTTTAAGACTTAGATCTCTAAGAGAATGCTTTGAAGACTTAAAGAAAAGAAAGAGATCTTTTGAAGAAGGCTTTTGTATTGCTTGGAAGAATTGCTTACAACTTTGCTTGGTTCCTTTGCAAATGAGGGGCACCTATATTTATACTACTTCCTAGGGAGTTAAGTTCATTTACTATTTACTTTATAAGCCCCTAAAATATTAACACTTTGGTCCCTTTTCTAGAGAATTTTACACTACCTTGGGACCTTCTTTAGTCTTCTTGAGAGTTCTAAAGTTTTCTAGAGTCTTCCGCATAACTTTAGGGCAATCTGCCCCTTTTCGGATGCGAAATCAGGCCAAAATTGTGGCGGAATGTAACACTTGGGCGTTCGGTTGGAAACCCACCGTTTGATCATTCACTGCATAAGAATCCTCTTCATGTAAGTATTCATCTGCAAGCGGTGGTGGTTTAGTCAAGTAATTCACCGCATTAACATTTATTGCACCTCCAGTGACATGTTTCAAGACCAACCCAAGCTCAGTTCTCATTTGAGCAATCTGTTCGAGAATCTCATCTGTGGTCGCATTGCGTGTAGCTTGCACTGCGAAGGTGTTTCTCCCAGTGTTCGATTTTGTAGTACTCCGAGCCTTATTGTTGCGAGAGATTTTCTCCAACTTTTTTACGATCTCTAAATATATACACTCACCATAAGAACCACCCACAATAGTATCAAGCACCGCCTTATATTATCATTTTTCCCCTGATAGAAGTACTCTTACAATGACTTATCATCAATTTGGTTGTTTGGGACACCTCTCACATAAATAGTAAATCTTTCCCAAGAGCTACTCACCGACTCCCCAGGTAGCCAGAAAGTTGTTCACTCTATCTTTGTGGTTGAGATTTTTGGAAACCGAGTAGTACCATGCTAGGAACACATCCCTCAACTGATCCATGGTATATATAGAATTATAGGGCAACTCCGTACACTATATTGCAGCCTCTCCCATCAGTGAAAGAGGGAACACTCTAAACCTGATAATGTTCATATCTAAGTCTGGCCTCCTTATACAACTCTTGCACACCGACCTCAGTTTTGTAATGTGAGCATGTGAATCCTCATATGGTAGCCCTGAAAACAAACTTCTTGCATGAGCATCTGCATCAAACTACTACTTACCACGAATGTGTTGCCCTGTGGTAAAGGAGGTAGGACAAGAGGTCTATAAGAATCACTGATGTTAATGTTGCCCGTATAGAACTCTTGAGGGTATGGGACGGGAGGCTGCATCCTCCAAGCATCCTCAGCCAGATTTTCCGCAACCACTTAATTATGAGCATCAACCTGTGGTGGGTCTGGAGAATTATCCCATCACCTAGATTAGATGGGTTTTGATGATTGTTCATTCTTCTATGTGTACAATTAAGTTCAGGATCGAATAAAAGTATTGGTTCTCCTCGGCTCCGTGTACTTGGCATACACTAGAACTAGACTTGAAAGAAACAAAAACAAAAGAAAAAAATAATAATGAAATTGTTGACTAAAATTGAATAATTTTATTAAAGTTACTTTAAAACCCACTACTCCTGGCAGCGGCGCTAAAATTTGATACACTCAAATTATAGTTCCCTACAGAAGTATAAGCGGTTGTATCAAGTAAAGAACCCAACTATTAGGTTAGGGTAAATCCCACGAGGAAAATGGTTAGACTTAACTTCAATGTATGATAACTTCTATTTAGTCAAGTTCTTTCCAAAAACGAATAATTAAATGGGGGTTTTGTTACACAAAAGTCTCTTAATATTGCTAAATAAAACAACATGGGTAAATTGTCGGTGTTTATCAAGTTGTTAGAGAAACTAGGGTGTAAGTATTCCCCATAGGTTCATAACGCTGTAATCCTAGCTATAAAAATTCTTCCCTAGTGTTTTGAATGCAAAGTGATAAGTTAGGTATCTCTAAATTCTAGGTCAAGCATTTAGAGAATTTCACCATGTACCTTGGTCCGGCTATGTGTGTTTAAGTTCCTAACCCTTTCCCTAAATTCATATTAAGCATTATATTCGATGTATGGCTTAGTTGTTACTTCACACCAATTGAGACTAGCCTATTAGATAGTATCTCATAATTCTTTTCCTATTGACTATCCCCTTGATCCACCAAGTAGCAATAAGGCGAGTTCTAACGCGTGCACTTATTAAAAAGATTTCTAAACGAAAGAATTATCAATGTATATAATAACCTACTTGAAGATTGTCATTCAGATAGGTTTACTTTGTTAATCACCCATAGTTCCCCACACCCCTAGTTGTGGATTTAGTTACCCACGCATAGAAGAACACAATTTATTGTTGATAAACAATAAATCATGAACTTACTTTGACAAATTCGAAGAAAATCCAGAAATTCAACATAAAACCACAAAAATTACTTGAAAACCAAATCCGGAAGTTTAAATTAATGCCAAAGTTGAAAAAACAAAACTCCATGAACTAAACCAAGAAAGCATTAATAGAATCCAACCCCAAAATCGAGGTTTTACACCCTATTTATAAAAACAGTGTACTTGATTAAAAGGAATTCATATAAGGAAATTGTCCAAAAAACACAACTTCAATCGACGACCCCCACAGACGGTCCGTCTATCAAATGACGGACCATTGACTGCCTCTGTATGTCCATACATAGCATCTTTTTTTAGCCTTAAACTTGCAGCTTCTCTGATCCAATTAGCGGACCAATAGCACGGTCCGTCGATGCCTACCATCGTTTCATACATAGATTTTCTTTAACTTCGTGTAGTGGGACATTCTCTTATAAGATTGAAGATTTACCAGGATGATCCATCAATCAATCGACAGACCATCATCCTTCCGTAGTCCCACACTCGTTCAATTCCCTGAGTATCTCCAGATGCTTGAACTTCTAATCGATGGTCACCATCTACGATCCATCGATGAGATGACGGGTTGTCGATGTCCTTCGTGGGTCACATCTGCACTAAATCTCCACATCCTTCTGTGTTTTTTTTTACATCTTTCTTGTAAAACAAAGATAAAAACATATTAATTATGATATGAAAAAGGCTTCATACACACACCAATCTTAAGGAAAAGGCATCAAAAGTACCGTGAAATTACGGTACATCAACGGTCACCACCTACGGACCGTCAATAGAACTACAAGTCATTGATGGTCTTTGTAGGTAACATTTCTTCACTGTTTTCTAGATTCATTCTGCGTTTTTACTCTGGACAACTTTCCTGCAAAACAAATATAAAAACATGTTAAAACTACTGCAAAAAGTCTCTAGACACACGCAACTCTTAAGCAAAATGTATTGAAAGCACTCTGAAACTACGGTACATCAACACACTCAACCTAAATTCGTTGTTTGTCCTCAAGCAACACACTATGACTCAAAACCACACTTGTACAAAAGTATACTCTTTTATGCTTTCGTTATCACATGGCTATTAATCCTCTGCTTTTTCTTTGATTTAGTGCATGCTTACGCTCTCATGTTTGAACAAGCTAACTCATGTGGCACACCATTAACACAAACTCACCATGCACAAACACTTACACAGTTTTGCTTCTCACTAAAGTACTAACTTTATTATATTGCAACTAGTTCCCTCACTTCAATATAAATCTTCATTTTTCTAATAGTAATTTTAAGTTTGGGTACAAGGATCTTTATTCAAAACTCACGCTAGAAAACTAGTTTGCATATGGCTATTACTCATCGCCATCGTCTTGCCCTTAATTTCTCAGCTTAAGTTCACCATGCTAGACTCTAGGATCATGGTTTTTCTAGTAACGTAAGCTCATGGTGACTTGTGGTACATTTGGGTAAATTTTTAGTAACATTTTGCCCTCCTTAAAATCTCCGCTAAGCTTCGAACCTCTTTTCTTTGCTTTTTTACGCACTGCTTTTCTTTGTTTTTCATCTTTTCTTTGCTCCCCTTTTTTTTGGATATGACTCATATATATTCTTCAACTTTTTAAAACTCTTTTCTTTCTTTTCTGCTCTATTTTTATTTCTTTTCATTTACTTTTCTTTTCTCTTTCATTCACATTGATAATTTCATAGAGTCATATCTTTCACTCACTTTCTCTTTTCTTTTCGGCATCCAACTCTTTTCATACCCATTTTCAGGTTCTTACTCACAATAGCAACCCTTGACAAGGTCATTTTCTTCATTAGAGGTACACATTTACAAGGAGGGACCATGGCCAAAACATTTAACCTTGCGAAGGTGAGTTGGTGAGTAAAAAAAATAGGTCTATTATAGGCTCAACATATCTGGATTAAAAGGGATAAAGTTCCCGTTTGGATAACTTCATTTTAGGATAGATGTTTTCTTATTTGAACAAGGGCCTATGCTCCTTTCCTATTAATCTAATAGAGATTCCCTTTGTAGGTCTAACCGGACAAGTTCTAGATAAGTACAAACTATTGAACACTCAAAACTCCTCACACACACTTGACACCCCATTACACTATCAGATTGTCTGATTTCCCATTTTAGTTGTTAGTTGAGGCTCATGCATCGGGTGCCTATCAATGTCATGCTTAGAGCCAACACATTCAATTTATTTTCACATTTTCATGTGAGAACTTTCTAGGACAGGATATCATGTAATTTTAGCCATCATGCTTCATCTTTTTATTCTTTGTACACATAATGACATGTCGATTCAACAAAAAAATAACAAGTCTCTTGAGGAAAGAGAACATAGGCAAGAAAACCCCAAGAGAGGATTATGAGTTGGGATACTTAGACTTCACCCTAACACTCACTTTCCATTTACCCCACCCCAACAAAAAGAGCATGACATTGTACTTAATGCATAAAAAAAATAAGTACATTGTGGTAGGTAAAGCAAACTTGAGGTTCTTAGTGCCGATGATCTATCAATAAGTGGGTGGGTTTAATTTTCCCGAACCTGCAACATTAGTGCTTCGATCCCCGTCAGTGGTGCGCATATCAATCTACGCACTATTAGTGTGTTCCTCTAACCTATCATAGGTATGGAACTAGATGCCCTAGCAGCCATCTCACGTTCCCTAATCTGGTGGGCCTCCTAATCTGCCAACAAAACCCTCTTAGCATCCTCAAGTTCTGTCCTCTATTTATACCTCGCACGGGCATCATCTCCTGCATCAGTAATGCACCTAGAATGGTGCGTCTTGGACCGACAATGTGTCTCAGGTTTTGGCTCAATAAAAGGCTTGAATAAAGCGTCAAGCACTGTGTCCTCTACGAGATCAATAGGTACATTCTCCCATTTCGTACCCCTCATCTTCAGGATGGCATCTACATTAGCATACAAACTACCAGCCGCCTCCAGAAGAGTAGCGAGGTGTATCATGGGGGCTGGGCACGATGGTACACAAAGCTCGAAGGCGTTTAGGCATTGAGGGACTGCTTGAATTTTCTGCTCAATCTGTTGAGCTACCCTCTTCTTAATATGTTCCTCAACATCAGCGATGGACTTCTGCATCCAAGGCTGCATATGATGGAGTAGGGTGGCCATCTGTACCTCAAACTTCTGTACCGGTGCTAAAGGAATGAGTAATGAAGATGGCGGTGTTGATCAGGATGAGCTGGGGACCCTTCTGGAAGCATGACTTGAGTCATCCAAGGTGGTGTCATCAAGATTAGATGTAGAACAATCAACCCCTTGGGCTAAATCCACCGTCTCAACTAAATTCTTGCTCAATAGGGGCACCTAAATCCTGGGCCCTCTCCATACCACTGCTACAATGGCCTCATCCCTGATGATACCTATATCGATTGTCTGCACCGGGTAACGAAGTGTGTCACAATGTAAAATGAGTACCCCGAATTCCTGTAAAGCTAGAACATATACAAGAAAAAGGCTAAGTAGTAGAGGTCTTAAAAACCCTCTCATCGATTACCGTGATTCACCTTAGCCACATATATCTCCAACCCCACCACCAAAGGTTGCCACCAACACTGCCCTATCCCAAGTAAGAACATTATCGACATTTGTTTTCAATATACAGTGTCATCCTCCAACCAAGAAGAACTTGGTCATGAATGTGAGGGTGGCCTTCTTAATCGACCCTCGGGAGTCAAACACCCAGTCAGCCCTTTCACCATCAAATGCTAGATGTTGGGCAAGCCACCTCTTCATAGACTCTATCAACTTTCCAGTCTTCTGAAGCGCGCCACTTTTGACCATCTCTTACCTTTAGTCAAATCTTAAGTAATAGTGGCCTATTATGTCTTAGTGGTGGGTTTATTTAGGAACCCACAGAGGGTGGCCTCCGAGATATCAACACGACAACCCCGGACTAGAAAAGAGGTGTGAGGGTTGTGTTTGGCATGTCTCTTCTGCCTATCAATAGAGCCCCTAAGAGTAGCCACATAGGAAGCGTAGAACTCCTTGACTATCTACTTGCTGTAGGACCCCAAGGCCCTCTCCATCAACTCAAGCTTGTTCCCTTTAAATAAACTATGCACCTTGGGGACTGTATGCAAACTCCCTGTAATAACCCGATGCTCAATAATGACCAACCAGGTCAGCACCACCTTCTAATTCAACATTCTGGTATCTTTGTAGACCTGATACTAACTATCGACGCGCCACTAGTTAGGTTCCTCAGCAACTGGTGCAGGGAGATCTTCTCAGGGTACAGGGACAGACTCCGATCTAGTAGCCTCATCAAACGAGGCTTGATAATCGTGACCCGCTGGCTGAGTGGTCACCTAAGAGACAGAACTGGAGGCAATTTCCTCATTCAACCCTAAAGAGTGGGCCGACCTAGAAGCAGAAGTAGATTCGGAGCTTGATGCTACTTTTGAGCTAGAGGCTGCCCCGGAAGGTGAGTCGGTCAGTCTGCGCTCCTCATCAGACTTGATACACTCAAATTACACCTCTTTAAATAAGTATATATGGTTTTAATCAAGAGACACCCCAACTAGTAGGTTTTTTCGATACCACGACGAATATATCGACATAACTTCAATGTACAATTATATATGTTTAGCCAAAGTCTTTCCGAAAACATGTAACAAAAAGGGGGAGTTTTGTGAAACAAGTTTCTTAAAAACTTCAAAGTCAACAAGTGAACGAAAATAAAAATGAGTTTTTATCAAATTGTGTGACTAACTAGGGTTTATGTGTTCCCCATAGGTTCATAACGTCGTATCCCTAGCAACAACAATTCTTCCCTAGTGTTATGCATGTAAAGTGGTAAGTTATGTATCTCTAAATCTTTGGTCCGGCATCTAAAGAATTTAACGCCGTACCTTGGTCTGATGACGTGTTTATAGGCTACAGACCTTTACCTTTACTTCATATTAGATATCATAATCAATATATGGCTTAGTTGTTAGTTCGCACCAATCGACACTAATATATTATATAGTATCCTATGAAATCTATGCTGATAATTCTTTTCCTATTACCATCTACTTGGTCCGGAAAGTGATAACAAGACAGATTCTATCGTTTGCCACCATTAAAAGAATTTTTAAGCGAAAGAATTATCAATACATGCAAGAACCTATTTGAGAATTGCTTATTTTCTAAATTTAGTTTGTTAATTACCCATGGTTCCCACAACCCTAGTAATGGATGTAGTGACCCATGCAAACAAGATCATAATTGATAATTTTTTTACAAAAAAATCATGAAATTACTTCGACAATAAGAAAAAACCCAGATTATCAACTTGAAATGGTAAGATTAATCTTCAAACTAATCCAGAAATATCCAAACAAAACAAGAACAATACCAATAATGACAAACCCCAAAAATAAGGTTTTAATCCCTATTTATAGAAAACATTTTCCTAAATTAAAAGGAATTGAAATTAGAAATGATTGTCCAAAAACGCGGCATTGATTGATAACCCCTACTAACAGACCGTCGACTGCCTCCGTTATTCCAGACTTAAAACATTTTTCTCTCCTTCAAATGGCACCTTCTCTGAATAAATCGACAGACCAACAGCACAGTTCGTCGATGTGCTTATGATCCGTCGATGACCACCATCGCTCCATTCTTAGAATTTCTCCAACTTTGAGTACTAGAACTATCTATAATCAAATCAATGGTTTGCCAGTATGGTCCGTCCTTTTCATTTTTTCAAACATGGTAAGATTTCCCCGAGTTTCTCCATCAATCTAAATTGTAATCGACTTTCACTACCTACGGACAATCGATGGCCTTCGTAGGTCATCTTTCTGCACTATTTTTGAGCTGTCTTCTATGTCTTTACTCTGAACAACTTTCCTGCAAAACAAACATAAAAACATTGAAATCCCGAGACTAATCTAAGAACTGTTTTTACCCCAATAAACCCCTAAAAGTAAATAGAAAATCAATTGGTAAAAATAATAGTTTGCCCTTCCCTAAATACAAATTAGGACTTTTCTCAATCCAACAACCCAATTTCCAAAAGGCATAAAACACTCATACAATATCGAAATCGCGCAAACTCAACGGCGTTGGAGATATTATTCCAAGATTTTTTCACCCATATCCAGAAGCACCTCTAACTCATCCCTGAGGTAGAAGTTATGACCATTTGAAAATGACCAAAACTCACTTTCTTAACTTGAATTTTTTTTCCAGATTTTCCCTTTTCTTTTCAAAATTGATTATTTTAGTTTCTTAGCATATTCTTATCTATTATAAGTTGCGGGATCTTACAAAGAACTATCCCTTCCCCTCCATTTGTTTACCCATATTGATATTTGTTATTTTTACTAAAAGACCGCTAGACATTATCTAGTGGTAAATTCTCTTCAAAGAGAGAAAATAAGCAATAGAAAATAGGAAAGTGTCATTTTGTAGTCCTTCATAATCTACCTCAGAATCAAACAATAAGTCAATCATTATGATACTATCAATATAGCTTATCCGGTATATTCTTGTTACATTTATACAACTTGAAATAGCAAACCGACAAGGAAATTCCCATATTTCCTAGTCATGTGATCTAACTATTTAGAATTAGTGGATGTGCAATGACAAAGTATATCCAAGACAACAAATCAAAAGAAAATTTATAAAACTTCTTTTTTTCAAAAAAAATCTCAAATCTCTATACAACAACTTTTAAAACTTGAAAGCAAGTACGGTCAAAAGAAAATAACAGCGATTGAAGACTACTAGAAAACAAGTAAGGTCAACAGAAAATGACAGCGATTTGATCCAAGAAAAGCAGGTCTCACAACCTACTTTGAATAGAAAATTATTTCAAGAATCTCCCTTTTTGGGGCCTAAATGTGTGCTTCAAAAAACAATGAGTCAAGGATCTTAGCGTCTGTAACAGTCAAGAAAATGTACTTGTCTAGTGAAGAGTCTATTAGGTTGTAAGAATATGCATTGGGGCACATAGACATCACAATGGCCAATATTGAGTAATGTTGGGCATGTTAGAGAATATTGGCTTAAGGGTGTTAGCCAATTTTTATATATTAGCAAGTAACTTGAAATATACTTTGATGTTTAGACAATTTCTACGTAATAAGATATACTTTGATGTTCAAATGCTCAAATCCAACATTTTTTAGGAATTGTACCTTCAATGAGGACCCTAAGCTAAAATATTAATTTCTTAGTTGTACACATTAGGTACGAGGCATCCAAGTTTCAAGCCTAGGTACCATAGCACATGATCATTTAAAATGACCAGGTAGATTAAGAAGTGTCCAAGGACATAGTTAGGTTCCTTGTATTTTAAATTTGTAGCAACACATGTGCAAGAACATGTGAAAGAGACCAAGTGACCAAGCCCCAATCGAATTCAGTTAGGGCGGTTAGGGGGAAGGTGCGCGTGCGGGTAAAGCCACATGGGTATAACTTCCTAACCAATCATAGTCCCTAAATAAATTACCTAACTATCTAAATAACCTAGTATTAACTAAAATAAACTAACTAGTGTACCCAAAATTTGAAAACTTAACCGGGTGACACTAGCCGGGTAACTAACCAAAGAACATCCTAGTACCTAACCTAGGATGGTCCAAAGGGGTTGGTTAGGTCACTTAAATAATTAAATTATACACTTACTTAATTAATTAATAATCCTAGTCAATGATGAAACCCTTAACAAATTTTAAGATTTGGCTAAGACAAATGCTCTCCTATTTTTAGTCAATTTAGGAGGAGCATTTTATTAATTTAAGTGGAGGGTCTATTGGGTAATTTATGGGACAACTATATATGTATATTAGGTAAGTTTTAGACCACTTTTACACGTCCCAAATCATATCAAATGATAATTCTCTCAATCTCTCAAGAACGCTCTCTTTTAAAAATTCTAGAAGAACAAGAAAATCTTAAGCAAGAAGACTAAGGTTTCGAAGTTTCGGATCGGATTTTTGTGGATTCTTCATCTATAAGGTATGGAATATTCACTCTTGGGATTCCTTTCCCCAAGAGGTCCTTTCAAGATAAGTTTTAAAGAATTTCAAATAGTAGGGTTTTTACTCTACAAAATGGATTTTCTTCCTAACCTCTGATTTATGATTTTTTAACAAAAAGTATACATTTTCTAAGGTTAATTTCAGTCGAATTGTTGAGTATTTGATTGATAATGTTTGAATGCCATTGGATACATTATCATTCTCTATGTGATGGTTTCAGATGGGATGTTTATAGTATTTGATAACGTGTAAATGTTAGGGTTGGAATTTAAGGTTTTAATGAACCCTTTTTTGACCCGTTTCCCTTCTCCTACGCTATGCATTGAACCCGTACACGAATTGATGAGTTTTTCTTGATTACGTTATTGAGTATTTCACTTAGTATGATTATCAATAGTGTAAGATGAATAAGGTTCTTGGAAACAAGAGGTAAGTCTTCTAAAGTTGTGATTACTCTACAATGTTTATGTTAGCCTATGAATCATGATGTTATGTTATTAAAGTATGTATGATGTTTTTATGTGTATATGCTGGGATATGAACATGCAAAATTTGAGATCATGATAAGACTACGAAAAAACGCAAGCTATGATATTCTCTTGTATGCTTTACACAAGATGACTATGTTTTGTTAATCTCACATATGAAGGGTTGGATGAAAGGAAATTATAATCTAATCCTCAAAAGGATCGTGATCATGTTTATACAGGTATTTAACCTCCTATGACCTATCATAAGAATATGATGAAAGAAAACTTAAAGGTTATTTCAACAAAAGGGACTTAAGCTAAGCGCCGATGGACTAGATATGAGAAGTGTCCCTTCTTTAGTGGAAGGTAGGTTCACAATGACTCTCATGAGATTGAGGCTTCCATGTTATGAGGAACTATTGGTCTCTAATACATCTCCTAGTTCTTGTACTATGTTGCCACCATAGGATACTAACTAGTGGATCCACCTAGAAAGCTATGTCATGTAGGTTCTACTTTCGTCGGTAGACCACCTCTTTTCGGTGTGGGGAAGACATCGGATTCATGTTTTGCTCACATGGTCTATGTCGGTTAAGGCGAATGTTTCCTCATGTAAAATTAAAGGAAAAGTAAATGAAAGTTGACTAAGGTGACTTGAAGAGTGTACTTAGTATAGGTAGGGGTACGGGACTCTACCTATACATTGCACAAGTTAAATCTAAGGGAAGTCCTAGGATATTGTTCTTATGTAATATGATGACATGAAAGATATATGTTTATGATACATGATGTTACTCTTACATTAATGTTGGTCATTGTGATGAATACGTTATTAGTTCTATTGTTATATGATGTGATGACTACTTATATTACAAGTTACATGAAGCAAAGTTTTATTTATGGTCTCCTATCTTATCTACTTGGTTGTGTGAAGTTATGGGTCTTCACATGACCATTGCACTTGTTGGTTGGAGATGAGATCATTGGTAAGTGTTTTGCATATTATGTTTATCTGATTTATTGAATATGTTGACCTGACTCTATGAAAATATGTCTTTGATTATGATCATGTTGTAAGTTGATGGTATCCTTAGTTTGTACACGTTTTATGGTATGTGCATTGAATACTTTCACATGACTTAGAATGTTTTCTAATGAACCGATAAATGATCCTTTTTCATGCATGTCCTTATGTATTATGTTCATATACCCATACTTAGAACATGTGGCGTACTAACCCCATTACTTTATATTACTACAACTATAGGTTCTGGGCATTGAAGTTTAGGGAGGACGATTTGAAGAAGCTTGGAACTCTTTCTCCAAGTCTTGGTAGGTCCTCATGTTCGGGACGCTATCATTTATTTTCAAGCTTATGAAGACTTTAATAGATATTAGGATTATCTATCTCCATCATGTTTTCTTTGTAGTCTTTTGTATCAAGGCCTATATGACATATTGACTATTTATTGGCTAAGTCCAGACTTGAACTGTTAGATGGTTTTATATATATATATGAGACAATTCCTTAGAATATCGTATGGCTTATGAATATTAAGTATGAAGTCTAAGTATACTTCAATTGTATTTAAATGTTTTAATTTTGCCGCAAAATTTAACTGTATGATTGTGATGAATGATAAGAAGATGCTTGTCTGGAACCTCTGAGAGGTTAACGACGCTGGTCTCATCTGGGGTGTATTCTCTGGGTGTGACAATGTCAAGCACAATTGATTTGGATGAGGATTCTCTTGATGTATATGATGACGACAATGCAGGACATATGCTTAGAGTGGCTACGAAAGGTGATTTATCACCTCATCTACAAAGAAGTGGAAGCAACAAAAGCAATAAGAAGACACATGGAAGGAAACAAAGTGGGATCCTAAAATGACTGAGGAGTTTTTGCCATGAGACCTGCCAATGCTACAAGAAAATTACAACAATTTGACAGTTTCAAAATGTTCAACTAGATCAAATAAATCCATAATAAGGTAAAAATTATCAACTTTTGTTGGATAAGTTTGAAGAAGATGACAAGAGAAAAATACTTTAAGTTACTTTGGATGGGGCAATCAATCTTTATTTATTAATGCTTTTGTAATAGAAAATTTGAAGCTGATAACTCAACATTATTCTTGTTTGGCATATTTTTTAAATTATTTGAGCATCCTCATGTGCAATATCATGACTGAGTTTCTAACAACCTTCGTGTTGATAAATTTACTTAGTTGTCACTAGCTCTAGTTTTATTCATGCTTGTTAAGAAACAAAAGTTTAGTATTTCATTAGGATTATTAAAGTAAGATAGTCATGCCCCGAGCATACACCTTGGACATGACCAACACTTGAAGATCATTGCAGGCCCCGAGCGGACCCTTGGACTGACTCACTTAACGCAGCAGAAAACTTCACTAAATAAAACAGTGTCATTTAATAACTGCAACAATAAATAGTTTGCCAAAAATGGCAATTAAAACTCATAGAAAAATAACTACAATACAAAAATAAGAGACTTAAAACTAACTATGTGATTGTCTATGAAGCCTCTATAATACTAAGATGGATGTTGAGATAGACCCAACAACTGCCTATAAAAGAAAGACTAAAGCGAATAAAATTGTCCTCTAGAATGCGAGGCTTAGCAGTGAATCTAATTGGTCAATTGGATCAAGGAGGTGCTGGATGATGATTATCTCGGTTAACTCTGTTTGTATTATAAGACGATGCATACCAACTCGCATCAGTACATTCAATGTACAAGTATGCCAGTTGGCTTTATGAATACAACTTAATCTTGAAAAGGAGTAAGTTGAAACACTTACCTTAGATCTACATAACTCATGAATAATTTCAAGCATTAAGACATGTGTAATATATAAAAGCTTGTAAAATAATTAAAACACTTAGTCGTTAAGGAACTACAATAACAAACATTACTTTATTTATTTATTAAATAATTTAGTTTGTGTGGAAGGTTCTCTAACCGAGAACCATCACTATGAGCTAAGTGATGGTACAACGTCATTCCTCACGTTTCAAGAGGAATGTCCTATCTATTGCCTTCAATATAGAACCTGAACTTTTAAGTGGATTCGCTAGTTTATGATAAAAGAAGCAATAAGTAATCATCTAAAAAGTACGACCCTTCTTCTTTACATGTTGGCTACAAGAATTATGGGGGATTTAGTTAATATGAACTTGTGTCCCCATACTGGTGCTCAATACTACTCCGAAAAATACTTAGCTCATATGCTTTCAGAACAACTGCTTCTCTGGTTTGTGGTAATTACTCAAAATTAGAAATAAAATCTCTGTTGGAAATTATAGTTTCCTCTATATTATAACTAGCCACAAGACTATATTGGAAGTCTCAGCTTTCTTTCTTTCTGAAAATGTTGAATGATTTGAAACTCTTAGGGAATACTTAGTTCCCTTATCACTTTTGAGAAATGTACTCAACTTTTTACTATTTGCTTAACTTAAAACTTAACTCTTAGGGAAAACATAGTTCCCCTATAACTTTTGACAAATGAAATCAATTGTTTAATCGGTTCTTAACTTGTAACTTGAGCCTTAAGACAAAGTTAATATGTTTGTTAAAGACTTGAAAACTTTAAGAACTTACTTTGACTTGTTTATTAACTTTTAGACTTGACATAAAGTTTATGATCTCATGTTTATGGATTATGGATTCAAGGTTCATGACATCATGTTTATGGATGATTTGATGATGTTTACATGTATTTTAGAGTGTTATAATCAAGTTGGAAACGTAGGTACATCAATAAGATACATAATCGAATTGATGGGGGAAGAATATTGTGAACTGGCGTCGTTTGTGCTCTAAGAGGCGTGGACCGCCAGGCCCCACACTTCAGAGGCCAGGTTGGGGAGTTCTAGCTGGCCATGAGCCACAAGGGGAGAGAGATTGTCCTGTGGGGCTACGGGAGGCACGACGCCCAATACCTTACAGACAGGCGTTCTCGATTTTTATCCTAAACTTTTTATCTCTAACCCCTCAAGATTTCCATGGTTCTTTATCCCAAACACTTAGGATCATTATTACCCTACACCCCAATCGATTTAACTAAAAAAAACATGTAAATATGAATTAAATCAACACTATGCATCCAACAACTCAATCAATAAGAATTCAACAATGTTTTTCAAGAACTTAACTTTTTACCATTCAACCAACTCAAAAATCAATGAATTGAAACAAGTTTGGTGTGAAGGTGAATCGATCTAACACTAAAATATCTCACATATCTTGATAGGGATCAATCCTGACGAATTCCACTCGCAAAGCTTGACGTTCTTGGCGAATTCTTGACTTCTCTCCCTTTCATTCTTTTTTTCTCTCTTCTCCAAGCCCTAAGTGGAATTCTAACTTCCAAAACTGATCTAAGATCTATTTTTACCCCTAAAATGAAATAGAAAATTAATTGGTGAAAAGACTAGTTTGCCCTTCCCTAAATCCAAATTGGGACTTTCCTCAATCAAAAAACCCGATTTTCGAAATGCATAACTCACTCATACATTATCGAAATCTCACAATCTCGGCCGCGTTGGAAAGAATATTCCAAGATTTTTTCACCCATATCCAGAATCACCTTAACTCATCCCTGAGGTAGAAGTTATGGCCGTTTGAAAATGATTGAAACTCACTTTCTTAACTTGGAAAAAATTTCCAGATTTTCCCTTTTCTTTTCAAAATTGATTATTTTAGTTTCTTAGCTCATTCTCAGCTATTTCAAGTTGCGAGATGTTACAAAGACCTATCCCCGCCCCCTCATTATATTTATCCCTATTGATATTTGTTATTTTTACTAAAAGACTGCTAGAAACTGTCTAGGGGTAAATTTTCGTCAAAAATAGAACGTAAGCAATATAAAATTGGAAAGTGTGATTTTGTAGTCCTTCATAATCTACCTCAGAATCCAACAGTAAGTCAATCATTATGATATTGTAAATCTAGCCTCTCCGGTATCTTCTTGTTACATTTATGCAACTTGAAATAGCAAACCGGTAAGGAAAAACCCATATTCCTTAGTCACGCGATCTAACTCTTTAGAATTAGTGGATGTGCAATGACAAAATATATCCAAGACAACAAATCAAAAGGAAAGCTTTACAATTTTTTTGATAAACTCTCAAATCTCTATACATTAACTTCCAAAACCGGAAAGCATTTTAAAGAAGAGTCCCTCGAAAAATGCTGACACAATTTTTCTCTCCTAAGTAAAATAGAAACAACTTGAATCTCATGATATTTATCTCTTCAGATCTACCTCAAAACAAATATCTAAATTTTTCATTTTCTGACTGTTTGCAAATTATTGTTCACTTTAATGGAAGATTTATAAAACCAACAACAACATATCCAATTAATCCCATAAGAAAATTATGGGTATGATTTAGTGTACGTAGACCTTACATCTACATTGGGAGGTAGAGAGGTTTTTTTCTCTCGATAGACCCTTTTCTCAAAGTTAAGCCTATCAAAGGAGATAAAAAAAGAATATGTGTGTAATACCACAAGTGAGTTGTGACTATTATAAAAAGTTGTGACTTTAATAAAGAGTTGCGACTTTTATCAAAAGATGTGTATTTTATCAAGATTTGTGACTTTAATGAAAAGTTGTGACTTTATGAAAGGTTGTGAACTTTCCGAAGGGTTGTAACTTTTATAAATAGTTTTGACTTTATGATAAAGCATAGTAAAGATTTGTTCAGTCTACCTTTTGTTATCTTTAAATAGTGGGATCTCCTCTCACTTTAAAACAACAAAAAATCTGATCTTCTTTTTCTAATTCTGCAAAATTAAATATTCGTGTACTTTACTCATGTTGAGTGTCTACCTAACAATACTATTTTTGTCTCTAATTTTAAAACGATAAAAATTCTAATGTTCTTCTTCTATTTCTGCAAAATTAAATACATGTGAATTTGCTCCTGTGGAGCGACCTACTAAAACATCTATTTTTGATGGGTATGTGGCAAGAATTAATGGGAAATGAAGGGAATATGAAAAGAGAGAAACTTAAAAAGATGGGAACTTGAAGACTGGGGATCATGAAAAGTCTTCTTATGTTTTAGATAAAAGGCATTTCTCCCACATCGGTGGTGGAAAGAAAAATAGGAGATTTTCAATATAGAACACTTGTTTTAATTATTAAAAGTGTTGGAAAGAGGCACCCCCCTCGCGCCATCGTCGTAGTCGCTTGCTCCGCTTTGGCTTTGGATAATGATCGATCGAGAGATTTTTTTTGGACAAAGTTTATTTTAATTATTTAATTAGTATTCCAAATCGAACCTCGAATAATAAAGAAGAAGAAGTTCCTTAAGGGGTTGATATTTTTCTTTTCTTATTTTCCATATTCCAGTACATTTATAGATTTTATTTTTTGGTAAATTAATTTTTGTTAATCTCTTTAATGGTTCATAAAAACATTGGTAACTTCGTGTTTCTACAATGTTTTGTTGGAATCAGTAATTCTCTTTTAAAACATAGATTGAAACAATCTAAAAGAAATTATTGTTTTATTTTAATATGTATTTTTGGTAGAGACCAAAACCTTCGTGATTTTATACTCCTTTAAGTCTGCAATTTTAAGTTATTGTTTACTAAAACTAAGATTCTATTGATTTTTGTTTATTAGAAATGGAAAACAACAATGTTATACTGGTTGTTGTTGCACCAACCCGAGCTGTTGTACAATAAGCAAAGAAACTGGATAAATTTTCTGGTGTGAATTTCAAAGGATGGCAGCAATGGGTAATTTTCTGGCTTACCACTCTTGGTCTTCAAAAATTTACCAGCAAAGAAACTCCAGTGCCTGCTGGTGAAATACGAAGGCAAAAAAAATTTTATGATTATTGAAGTATGGAGATTGACATACTTCCCATGTAAGGGTTGTACTCTGAGTGCTTTAGAATATGACTTATATAATGTTTATAGTGCAATGACACCTTTAAAAGAGTTGTGGGATTCACTTGAAAAGAAATATAAGGCAGAAGATGCATGCTTGAAAAAGTTTAGGGTCAAAAAATTTTAGACTATAAAATGGTAGATAGTAAAACTGTTGGACCACAAGTATAGAAACTTCAACTTGTTTTTCATAATCTTATTGATAAAGATATGGTAGTAAATGAAGTTTTTCAAGTGAATACAATGATCGAGAAGTTACGTCATTCGTGGAACGACTTCGAGAAATATCTAAAGCATAAAAATAAGGAAATGAAGCTTGAAGATCTTTTGATTCACCTCAAGATTAAGGAAGATAATAAAACAACCAAAAAGAAGTCTCATAAGATTTCGACAATAATTGGAGTTAATATTGTTGAAGAAGCTCCTGTCAAAGAAAAAAAGAGAAAGAAGTCCAACAGACAGAAGTCAGAACAAGACAAGAAGAAATTTAAGCTCAACTGTTATAATTGTGGTAAGGCTAATCATAAGTCTTCTGACTGTCTTAAAGACAAAGGAAAAGACAAAAGTCAAGTAAATATCATGAAAGAGATGGAAGATATAGATGACATTTGTCCAATGACATAGTAGTGTAACTTAGTTGGAAATCGCAAGGAGTGGTTTCCGATTCAGGTCCCACTCAACATATTTGCTCTGCAAAAGAAACCATCCCAACGTACACTCCTATTGAGTACGATTAAGTTTGTTCACGGGAAACACAACTACAACAAGGATTGTAAGAACAAGAAAAGTAATGTTAAAAATGGCATCTGACAAGGTATTGACTTTGGACAGTGTTCTGCATATCCCTACTATTAGAAAGAATTTAGTTTCTGTTGCACTACTCGTTATGAACGGTTTTAAGTGTGTCCTAGTTAGTGATAAAGTTGTAAGTAAGAATGAGATGTTCATAGGAAATATCTACATCAATGAGGGACTTTTAAAATTAACTGTAATAGTTGTTAGACAGTATTAATAAGAATTATGCCTTTGTTTACTTATTGGAGTCAAATGATTTATTGAATGCACATTTAGGACATGTAAATTACAAAGCCTTGCAAAAATTAGTTAATTTAGAAGTATTGTCTAATTTCAAATGCGCTAAATCGAAATGTGAAATTTCTGTAGAAAGTAAGTTTGTTAAACATCCTTTCAAGTCTTTTGAAAGAAATTCAAACCCTTTAGACTTAATTCACACAGATATATGCAATATGAAGTCGATACCATCTTCTGTGGAAAAAAATATTTCATAACTTTTACTGACGATAGGACTCGATTTCTTTATGTATATTAGTTTAATAGTATGAATGAAGCAATTAATGCATTTAAGCCATACAAAAATGAAGTGGAGAACCAATTGAATCTAAACATAAAAATGATTTAAAGTGATGGGGGTGGAGAATAAGAATCTCATTTTGCATAGATATCTTTTGAATATGGTATTATTAATCAAACTACTACAACATATACACCACAATCAAATGGTTTGGCAGAAGAATACAACATTAAAGGAAACGACTAATGTCTTAATGATCAATTTTGTTCATCGCGAATCCTTTAGAAGGAAGTCATCCTTACGATTAATAAGATACTCGATAGGGTACCCCGTAGAAAAACACAATCAAATTTAGATAAGTTGTTGAAAGGAAGAAAAAACAACTTAAAATATTTCAAAGTGTGGGTATATCTAGCCAAGGAACAGGTCCATTTACCCAAAAGGGTGAAAATTAGACCTAAAACGACAGATTGTGTATTTATTGGATATGTTGTGAATAGTAAGGCCTGTTGGTTTTTGGTTCACAAATATGATAATCCATAGATTCATGTTAATACGATAATTGAGTCAGATAATGTATAGTTCTTTGAAAAAATTTATTTGTATAAAACTGAATATGAGTCAATAAGTAAAAGACCTAAACGACCACGGGAAGAATCAACAGAAAGTAAACTAGTAGTGAGGATGCTAGGCATAGAACTTGCCAATGGAAATCCATTTATTCTAGACCACATTTTGTTGCACTGTTGCTTGAATATGAGTCTCAAACATTTAAAGCATTTGTCTTCATATGAGTCAACTTATTGGAAAGAAGTTTTCAATAGTGAGATCAAACCAATTTTAAGTAATCATACTTGGTAATTGGTTGATCTTCCTCTGGGAAATAAATATTTAGGATCAAAGTAGATCTTTAAAAGGAAAATGAAAGATGATTGAACTTTAGACAAATATAAGACTAGTCTTGTAGTCAAAGGTCACAAACAAAAAGAAGGTTTGGACTATTTTGACACATACTCTCGACTAACAAGGATAACATCAATTAAGATGTTAATATCACTAGTGCCTGTGTATGATCTTAAAATCCACCTAATGGATTTAAAGACAACATTCTTAAATGGTGAGTTAGAGAAACAAATTTAAATAGAACAACCTAACTGGTTTTTAGTTCTTGGTAAAGAAGAGAAAGTGTGCAAACTTGTGAAGTCTCTTTACGGGATCAAGCAATCACCCAATCAATGAAATGCTAAATTTGACCTAAATGTTTGCAAGTGGATTAAAGATTAAGGAATGTGACAAGTGTGTTTACATTAAAAACATTCTGAATCATGAAGTCGTTGCTATTTAATATGTTTATGACATGTTAATAATGATTATATAAATTGACAATATAAATTCTACTAAGAGCATGTTGTCAACCAAGTTCCATATGAATGACTTCGGACTTGTTTACTTGATCTTATGGATCAGGATTCTGAAAACTCCTCACAGACTAGCATTATATCAATCTCAGTACATTGAAAGACTATTGGGTAAGTTTAAATACTTGAATTTCAATGTTGTCAAAACTCCAATTGATTTAAGCTATACATTATAAAAGAATGAAGGTGAAAGTGACTCTCAATTGAAATATACCAGACTGTTAGAAAGTTTGATGTATATTATCTATTCTACGCCACCAGATATAGCACATGCTATTAGCAAACTAAATTGGTTCAATAGTAATCCAAATCAAACTCACTAGATGACAATGAAACGTGTGTGGGGTATCTAAAACATAAACAACACTATTTTTTCATTATAATAAATATCTAGATGCCACTGAAAGATATACTGATGCAAATTTGATCACTGGGTTAAATGAAGTAAAATCCACAAGTGGTTATGTGTTTACACTTTGTGGAGGCGCAGTCTCTTGGAAATCGTCCAAACAATAATGCATCTCTCGCTACACAATGGAATCTGAATTTATGCTTTCGATAAGGTTGTTGAAGAACCTAAATAGCTCCAGAATTTCCTAGAGGATATTTCATTTTGGCCCAAACCTATGGGACCGATCTGCATATATTGCGATAGTCAAGCAGCAATAGGTAGGGTAGGGAGTGTCATGTACAATAGTAAGTCTCATCATATATTATGCAGACATAACACCGTAACACGACTGCTCATAGTAGAATTATTACAATTGACTATGTGATGTCAAGCGATAATATGTCAGATCCACTAACAAAATGCGTAATGAGAGACGCAGTTGAAAAATTATCTCAGTGAATGGGTTTACGACTTCGGACAAGTCAGCATAGGGGTAACTATATCTAGCAATTGGAGATCCCAAGAGCTAGATTCAATGAGAATAACAAAGTTGTGACTGACGGTTCAACTTTGTCAATCAACTTAATCCATTCTCATGATGACACAATGTTAAGGAACAAGGTTAAGACATTAAGGCTTGTTAATGAGTTAATAAAGCTTAAGGTTTTTAATGATTTGTTAAGTTTGGCATGATTTGATCAAATAGTGTATCTATGAGATGCCACTGTTAGGAATCACCTATGTGATTCTCTATACACTCATTAAACCAGGAAATGTTCATGGATGAAATGAACACAACTTTAAGAACCATACACAATAACGGGTTAATTGTGTGACATATGGTTGTCTAGGTATACACCAAAGCTCGACGGTTCAACGATATCGCTTCTATCGATTGACCGAGTATGTCCAACAAATATTCACTATGAAAAGTCAAAGGAGAAACCTACTTATCCAGATGCACTTAATCCTTACCTATAAAGTACACATTTTGTCGTGCATTCTTATGTTATAATCATTTCCATTAATGTGGAGCATTGTTGGGTATGTAGAAAAAATTAACGGGAAATGGAGAAAAGATGAAAAAGAGGAACTTGAAAAGTCGGAAACTTAAAGAGTTCGAAACTAGAAAAGTCCACTTATACTTTAGTAAAAAGGCATTGTCCCTCATCGGTGGTAGAAAGAAAAATAGGAGATTTTAAGTATAGAAACATTCCTATTAGTTGTTATAATGGTTGGAAAGAGGGACCCCCCTTGCGCCACCATCATCGTCGCTCCCTCGACTCGACTTAGGCTTGGGATTTGGCTTTGGCTTTGGAAAATGATCGATTGAGAGAATTTTTTTTGACAAAGTTTGTTTTACTTATTTATCTTGATTAATTAAATTAAATTAAATGGCCAGAATGTCTTCAGTTAATTAGTTGATAACATAAATGTTTTTAATTATTTAGTTTATTATTTATTTAATTAATTAAATTAAATTAAAGGGCCAAAATGTTTTAGTCAATTAGTTGATAACATAAATGTTTTCAATTATTTATTTTAGATTTACTAAAACATTTCAACTTTTTAATTGATAAACCCGACCCGACTTGGAACCCCGTGACCTGTTTTATTTAAATCTTTCCCCATTTTATATAAATTTCCACTATTTGGAAAAGACTTGTTTGAAAGGTTGCACATTTCAGGAACAATCATGACCATTTCAAAGTTTGCAAACTTTCATTAATGGTCGTGTGGATTCTGAAAGGGTTGCAACCTTTCGAAACATGTTCCTCTTGACTATAAATATCATTCATTCTTATGCGTTTTTCTAATTTCTTCTTCTTTTTCTTCTTCTTCACAAAGTGTCTTCGTGTACTTTACTATTGGTAAGTAGTTTGCTTACACGAAGCTTTTTGTATCAATACGTTGTTGATTGAAATCATTCTATCTTTGGAGGACATATTCCAAATCGAACCTCGGATACTAGAGAGGAATAATTCATTCAAGGGGACACTATTAATTTAGTGGGCTTGCTCTTTTGTTCTTATTATCGAGATTCTTATAAATTTACAGATTTTTTTTTGTAAATCAATTTTTGTTCATCTCTCTTACTGGTCATTAAAACTTTGGTACTTCGTATTTTGGCAAAGTTTGTTGCAAAAAGTAATTCTGTTTTAAAACATAGATTGACAACAATTTTTGTATTAAAGTTGGTGAATAAAATCATTTTCATAGTCAGGGGACATTTTGCATTAAGCGCACTCTATTTTTTCTTTGTATTTCATTCTATTTTTATCTATCATGGTATATTTTTTTTACATTCATTAATTTATTCTTATGATATTAATTAATAATTTAGTTCATGTTTTCTATTATTTATGTTTCTACAAAGTTATTATCTCCTGTTATATTGAAAATATGCACATATAGTACGTATATTCATTGTGTAGAAAATAATTATTGTACTTCATTCCAATAATTCATGTTTTGATATTCTATATTAAATTATATAACTTAAAAGCACTACATATAATCTTACATATTTGTTTTTACAGAGATATGAAATTCCTTACTTTTATTTTCCTTTTAATGTTGATTAAAGAACCAACGATTTATGATTTCATGAATAATTCATTCATTAGAAGTTCTTGAGTATTGAGATAGTGACATATAATCAAATTCATGTTGGAATATTGTTAATTTATGTATATTAGAAAGAAAAAAAAAGGAAAATGCACAAGTATCCCCTCAACCTATGTTCGAAATCCCACAGATTCACTTATACTATACTAAGGTTCTATTACCCCCTGAACTTATTTTATACGTAATTTTCTACCCCTTTTCGGCCTATGTGACACAAGTTTGAAAAGCAAAAGTCAAACAGCATTGGGCCCACAAGATAGTGTAACATAAGCTGAAAAGGGATACAAAATTATTAATAAAATTAGTTCAGGGGTAATAGGACCTTATTATAGTTTAAGTGTGTCTCTGAGATTTCGGACATAGGTTGAGGGGGTACTTGTGCATTATCCCGGAAAAAAATATCTTTGCAAGTTCAATGCAATTATTATTTATGACCGCGCAAAGCTAGGGCAAATTATCTAGTATATATATCAAGAAAAACACTCATCCCGGTGACGTTGTGTAACCAGAAGCCTCAATTCTCCTTTAAAAGTTTTAATCCAAAAAATAACTTTCCCCTTTAATCAGTCATATCCCTAACTAAACAGCACCCCCCCCCCCCCCTTGACATATCAATGCGCCTCTTCCCTACCGTCACCACTTCATTAAAAATTGCACTCTACTAAAACTCCCTCCTTACATTGCGGCAACACGCCCTGGACCCAACCTGAAATTCCCTCCCTTGCTTCTAACTGCTAAAAGCATTAACCAGTATTCTTCAATTCAATTTTTCCTATCAAAACCTGATAATAGTGATGCACTTTCACTGCCTACTTCTATGAACTGAAAGGACTTCAAATAAATCTGCGCTCAAATCAGGTAAACATTCATTCATTTTTCGTTCTCACGTTAGGTTCTCCTAAACGCTACTCTGCACAATAGTTCACCCTTTTGCGCTTCACATTTTAAACCCTTGATTTTTCAATAATCAGACTCCTCTACTATTCGAATTTGTCTCTTACCAGGACGACTTATATGGATGCAGATGTAATGGTTGTTTATATGGACCCAAGGGATTTTAAAGAAACCCCCACCCAATCTAGACACACATTCATATCTTCTCCACTCACCCATTAGATCTACGTTAGCTTTGTTACGTAAAATGGTGCCTCCTCGTGGGCTTCATATTTTCATCCCCGTTTTGTTTTGTTGAACACCAGGACACCTAATATGGGTGCAAATCAACTGTCTAATATGGACCCTACATATCATTTAAAAAAAATAGGCAATCCAGGTATTCATTCATAAATTTCGCCCTTGCCTAATTAATTGGATGTCTCACCCTCAAACACTATCCTTGAATTTCATCACCCCTAAAATTTTAAAGAGGTTTCTCAAATATATACACACAGGAATATAACGAATGATGAACGAACCACATCCACTCTTTCTAATCTGACCCTCCTACAGAATTGTCAGGTAACTCCCACATTATAACTTGTGTTTCTTTGTTTCTGCTTCTTTTTCATTGGTCAAAATTAAAATTGCCTTCTTCTCTTACTTCATAAAAAAACTACCTCCAATTCCCGTGGAATGGGCATATGCACACGTAACAATATTGAGAATCAACTACCTACGGCTACAACACACCCACATAAGAGCCTTCATTCATTGAACAAACTTGAAAAAACCATCAGTAGCAAATTAACAATGGTTGCTGAACCAATACCTTGTGTTTTACTACATTATTATCTCTTGCTTTGCCTTATAGCTTTATTACTTCTGATTTTTCAGCTTATAAAATATTTTAGTTTTATCAATCATTGTATTATTATATCTCTACTATATTTTATAATTTCTTGATCCAAAGGAGATTGAATTTTCATCCATTGCTTAAAGTGTATTATTTTCATTTTTCTTTTCTTACATATCTTATTGTAAAGCTTAAATATTTTTCACCGCATAGTCATGTATTTACTCAGTTGAGTTTTCGGTCCTTCTGTTTATCTATTATTTATTAATTCATTTGAGTTGTTTGCGGTCCTTCAATTCATGTATTGATTCATGTATATATTTTTTGGGGGAGAGGCGAATAATCATAAATACAAGCAATATGGTTCCGAAAGAAGTCAAAAACTTATTTTGTGACATGAGTTTCGAGGATGGAGAACCAAGGTCCTTCGGGAGAATTCTATCTCATAGTCATCAATTAGACTTATGTTTCTTCCTTGGAATGTAAATCAGTGGGAAAGGGATTTCATAGTTTTAGTTAGGACAAGCAAATGATAGATGGGGGTTATTCATAAAGGAAATGGTTGTGGAAACAACGCCTTATGTTTTGATACATTAATATCTTATTTTACCTTATAAGTTTGCTGCCTTATTACTTGTCATACCTACCCTAGCCCCCTAACTTGGTTACCATTGGCAGTTGTGTGACAGTGACAATTTATTTTGAAAAACTCACCTCCTATTATATATTTATTATGTTACAACTCGGATTATGATATATATCCTTGAATAGATCTTTTTCTCCTTCATTAGCATCATTTTACTCGAACAACTGACTCAAAGACAATTACATGATTATTTTATGTATGTAGCAAACTTGTATACTTTCAGTAACATCATTTTATCAGCCCCAATTTATTAAATCAAGCAATATATGTATGTCAAACTCTCCATATTCGCTATCCCCTTTTTCATGATTAGACAAATCTGGTGACACTTTGGATGCACACAAGGTAAAACATTTGTTTCTATGCAATAACTCTCGGCAACAAAGGAAAGGTAACCCGCAACTAGGTAAGTTCGGTGTGATGAGCTTGATTTAGGAGATAAATACATATGTTTCATCGGCTATTAAGGAAGTTGATCCAGTATTGGACAAGTTATCATTACCTGATATCAACACAAGGCTCAAACCATTCCCTATGAGAATTATTGTGTGCTTGAACTTTCAAATTTCGGGTCTCTGAGTCATATTTTTTGTGCAACAAAAACAAAATTAAAAAATATAGTACTTAATGATTTCAGAGAAACATTTTACATTAAGATAAAATGTTCTCGAAAATGTAGTGTATGTATCAAAAACTCTGAGGTAACTTAATGATCATATGTAATCTTAATAAAATAGTTCAATCTCGTGTGTAGCACGAGCGACTTACCTGGTAACAGTAAAAGCCAAATCTATCACATAACAGTCATTCAAAACATGCAACATCACTACTTATTTTGTAAAAAGCAAGAAAAAGGAATCTTATTATTGACCAGAATAACTAAAATCCATTGTTTCCCTCAAACTCAGAATGGTTCCTATTTTTCAAGTTTTGCTCAATTTTCTTGAGCTTTACTAAAACAATTGTGAAATTATAAAAATAGTAACAACAATAATGAATGAATGATCCATGAGAACTATAAATGAACAAACCGGTGCTCTAAGGCTCTCGCTATGTGTAGGATCTGAATTATTTTGTGTGTGTATAAGGACTTGTAAGAGTGCGTTAAAAAACTCGATATGTGTGAAATTTTGAGGAGAGTCAAGGACATGAGGATCGTACTTTTATCTCATACATAAAATAAAATTAGAAATTAAAAAAAATATACATTGTGATGGATGTTAGATTTTTCTAACAAAGGTGGAACTTTACAAGGTCGTACAAAATTCAGACAAAAGAAAATATTGCATAGATACGTTTAGCGATGTGGTATCATGTAAACTTAAACATGAAAAACATACTTCTTTTCTTCTGAGTAAATTGATTAGTTCCTAACTGTGACTTCTTTTCTGCTAAGTAAATTGATTAGTTCCTAACTGTAGTTTTCCATACGCACCTTACTTAAAGAAAAAAAAAACATGATACTTTTGGAATATCATATTACTGGAAAATAGACATTGAGATACTTCATACGCCAAAAAGTCTAATTCATCAATGAGTTAGTTGAAGCCATTTAGAACAGTTAAAACTTCAGGTCATGTCTTTGCCTTAATCGTGCCCAATCAAAGTTAATTGTCCAATTTAGGATAGGGGACAAAAAAAGTTGGTATAGCTGCATAACTAAAATTCTGCAATAATAGTGTTAATATATATATCAATGGAATGAAATACACCTAGCAGAGTTACTTAGAGTCTCGTCCAAAGGTGTGCAGTAGTGATTATTGAAGTGGGATAAAATCAAGGAACACCAAAATTCGTACAGAATAAAAAAGAATACTCAATTAAAGTTTTAGTTGCATCAATTGTTTATTAGCGGCTCATCAAAAGGTGTATCGAGTGATCAATGAGGTGGGATGAGGTCGAGGGACACCCAAAATTCCTAGTAGAGTAAGAAAGAGCAAGTCATTATATCCATTGTATGTTCTTTTCGAGTCTACAAAACAATTCTAATTCAAAAAGAAAATGATCAGATTATTTTAGCACTACAGTTATATACCTCCCCTTAGGAAAGTTTTACACTGATTCCAGCTCCTGAAGTAGTTGGAAAAAATCCTATACCTTCCAATAATTTATATTCCTCGGAAATTTATTTGTCAAACAGAGTTTGAGTTAAAATAAGCAACAAAGACTCCTTTATTAACAAAACATTTAAGCTATATAGGGTATTTAGACTTCACACTTTCTTATCTGACCCATAAATTTGTCCATAAAATAGAAACATACAGAATTTGAAAAAGATATTATTTTACCACAACAAATCTATACCTTACATTAAGAAATACATAATTTACAAATGTCTAATTAAATAAACTAATATTAGCTACATTTCTGTTGATATATGCTGTTACAAAATAAAACTATTGCCATAACATGGCAACTTGTTAGGATCGAAATAAGCAGGTGTAAACGCGGAAGCTAGCAAAGCAAACCTTGAAAGATCACGAGTAAGAAGACAACGAGAAATATAACAAAAGATACAAAGATTTAACGTGGTTCTGTCAATCGACCTGCGTCCACAAAGGAGATGATAAATCCACTATAAATATGAGAGTACAAAATACATAGAGAAACAACCTCAACCAATTCACTCGAAAAACATGGGAGGTTCACACAAGTTATAACGTATCAAGCTTGTGACCCACAAATTCTCCCTCTAGCCAAAACTCTTAAAGCCCTTAAGACTACATTGTGAATGTTGATTAAGTTAGAATGAACATATCTCTATTTATAGAGTCCTAAACCTTTTCCTACTAGAAAAAGGATTAGCCAATAAAAAACATTTTCCTAAAAGGAAAACCTATTTATCGTAAGAAATCAGGGCAAATAAAACTCAACAAATCTCCCCCTTGGCCTGAATTTCTAACAAAATAAATTTGTCCACCTTCTTCACTTAATCTTCAACAACTTGCTTCTCCTCTCCATTATCTCCTTTGCAAAATTTATGTCTCAACACAGAGAACCTCTCTGAAACAATTTCTCCAGCAAAATCTTCATTACTGTCAAAATGGTTGCGGCTAGAACTACACCCGCCAAGATGAACACCTCTTTCCAACCTAGTTCAATAATCGATTACCGAACCACTAAAATTGACTCCATCATTGAATCTGGATCTGATACCACTTGTTAGGATCAAAATAAGCAAGTGTAAATGCGGAAGCTAGCAAAGCAACTCTTGAAAGATCGCGAGTAAGAAGACAATGAGAAATATACCTAAAGACACAAAGATTTAACGTGGTTCGGTCAATCGACCTACATCCACAAAGGATATGAGAAATCCACTATAAATATGAGAGTACAAAATACAGAGAGAAAAAACCACAACCAATTCACTCAGAATACTTGGGAGGTTCACACAAGTGATAACGTATCAAGCTTGTGACCCACAAATTCTCTCTCTAACAATAACTCTCAAAGCCCTTAAGACTACATTGTGAATGTTGATTAAGTTAGAAGGAACATGTCTCTATTTATAGAGTCCTAAACTTTTTCCTACTAGAAAAAAGATTAGTCAATCCAAAACATTTTCCTAAAAGAAAAACCTATTTATGGCAAGAAATCAGGGCAAATAAAATCCAACAAACAGATTGTCGACATAGGAATTTCCATTTTGAAGTCGATATGTTTTAAATATTTTCATTATTTTAATTTGTTACATTTTTCTTTATTTTATTCTATTTGAACTTACTTTTATTATCTCTTTATGTTCTAATACTTTTTACTGGGTTCTTGCTTTCGACAACACCAAAATTGATAACATTTCTCCACCTTGGATTAAATTGCTTCAATTAATGTGATATTTATACTAAAGTTTGTTAAGTTGCTCGCGTTTAAAATTAAAAAAAGAAGAATTAGTTTATGCTTGGTGAACATTTTATATATTCTTGAGCATCTTTATTGTTAGACCAAAAGAACACTAATTCTATAAAAATAAATAGCATTTATGTCACATATATATATATATATATATATATATATATATATATATATTGTATTATTACATCCTATCTAGTACAACAATACAATGGAAAGTCTTGAAGAGCTAGAGAACCAGTGTCTACCAATTAGAAAGTTGCAGACATACCTCTAGTTGAAAAAAAAAATGCGGTAGTTGAAACTTACATTGAAAGGCCACAAAAAACAAATAGATGCAAGAGGAGCAAGAATATTAAGGAATCCATTGCATATGAAAATCCACACAAATTGAGGATACATGAAGTTGAAAAGTAGAATGTACCAGATCAAAGTGACGACGAAACCCCACCAATGCAACTATGATGAAAGTGGACCGGGAAGGTTAAAGGGAAAAACCTCATGCCATATTCGATGGAAAAGAATATAAAAAAGGATAAAAACTAATATATAGTTTATTTAAATTTTCGTTATGTTTAACTAACAATTTTTATTATATCCCTAATACTAATATTTAAAAGCTACATTCAAATTTTCGCCGAGCAACTTCACTTTACATTGCTTTTATTTGTACCTTACTTTCTCCTGCATTCATGAATTTGATTAACTACTTCACTAAACATTCAACGTATGAAATTTATTACTTCAAAACATATCAACAACAATCTTCTACAACAATTTATACCCTCGTACAAAGAAAAAGGTATGCACTTTTTTGTTATACCAATATAGTAACTAAAGTAAAATAAAAATAATAATAATATAACTTCTTGCACTTGTAGGTGTCCACCACGAGACAAAGGGAAATTTTTCTTGTAGAGAGTACTATTGTTATAAGCTACAACTACGAGAAACTGAGAGGGCAGTATTACTACTATGTTGAAAAATACTATAACAACTTGTGGTTGAAATGTACATAACATTTGAAATTACACAAAATTTGAAATAACAGGCTAGAATATTTCAGAAAGGAACAATCAAATTTTAGAAGAGAGGTTTATCAAGGTATCGTTGATAGTGTCAGTTCGAGAGAATGCAGGGGAGATAGAATTGGGCAAACAATACTACTTCCATTAGATTTTATTGGGGGCCATGATATATGAAAAAACAATATATGGATGCAATGGCTTTGGTACAAAATCTTGTAAGGCAAAATCAATATATAACAATGACGTGTAATCCTGACTAATTGAAATCCAACAAGAACTGCACCCGGAAAAACTCCTCAAGATAGACCTGACTTGGTGATAAAAGTACTCAGAGCTAAGTTGCAGGATCTAAAAGACCAAAATTTTAAGAAATAAATATTTGGAATTTTTGTTGGTCATGTATTCGTGGTAGAATTCTAAAATGGGGACTACCACACATACACCTTCTTCTCTTATTAAAAGAAGGGCACAATATAAAATTAGGAAATTAGAACGATAGGTTTATCTCAACAAAGATTCTACATAAATATAAGTATCATATCTTGCATAAATTAGTGTTGGGCATATGATGCATGGTCTATGTGGAAACAAACGTCCAACAAACACATGCATGCTAAATGGACAGTGTAAATATCATTATCCTAGGCCATACAACAACAAATCAATCTAAGCAAAGGATGGATATCCAATTTATAAAAGAAGAATGGATGGAAGAATAAATATTGTTCGTCAAATGAATATGACAAATCAATTTGTCGTAGCTTATAGCCCTTATCTTCTTGCAAGATACAATTGTCACATTAATTGATGTTTACTCAGGAGTCAAAACAATAAAGTATTATAAAAGTATATATATAAGTTCATGATCGATGTGCCGTTTATGTTAAATCTGATGATGGTGAATATGTTATTGAGGAAATACAAACATTTCAAGATGCGCGGTGAGTCTGAATGACTGAAGGATTATGGAAGATATATGAATTCAACTTGGCTGAAATGCAACCAGCAGTCATCAATCTTCATCTATATCTGCCACGAAAACATTCAGGTACACATATTAATGCATCATAATACACACTTTCTTTTAGCAATAATTATTATTGTAAAAATACAACAACTAACTCTAAATAAGTTCACAATGTTTGAATGGAAAAACAAAAATTTAGAAAATGACATCCCCTGGGATGGTGTCAAGCAGACAATGTTGACTGAGTATTTCAGAGTGTGCTCATTTGACACTGAAGCACAAACATACCTTTATAGAAAATTGCCAAAGTATATTATTTTGAATTGAATAGTAAAGACTTGGACAAAAATGAAAAAACGATTTGTAATTGGTCGCACTGAAATTGGCAAGCCAAATATAGTAATCTATAATTCCATACACATCAATAATTGTTAAGCTTATTAATTATTACATATTGATTATATTGTACAACTAATCCTCAAGAAGGGGAAAGGTATTAAGAGGGGTTATTACTAAACCATGTAAGAAAAGCAATATCATTCAATGACTTACTAACGGTCAAAGACAAGTGATGTCAGACCTTCAGAGAAACAACCAAATAAAGAAAGGTACTTGAGTCTGACAACATCAAATCAGAATGTTTGAGAGAGGATATTATCTTCAAAATGACATCAGCTCTCCGAAGTTTGTTTGGTACGATTTTAGTATATTATAACCCAACAGATATTAGAAAAATCTGGGATACTTATTATGAGGATATATATGATGACCTCAACAGGATATATGCCAACTCACACAATACTATACTATAGTCTACCTTAAATAGTTTTAATATTGTTCTTAAAGTATGGGCAAGAGCATAGACATATATGACATTACTCAGCTATAACACAATTTGTTTAATGTTGGTTCATTAGAATGTAGAGAAATAAATAAAGAAATGTTTGTAGAGATACCTACAAAAGATTTTGATGAGCAGTCATAGTGAAATCCATAACAACATCACGCTTTTACAAAAACTAGTTCTCGGGACGTGCATCGCACGTTTGTCCCCTAATTGATATTAGAAAATTTTAATTTATACAGCTAAGTTCAAATCTAATTCCTTTCATATGTAAGTTTGACATAAGAATTTAACTTTTCACAAAGTATAACATGAAATCTTGTGTTAGATGTTGGAGGTCTGATATATTAAATACTTCATGAAAAATCAACATTTATTTTATCAGATGAATTAATATATTTTAATTATTAAACATAAGTTTTCATAATCAAAAAATAAATTGTCTATAAAAAAAAGATACGTATAAAGAAAAATATTACAAAATGTTTGGGCGGTATACCATCAAATTTATAGAAAAACATAAAATTTCATACGAAAATAAAGAATAAATAAAGACATGGCATCCATAAAAAAAGACATCACATTTAAATATATAGACAAAAATATTTTCATACTAATTGAATTACATTTTGTTAAAAGTAGACTTATTCTTGACAAAACATGACTTACTCTACAGGAAACATATCATATGCATAAAAAACAATAATCATATTTAATAATAAATCAGACAAACAAATAAGAAGGCATGAATATGTTAAGAATAAAGATAAACTGTATTTCTTGAACTATATATATATATATATATATATATATATATATATATATATATATATATATATATATATATATATATATATATATATATATATATATATATATATATATATATAGTAATCAACTACAAAGTTATATTTAAAAACTCAAAACGATGGAGATGTGAAAAATAGATATTTACTTACAACTTCATGTTGGAGTATATTCATCTTGTAACTATCATAGTTTACATATTTCTCAACAAAAAGAAGATGAATATGTTTGAAATTTTAAAGGATACAAATAAATAAAATAGTGAGAATTCTTATAATTACAAACTGGTAATGAAAATTTTACAAGGGATGTAGACTAACCTACTGTAGTATGCAAAATGATTACAAAATTGAATAAAATAAGGAATTTATATAATGTGGTGTGAGTGTGTTTGATAGACTCTTCATTGCCCTCACTTATCTTACAAATTAAAGATTAAAGGTTATTAGACTCTTTATAATCTACATTTAATTATTACATGAACATATGATGCATTAAGATCTTATTTGATCCATGAATTTAAATATAACTTTTACTTAATATTTAATTAAATAAATAGATATTAATATTAATTTATTTTAGAGGTAAAATAAGGGTAAAATGGTATTTCAACTTTGATGTTAGAATCTTTCTACTCATAATAATATATAATAACGCAAACAATCGATGCTGGAATAACTGAAATATTCTTTGTTGATGGACTTGGGGGAACAGAGAAAACATACCTATACCATGCATTGCTTTCAAATGTTAGATCGAGAGGTATGATAGGTTTGGAAACAATAACTAGTTTCATAGAAGCTCAGTCTTACCATTAGGGGGTACAACAAACTTGAGGTTTGAGACCCCCCTTTAAACAAATGAATCAACTATGACAAACAAGTTAAAGCAAAGTGGGGCTGCCAAATTGATTAGAAAAGAAAAAATGATTATATGGCATGAAGTACTAATTGCCAAACTACATACGAAGAACAGAAACAGTTGGCAGGAGCTTCATAGATATAATGGACATCGATGTAAACCATTTTGTGGAAAAGTCATGATTTTTGGAAGAGATTTTTGACAGGTGTTACAGGTAGTGCAAAAATAAAGTAGAGTAGAAATTGTAAATGCAAGCTTGGTGAAATCATATCTCTGGACTTTGATGGAGAAGATTCAATTAACAAGAAATTTGAGAGCAAGAACATATCTAACGTTGAATGAGTTCCTACTTCGAGTGGTAACAGAGACTACCAACAATAACAGGAAATTTAATCATTCTCCATGAATAGTTGACTCTCAAGCATTTTTGGGATGAAATTTCAGAAGAATCTATAATAAAAGAGATATTTCTAAACCTACAAAAAGATGTTGCTATGGAAAAATATGTCACTAAAAGAGCTATTTTAACAAGCAGAAATGACCAAGTGGATAAACATAATAACAAGTTAATATCCATGTTCCTTGGTCAAAGCAAGATATTCCATAGCTTTGACTCAGCAGAAGATTACACCAAACAACTATTACCAAGAAGAATATCTAAATACTTAACATCAAATGTCTCCCTCCACATAGGTATTGAAGATAACACATTATACGTTATAATCATGTAGAGGCGGCAACAAATATAAACATGCATAGGTTTTGATATATCTTATTAAATGCAGGTTGAATTCAAGGATAAAGCACTCATCATGCTCCTATGGAATTTAGAACCTTAATGTGGCTTATGCTATGTCACACGGATGATATGTCGCGGCTTCTCCAAAAATGGCATGCATGCGGAAATATCAAGTGGTCATTCTGTAACAAAGCATGTGTTTCTTCCTAAAATTCAATTATCACCAACGGAAAATGAAGGATATCCATTTAAACTTATTCAAAAGCAATTTCTGGAACGCTTTTGCCTTTACAATTGCATGTTAAAGGAGATTAATGTCAAATGTCTACACAACAGGGCAGAACCTCATGATCAACAAGAACAGCCAAAAAAAGATTTTGGGTGAATCAAACTAAAGTGATAACCTTTATAATCTATGTATACAAGTATTCATCGAAAAGAAAATTACATTCGTGTGCGCACAGACACGCATACACAAACACACACACACAAACACACACACATATATTAACAAGAAAAAAAATAGAGATTTTTTTGCAAAGAGATAAATTTTACGCTTGCGATTTTACAGAATTCCAAAGCTTATTATTGTATTAGTTACTTCACCTAAAGTGTTGCAACTATTTTCTTAAATAGACACGATATGAAAAATCTTTAATAGTCTACAAAATCAAAAACTTATAATTCTAACTACATAGTAAACCTAGTTAATATCCTCTTTAAATCTATCTCTTCAACTCTATTTTAATATAGTCAAAACTAAAGATCTAATTTTATAAAAACATAAAAATATAATCTTCAACAGGTTGTGGTTAGATCTCACTAAAATTAAAATCTAAAGCTGAAAAACAAAACATAAGGAAGATACAACATAGAAAGTTTCAAACGACAAAAAAATTTTCTTTCACAATAACTCCTATAAAAGTAGAGATTAGCACTAACCTCGGTGTGAATCAAGTGCTGAAATGCTCTAACTATAATGAAAGTAAATGGAAGAGGAAAAAAAAGAGGGTATGGACTATTTAGTAGAACATTGAAATTACAGTAATTAAGTTTAAAAATTTCAAGATAAGAACAATCTTAATAAAAGATAGAATAACAAAAGAAAATCAAAACAAAGTTCAAATAATCCAAGATACTGAATTGACATTAACACTTTTGTCGTTAGCCTTTTACTAGGACAAGACTGTTAACTAAGATTGAAAGGTTCAACTAACAAAGGAGAAGCTAGAAGGGAGAAAGTGTATTTTTGAAAAAAGAACTTTGAATAGAAGAATATTGTTTGAATCAGTTTTTTCTTAGGTTGTATACAAATGACTAAGGTCACCCCTATTTATACTTGTGTGAGATTGTTCTAGATATTCCAAAATCTAGACTATTCTATCATTTACTACAAATTTCGAACTCTCTAGAATTTCTAGATATTACTTTAACGCAACTTCTCTTGAATATCTAGATACTTCTTTAAGATAATTATTCGAGATACTACACTAGACTAGTCTAGAAACTATACTAGATAAATCTTTGATATTCCAACATCAACTTTATCTTATTTCACACAACATTTCCTTAAATTTCTCATGTTTGTGTTTGCTCAGTTTTTAGGGGGTATGGATATCCAGTTATAGAAAATCCATGTTCATTTGCACATCTAGTATCATATTTAGTAATTGTGTGAAAAATAATCCATTGAAAGTCAAAAGAAAAGTAATCTTGGACTATAATATACCATCCTACCTAATATATATAGCTGAGCATTTAACTTTAATTTTAAATCAAGAACCTTAAGATTAGCATTCAAATTCGTTAAACTACAATTTAATAACATGGGAGCACAATTTCAGCCAAACTTCTAGTACATTCATGCATGCCGAAAACATTACTCAACACGAAAGTTAATGAATTGAAAATTGAATTGTATGGATCTAAGCAGACCAACCGAATTACAGAAAGATGCCTAGATCTGGTGGTAAAAATATAAGATACTAATTATTTTATCTCTACAAAAAGTTAGTTTGAGAAGGTAAAAATAACCATACCAATAAGTTATATGTTAAGCTTTCAAGTAATAAAAAAAACATAAAACACATCAAGTTTACTAAAGCAAAAAAAAAAAAAAAACAGAAAGACCATTATTTTTCTCAAACTGAAAATAATTCCTTATTTTAGGTTCAACTCAACTCTCTTGAGCTTAAGCAACCAAATGTAGAACGATACTATCAACTAATCAGAACATGCATACTTCCAAGAATGATAAGGTACATAGCAGTCATTCCTTATGACAAGGTACATACAGACCAGTTATTCCTCATGTCTAGACATTCCATGGTAATAGCTGGGTAAGTTATTTGTAAATATATAGATCACATGGTCAATCCATGGAAAAAGCCAAGTAAGTTGCATATAGATCTATTTTGGACTTCTGATATATGTGGTCTTTGCATCCTTTCTTATTTGGAATGTAATACAGAACAATTAAGCAGTTTGTTTATTCTGAGCTATCTGTATTAGCCTCTTTTAATATATGCACACATTCAAGGAAGTTCCTTTTAAGTTTCAATGTATTAGGCGTAGTCAGAAACATATGTGAAAGATTATTGATCAAGACATGATTGTAGGGATATACTAGATTTATTTGCGAGAAATTTGATAAGCTTCCACGAGAAAATACTTTTTTATCTTTGACTAAATGGGTTGATATGCAGGACATTCCCCTCACACATTTATTGTGGAAACAGAACCATGAGATTTAAAACTACTCTGGATGCTAATTTGTAATGGATTTTCCATACATGTCATAACTTGTAAAATGATATTGCATGTTTTATGGATTGTAGTTCTTATCAGGAGGGGGTTGGGGGTTGGGAGGGGGAGTTGGATGCCAAAGTTGTACTATGTTGATGATAAGAATCATGGCAAGTGAATTTGTATTTTTTGGATTTCACCACTCAATATACAAAGCTCAATGCCGTTTATTCCGGTTCACAATGGATAAGCCCCACTAAGGATAAAACGTGTCTGTTGAAAAAAGGTTTTCACTTACCTCTTTGTAAGGACAAAAATAATTTCTTCTGTACGCAACAGGACAAGAGTATACAGGTCCTCCATGGGAAAATAAGAGCTTGTTGAACTATCATTTATTTCCAGGTTAATCAATCATTTCCTCCATGGGAAAATAGTTTCTTTTGTGAACATTCAAGTTATCGGCTTCCCGACAATCAGTGGACTTCAAAATGATCAAATCGATCCATAATGTATTGGGGTTGGACTATTTTAACCCTTTATATGTATCACATAATAGGAAGTCTTTATTGCACATAAAAATGATTTTTTAATGGTTATTCCTATACCAATAAACAATTTATTCCAAAACACACAAATGAAAAAAAAAAAGAGGCAACAACATAGTAAACAACTGCTAATTTTTTATAAATAATATTTCAACCAAAAGTCACTTATACAGTATAAAGCAGATTAAGAATAGGTTAATAAGAGCAATACTGTCTAATATAATTGAATAAGTCTTCAAAAAACAAGTGAAGCAAATCAGAAAATCAGATCTATGAACAACTCATGTGGATTAAATGTGCCTTCATCATCAACAACGAGGGTCTAAACTGTGCCATACTCCATCACCAAAGTAAGATGACGGGGCAAAGAGAGGTAACCGAGCTTGAGCCTCCCCTGCAGCTGCATAACCGTACATTCCGGTTTGAGCAGCTGGTGCTATCCCAACATCACAATTGGTGCTATTCCAACATAAAAAATAAAATTGATATCATTCTATTCATCCATGAGGTGACTGAGTAATGCTTCAAGTTCACTACAAATTCTAGCGATAGAATGACCGCAACTTTGACTGGTAGCATCAACATTCTCAAAAGAATTTTCGCCTGAGAGCTCTCCTCCAACTATTGCTATCATTTGCTCAGAATTGGTGCCTTGTCAATGACACATGCTCTCAGTGCTAATGTCTGGCATTTCTTGTGATCCCTAGCAAGTGTGAAATTAGGTCTTAGGCCTAACTCACACTCCAAAAGCTAGATCTTGGGGTGTGAGTTAGGCCTAAGACCTAATTTCACATGATATTAGAGCAGGGCCCGTCTCACCCGTTGTTGGGATCCCCAAAATTAAAATTGTCACGCACCAGATGCTAAGCACTTGGTGTGAGGTGAGGTGTTAAAGAATGAAAAAAGTCTCACATCGGTGGTTAATGAGATGAGTGGAGTCCTTGTAAGGCTTTGACAATTCTCTTCCCTTTGAGATAGCTTATGGGGTGTGAGTTAGGCCTAAGACCTAATTTCAAATAGGAAATATGGAAGGAAAAATAATATCTTTAGAAAATGCTCAAGTTTATTATAGGCTACTTAAGGTAACTTGATATGATTACAATCATTAACTACATCCTTATTTATACTACTCAAAATAGAAAACAAAAAGTCTTGCATAAATAACTAAATATATGTATCACAATTTACTGATACATTTACTACGAATTCTAAATAGACTTCTTGAAAAACTAAGAGACAATTTCGGAAGACTAAACATTGATGCATTAATTCCAATACTCCCCCTTAATGCATTTACTTGATAACTCCAATGCATTTTCGAAGATAGCAAAAATTTTCTCTAGGAAGTGCTTTCGTGAAGATGTCATCAAGTTGTTCTCCTGTCTGACAACAATGCCACAGAATTTCGCCTTTCTCTTGTGCTTCTCGAATAAAATGATATTTGATGGAAATATGCTTTGATCTATCATGGATGACTGGATTCTTGGCAATCGCATTTGCTGATTTGTTATCACAATACAGAACAGTCCCTTTTTATTGTTTTTCACCAATGTCTTCAAATATTCTCCTAAGCCAAATAGATTGAGAAGTAGCCTTGGATGCTGAAACATATTCTACTTCGGCAGTGAATTGAGCAACAACACTTTGCTTTTTTGATAACCAAGAACAAAAGCTTGATCAAAATAAGAAAGCATAACCAGAATTACTCTTCATGTCATCTATACTTCAGCCTAATCTTTATCATAATAACCAATTAAGTTCAAATCTCCACCAAATTTATACATTATCCCATAACCCATTGTTCCTTGCAAGTAGCATAGAACACGCTATGCAGCTCCAAAATGCACCAAGCTTGGTTCTTGCATGAATCTTGATAATAAAGTAGCAACAAACATAATATCTAGCCTTGTTGAAGTAAGATATAACAAACTTCCAATCAAACTCCTAAATAGTGACCTATTAACTTTCTTTTCTCCATCATCTTTTTAAAATATCTCATTTGCTGCTAATGGTATGGCCACATGAATTTTTAAAGAATACTTTTAGTATACTTATTTTGAAAAAATGAAAATTCCTTCTTTCACTTTAAAAACTTTGATGTCCAAGAAATAATTTAGCAACCCAAGATCACTCATTTTATAAGCTTGCATCATATCTTGTTTGAAATTTTGCACCATCTTTACATCATTTCCTATAAAGAGCAAAAAATCCCCATAGAGACAAACAATGATAATGCTGTCATGTTCTATCTTCACATACAAAGTGGCTTCACTTTTAATTCTATGAAAATTATTTTTTCAGAAAGTATGTATCAATTTCATTGTACCAGGCTCTTGGAGTTTGCTTCATCCTGTAAAGAGATTTTTTTTAGCCTATACACCTTTTCTTCTCCCCCTTGAACAAACAATCCTTGAGGTTGCTCAACATAAATCTCTTCATCAAGTTTTCCATTCAGATATGTTGATTTAACATCATGTTGAAATATCTTCTATTTCTTTTTTGCAGCAACAACAATTAAAGTTTTAATTGTCTCAAGACGAGCAAATGGAGAGAAAGTTTCATAAAAATCAATACCTGATTTTTGCGTGAAGCCTCTAGAAACCAACCTTGCTTTGTGCTTTTGAATATCTCCTTCATGACTGAGTTTGATTTTGTAAATCCCTTTTAGGCTCACAACTCTCTTTCTCTAGGAATACCCACAAGTTCCCAAGTAATTTTTTTTTCAATCATTTGAATTTTTTCTTCCAAACATCATGCTTTATTGCTTATTCATAATTTTCTGGCTCAACACTGGCAAAATTACATCTTTGATAAGTCTCACTCAACATTTTTGTTCCTCTAGGAGGCGGTTCTTCATTAACTGAATCTGGGATCTCTCCCCGTTTAGAGACATCTTCATCTTTGTCATCCTCTTCTTTAGTTGAAGATATGATATCAGTATTCTCTATCTTTTTATCCTCCCAATTCCATGTTGTTTTTTCATCAAAAATGAAATCTCTTCTAACAACAAGTTTGTTAGTTTTGACATAGAGAAGCCTATATCCTTTTGTCACATCACTATAATCAAGAAAGTCACATTTTTGACTTTTTTCATCCAATTTTGTTCTTTTCTCAGCAGGTACATGAGCATAACAAATACACCCTAAAATTTAAAATGACTTATAGAAGGTTTTATTCAACTCCAATGTTCAACTAGTGTCTTGTCCTTTAGTGCCTTTATAGGAAAACTGTTAAGAATATGAACTGCTGTATACAATGCTTCTGCACAAAAATATTTCGACAGCCATTTCTCTTTCATCATAGTTCTATTTCTTCTTTTAGATACACCATTTTGTTGAGGAGTATACCCTGCTCTAAGTTTCTTCTGAATGCCTTCATTTTTGCAATATTCCTCAAATTCTTGACTTGTGTACTCACCTCCTCGATCACTGCAAATGATTTTGATGCTGAACCTTTTTGCTTCTCAACAAGGGCTTTAAATTTCTCGAATGTAGCAAATGCTTCTAACTTTTTTTTTAATAAATAAACCCAAGTCATACTTGAGAAATCATCAATAAAGATTAAAAAATACCTTTGACTTCCAAGGGATGGAGTCTCTATTATTCCACAAATGTCGGTATGAATTAGTTCCAAATGTACATTTTCTCTCTAAGACACCTCTTTTGGAAAAGACTTCTTGTGTTGCTTTCCGATTATACAACTTTCACATGTATCCACCTCATTATGTATCTCAAGAAGGCCTTGCACCATGTCATTTTGCTTGAGAAACTTTAAACCATGAAAATTCAAGTGACAAAATCTTTTGTGCCAAAGCCGTGAATTATCTACAATTTCATTTTTTAATCCATTGTAATGAAATTGCAAAGGGAAGTTTTATTTTTATCATCTTTACTTCAACAATGACTTGATTTGGCTCAATTTTATCATAAATCCTGCAATAATCATCTCTAAACACAAGAGAATAACCATTTTCCATGAGTGGACCAACACTAAGAAAATTTTCTTCCAAGTCATGAACATAAAGAACATCATGAATTTATTTACCACATCCTTTCATGTTGATTGAAATAGTACCTTTACCTTTCGCATCAACTAAGGCTCCATTCCCCATCTTCACATTAGTAGTGATGCTATTATTAATTAAGAGGAAAGTCTTTTCATCTCCAATCATGTGATTACTACAACAACTATCAACATACCATTTATTGCTTTTTGTTGAAGCATCAGATTTAGAAGCAAAGAAAATGTTTTCTTCCCTTTCTTCCTCCTGTTTTTTTACAAAATTTTTCTTTCTCCCGTTTCTTGTGCCAACAATCTTTTTCAACATGGCCAAACTTTTTACAAAAGTTACATTGGGGCTTGCCTTTGTGCCAATATTTTTCTTCGTTGCGATTAGTCTTTTTGTAAACTTTACAAAAAAGACTAGAGTTTTTCTCACCTTTTTCTTCAACCTTCATGGAAAAACCATCATGATCCTGCTTCTTTTTTTGGCTTGTGATTTTACTTCTGATGATTTTCTGAGAAATTTTGAGAAGTCTCATTTATTTTATACTAGAAAGCCGTCTCTTTGGGTTAATCTTCACGAAAACATCTTTGCTTCCCGTGTGCACGAAATGATCCAACTAGCTCTTTGATGGAAAGCTTAGAAAGATCTTTCGTCTCCTCAGTGATAGCAACGATGTACTCGTACTTTTCTGTGACACTAATTACAATGTTTTCCATAATATGTTGGTCAGAAATTGTATCACTATGATTTCTCATTTCATAAACAATATTCATGACTCTTGTGCAATATTCATCAATTTTTTCAGATTCTATCATCTTTAAATTTTGAAACTCTCTTCTAAGAGTTTGAAGATTTATAGTGCATACCTTTTCGTCACCATACACCTCAATTTCTAGAAAATCCCTAGCTTCCTTTGCAGTCTCACAAGTAGCAATTTTTGCAAAATATGCTCTTGAGACTCCCATTTGGATGTTGCTCAAGGCTTTTGCATCTTGACAATACTTAGACTAAAGATTTTTCATCTCTGCTGCTATAAGATCACCATCGTTTTCTGGCTCTTCAAAGCTGTTTGCAACAATAGTCCATAAACTTTCAGTTTTCAAATGTGTTCTCATTCTTATCTTCATGTATTCAAAATCGGTTCCATCAAAAAATGGAGTAAGAACAAGTGAAGAATCAGCACATTCATTTGTTTTTGATGCCATTTTTTTTCTTCACCCAACCCCAAATTAAGAATGAAAACCTACTCTGGATACCAATTTGTAGGAAATTGGAAGGAAAAAATATATTTAGAATATGATACATTTATTATAGGCTACTTAAGGCCACTTGAGATGATTACAATCATCAACTACATCACTATTTATACTTCTCAAGATAGAAAACAAAAAGTCTTGCACAAATAACTAAATACATGTATCACAATTTACTACATACATGTACTACAAATTCTAAACAGACTTCTTGAAAAACTAAGAGGCAATTTCGGAAGACTAAACATTGATGCATTAATTCCAACAGCAAGAAGGTCCAAAGTGATTGGAACTTGGGAATTACCACCTAATGGAGCATCCATGCCAGTGATATCAAGAACACTTGGTTTTGCTCTTCCTTTTTTGTTCTCTTTTTTGTTGGCTTCAAAGCACTTGAAATACTTCCTAGCAGGGGAAACCCCATGCATTGTGGTTCTTGTTATCACACAGTGCCTAAATATACTTCTCCAATAAAATTTTTCATATATATCTAAGCCCCGGAGAAATGACCTATAGCAGGAAAGATAGATAAATAAGTTATTATCCCAAAAAAACATTAAAACCTAAAAATGACCTGACCCCCAAAAAAGACAAGCAAATAAACCCTCAAAAACTGTACTAGGAAACAAACTTGTGTTCCTTTTCTACTCAAGTAGTCCCTCGGCACCATTTAAAATCTTCTTTCGTATTCTGGTTGGCATTGCTTTATATTTGTGGATAATTAGGTAATGGAGCGCGTCAAGAATTGATGGTATCAATATATTCTAAGAGTATATTGTAGTGATCCTTGATCTCATCAACTGATTTTTTGGGAAGTGCTTCATCCATCTTCGTGAATAGATTGTTATCGTTAAACTATATTGCTAGTCCAATTAGTGCTCATTTTCTTTTAGATCTACAAGGAAAGATCAAGCATGAATAAGGAAAAAACTTGAAGGGGATTCAGAAAACAAATGAGTGTCAATCATGGAGGAACAACCTTGTACGAAGGGGGTTCGGATGAACCTTGTTCGGCAGAAAATTATATTATTTGTATAAGGTTAACATAATTTTAAATGTATGTATAGTAGATGTTGAACCCCCTTAAACTTCATTATGTGTCTAATTGTATAGATTTTGGAACCCTTCATTGAAAATTCTAGCTACGCCTCTAGTCTCAATATATGACAAAAGAAACCGTAAATATCGGACATCTAAATTTATTTTTGTAACCCCTGACCTTTATTAAAAAAAAAAATTGCAGCGATACATGCATGGATTCTTTTAAATAAGCTATGGATACTAAGAGAAGTAATATGTGACTTGTAAAACGAACAAACATGAAGATACAACTGGTATGCTACCCAAATAGATTCCAAGATATACTTGCTATTTGATATTGTTTAGTCATAAAGACAATTTAGTTCATTCTCTTTCTTTGTTGACTTTGTATATTGCCTTAATAAGGCCTTTTATTGTAGTGAATTATGGGTTGAACCCAAGATGTTTTATTTGACCTAGATGATTTAATATGTGACGTATTTTACACTTCTTATAAATCTATATTACTATATTATGTATGTGAAATTAAAGTAGAAGTCTATGTATTACTTCTTATACGAGGAGTCTATGTATACTCGCTAATTATATACTATGTCTAAGCGAGAGGTCTAAGTAAATCTCAATGTATAAGTAGTTTAAAAAGCTTTAAATTGTTTTGCTAATTTAACCTATGAAATGTAATCACGAATGATAAAAGGTTAATCTTAGTCCTCTTCGAGGACGACGATATCGGTTACTTCTAGGGGTACTCACCGGATGTGAAAAACATTGTATCAGAGCATGAGGTTGAATATATTTCGAATTTATGTCTCATTAGACCACATCTATGTTGTTTCTATTCATAATTGTGAAGCGCACCACACTTATAAGTGAGAAGCTATATGATGTTTCAGAAATTCTCTTTTTTCTTGGAAATCCAACTACGAGCCTCTAGAGTGTACTTTATGTGTTCTTTCACCTAAACCTTGTATTGTGGTCATAGATATAAATACTCAAATGGCAGCCGCACAAAGACTTCATGAAGAGATATCTAATGCGGGAGTTCCTCCCCGTGGCAACCAAGATCCTCCTCCTGAAGAAGTTGCTAATGATGATCAAGCTTCGGCAATTCCTCCAGCCTTGTCAGATGGGGACATAAGGGTAGCCTTCCTTTATATGTCCCAAGCCATTACTGCTCAAGCGCAAGACGTCACTACTCAAGCTCAAGCCATGACGGCCCAAGCGAACCAGGAGGTGGTACCCCGAGGAAACCAACATGTTAGCACCATGACCTCCCTCTTGAGGGATTTCACAAGGATGAATCCCCGTACTTTCTATGGGTCCAAAGTGGAGGAAGACCCCCAAGAGTTGATAGACGAAGTCTACAAAATCCTCTATGCTATGGGGTTGACTTCTAGTGAAAAGGCCAAGTTAGCCACCTACCAACTCAAGGACGTGGCCCAAACATGGTACATCCAATGGACTTACAATAGGCCTTTGAGGGTGGTCAGGTTACATGGGATATTTTTGAGAAAACATTTCTTAATAGGTTCTTTCCAAGAAAAAAAAGGAAAGCTAAGGTGGAGGAATTGATCAACCTTCGTCAAGGAGGTATGAGTGTGCTGGACTGGTCATTGAAATTTTACTAAGTTGTCTAAATATGCTTCTTCTTTGGCTTCCGACCCGAGGCATGAGATGAGCCGCTTTGCGACGGGAGTGTCCGATGACTTGAAAGAAGAATGTCATTCAACTATGCTACATGATAATATGAAAATTTCTCGTATCATGGTTGATTCTCAAAAAGTGGACGAGGCAATGGTTAAGAGGAAGAGTAGAGATGCCAATAGGGCAAAGTCCTTTGATGGTGGTTCTTTAAAGGGTAGGCTTCACGAATCACATTAATCTGCCTACCCACTCATATATTATTTTGGAGCCTGAAATGTAAATTAAACATTTGAAATCATCCTAAAACTAGAATAGTACGTAATACAACACCAAGAAGGTCACTAAATATCTTAGACAAGACTCTTGATCTTAGCTTCATTTATTTTATATTTAGAATCCTGTTTGTAGGCAACTAGATAATCTAATGGAATAAATTCCTATGGATGTTAATGAGTATGTAATTATTACTGGAAATGAATCCTTTCAAAAATTATGTCACGCCAATGAAATTGGTGTGAATCTTAAATTCAGGCAAGGGAGATCCTCCAATGTGTCAATGTATTAGGTGTAGTTGGACTACATTGTTAAACATTGTAGTCGGAGATTGTTGATCTAGGCATGCATTACTAGATTTGTTTTTACTGTGGAAACAAAACCACGGGTTTGAAAACTACTTTCCTGACCTTTTATGGATGCTAATTTGCAATGGTGTTGTCATAAATGTCTCCCCTAGTAAAATTGTTGCATGTTTTATGGATCGTAGTTCCAACCCCGGAGGGGGGGGGGGTATTTACAAAGTTGTACTATGTTGATGATAAGAATCATGGCTTGTGAACTTATATTTTTGGGTTTCAGTAGTTAGTATACTAAGTTATGCAACTCATATTGCCCCAAATTGACAAAAAAAAAGATGCATGGACATTAAACTGATCAAATTGATCCATAATGTTGGGGTTGGACTATCTTACTCCTATCATACATATCATGTAGCATAAAGTTCTTAATGCACAGAAAAAATGACTATTTTGTCCCTCAAACAATTGTAAAAAACAAAGCAATTGCCAATGTTTTTATTTTTGAAATATTTCAACAAAAATCCTCTGGTCAAAAGCAGATTAAGAGTAGATAAGGAAGAGCAGTAATAGTCAGAATTAGAACATCTATTAAAAACAAGTAACTAAGCTTGAACCTTTATCATCAACGGCAAGGGTCTAGATTGCGCCATACTCCATCATAAAATTAGGATGAGGTAATTGAGCTGGAGCATGCCCTGCAGTTGCATAACAGGACATTCCGGTTTGAACAGTTCGTGCTATTCCAGCATCAGAAGTTGGTGCCATCCCAACATTATTTTCTTCGTCCATGGGGTGACTGAGTAATGCTTCAATTTCACTCCCAATTCTAGTGATAGATAACCGGAAGTTCCACTGCTGGAATCAACATTTACAAAAGCATTTTCTCCTGAGAGCTCTCCTACGAGTTCTTCTGTCATCTGCTCAGCATCGGTGATTTCTCGATGACACATGCTCTTACTGCTAATTTCCGGTAATGCTTGTGATCCCTAGCAAGCAGGTCCAATTATGTCTACAATAATTTGAACTTGGGAAGAACCATCGAATTCAGCATCCACGCCAGTTATATCAAGAACACTTGGTTTTTGGGTCTTGCTCTTCTGTTCCACTTCTTGTTTGCTTCAACGTTCTTGAAATACTACAGGGCATGGGAAGCCACTTGCTTTGCGGTTCTTATTATCACATTGTGCCTAGATACACTACTTCTCCAGTAACCTTTTCCAGATGTATCTAAGCACCAGATAAATAATCTATAGAGGAAAGATAGAGAAATAGGTTATTATCCCAGAAAAACATTAAAACATAAAAATGACCTATGTTCCTCTTCTGTCCAAGTAGTGCCTCTTTGGCATTTAACATCTGCTCTCATATTTTGGTTAGAACTGCTTTGCAGCTATGTATATTAGGCAATGGATCGCGTCCAGAATCAATGGCATCAATATCTTCTAAGAGTATATTGTAGTGATCCTTGATCTCATCAACTGAATTTTCAGGAAGTGCTTCTTCCATCGTCCTAAATAGATCGTAATAGTTAAAGTTTATCGCTAGGTTATTCTCAAAGACATTATCGTCCTCCCTAGTCCAGAAAAAGTTATTGCAGGTCCAATGGGTTCGCATTTTGATCCTCAAGGAAAGGTCAAGCACGAATACGGAAAGTACTTCAAGGGGATGTAGAAAACGAATGAGTGTCAATATATGACAAAAGCAACCGCAGTAAGACATGAATTATTATAATAGTTAAGGCTACTAAGTGAAGTAATAAATGTTGTAAAACGAACAAGCATGAAGATACAAGTGGTATACTACCAACATAAGTAGCTAGAGATAAAAAAACATATTATGAAAGCATCTACGTTTTTACCTTTTCTACCAGATACAAGGTCTTATAGAAAGAAAGAAGGTCACTAATTGTCAGTTAGACTAGAAAAAATTATATCAGTGAAACATGTATTTCTATTCTTGATAGCGACACAAATCAAAAGATGTATGGCCTTGTAGCACATTATGGGAACTAAATACCCTACATCAAAAACATGTAATCAAAAGAAATCGATCCTCATTTGGTTAGCGTTTCAGAATAAAACATTATTGTAGAGTAATACCTGAACAACTTTCTCTCCTAATAAAAAATAGAAATTAAACAATACGAATGTAAACAATATCGAATAGGAAAGTGTTATTTTGCATTCCTTCATATTCTACCCCATAATCCAAGTGTAAGTCAATTATTATGATGCTTTCAATACCGTCTCTCCAGTATCATCTTGTTATATTTTTAAAATTTGAAATAACAAATCAAAAAGGAAAATGCCATGTACCTTTGTCACACAATATAACTATTTAAAGCTAGTGAATGTGCTATGAAAAATTATATCCAAGACAACAAATCAAAAGGAAAGCTATACAAATTCTTATTTTCGCTTTTTGAATAACATTCAAATCTCTAGACATTAATTATATACAACATAGGGCATTTTAAAGAATAGTAGAGGCCATGATATTCATCTCTTCAAAATCTACCCCAAAACCAATATCCAAATTAATCATTTTCCTATTGACTGCAAATTTGTCCATTTGAATAGAAGATCTATATAACCAACAACAACATATCTAGTTAATCCCACAAGTGAGGTGGAGATGGGTATGGTATAGTGTAAATAGACCTTCTCCCTAAATTTGGAGGAGTTAAAATTAGTATTATTATGGAAATATACATTTCTTATAGAAGGGGTCATGTTTTTGCCCTTATTCTACTCTAATTGTACTTGTCAAAAAAAAAGTATGAGTTGTATCTATATATACCTCTATAATGAGAAAAATAAATGACGAGAAAGAAAATATATTATTCTCTTACCCTAAAATCATACATGGTATTAGAGCAATCAGATTCATAAAAATTGAATACCCAACCTCTTTTTTTCCAAGATGGGTGATACTACGCGTTTTTCTAGCAAAACAGGAAACCCTATACACTCAGATGTAACCCTACCTCAATTGTAGTTCAACTATAAAACTCACCGTTTCCAAAGGGAGTTATCCTTGATGCAAAAAATTTCTCGTTATGGTCTCAATTGATGATATGTGTATCGAAGCTCCAATAAAGGTTGGTTACCTAACCGGTGAAGCAAAGAAACCCGAACAAAGTGACTCAGGGTATGCAATATGGATTGAGGACAATAAGGTGAAGAATTGGTTGATTGACTCGATGAGTCCCACCCTGAGCGGTGATATATTAGTCTTTCAACAACAAAGGAAATTTGGGAAGTATTTGACAAAACATTCTATGATGGTTCTGAAGGAACCTGATTATTTGAACTATATAACAAATCCTTCACCATTATGCAAAAGAGAAAACCCTTGTCCACATACTATAACGAATTTGTTGCTATTTTTCGTGAAATTGATCACTGAAAAAATATGCACGATGAATCTATTGAGGGTATTCTTCAGATGCATTCTATGATGGCTAGTCTACAAGTTCATATATTTCTTAATGGAATTGATGCAGAATTAATATTTTTTAAAGAAAATTGCCACTTGACAGTGTTTAGCGACCTTGTATTAAACATAAGAATTATCAATGAGGACAAGTACAAGAAAGGTGAGCTAGACTTTTCTTCACTAATCCTAATGAAATACCTAACTTGTGGTACCTATCAAAACATGAAGAAAATAAGAGCTAAAGAGAACTAAGTATGTTTTTATCACCACAGAGTTTGTAATACACTCAGTGATAATATTACAAATGAGAATGCTTAAATAATGTAACAATATGTTAATCAAGAAGAAAGTTGAGTTATCAGCCTTAATCCTTTATTACAAAAGAATGAATTAAAAAGATTAATTGCTCATCAAAAGTAACTTGAAGTATTTTTCTTTTGATATATTCTTCAAACATATCAAACAACACTTGATAATTCATTCCTTCTTCATGGATTTATTGGGTTCGTGGTGAGATTTTAATAAAGCATCCAAAGCCTGACCTTGGAAGTACATATGCGTATGTCTAAATAGAAGCTCAACAGAGGGAGACTATGGGCAGTCCTCGAATAATTCAAAAGAGTTATGCCATGGTTGTTCATCGTAGCAATTTTCTTTAAGGTTGAACTAATCAGTCATTTAGTAAACCTACTTGGATTATAGATAGTGGGGCATTTGATGACATGACCAAAGATCCAAGAGAATTACAATTATTTAAACCATCTTCTCAACCATTTATTTCTACGCTAATTATTGTACTTCTCCAGTTATTGGAGTAGGACCAGCTCTCTTAACAGATGCTTCAATAATTACGTTGTTTTAGTTGTACCTACTCGAGATCATAATTTTCTATTTGTTAGCCAAGTTACCTCCTGTCATAATTGCACAGTAACCTTTTGACCTCTTTTTTGTTTCTTTCACGATATTCCGACTCGGGGGAATCTTTGTTACGGAGTTAAGCGACCTACATCTAGTTTCTGAAATTGACTTAAGGTTGAGAGAAGAATTCAGACATGCATTTCGCACATACGGGGTTGAGAAAACATGGGACCATGTATAGTTATGGCATATAAGGCTCACACATATCTAATTTTGTTATCTTCAGAAACTCAAACAAGAGTTGTTTTTAGTGTTAGATAACTCTGTTTTTCATTTTTCCATTTGTGAATTAGCGAAAAAATCATCATGTTCCATATTTACCAAGATTGAATAAATTTTCTGAACCTTTTGCTTTTATACATTCTGATATTTGGCGCCTGCGAAAGTTTAAACTCTAAAAGCTCGTTATCTTATAACTTTCATGGATTAATATACTAGGAACATGAATATCATTACTTCGAAAGAAGAGTTATGTGTATATTGCATTCAAATATGTTTATAATATTGTATACACTCAATATCGACGACCAAATCTTTGTTTGGCAATCTAACAATGTCATGGATTTATAAAATCTAATATTGACGAATAGGTTTGGCAATAAGGTATATGATATCATACATCCTGCACATACACACCGCAATAGAAAGCCTAGTTTAAAGAAAAATAGATAGATTAGGGAGATTTTCTATGCATCTCTCTTTTGCATGGCCAACTTTTTATTTGCGGGAAGCAGTTAAGCCTCTGGCTTATCTTATTAATCGGGTTCAATCTTGAGTCATTAATTTTGAGACTCTGGAGCGAAAGCTCCATTCTCTTTGTTCTCTTACACATCTACCAAATATAGATCCAATGGTGATTTGTTGCAAATTATATACACACATTCCCATAGCTCTACGAGGTAAATTGGATTTGTTTGAGTCAGAACCATATTATTGAGGTGGAGTGAGACCCTCATCTCTTCAGAGGGAAAATGACATAGAAGAGACTAAGATGAATATAGATTTAGGGGGAGAATAAGTTCTTGGAATTAAATGCACATACTGATATCTCGAATCAAGACATTGTCATACATGAACACAATGAAGGAATCAGGGAAGAACGAGATAACTATAAGGAAGTTACAAATGAAGACAATTAAGGAATTATTCCAGAAAGTACAAGAATAACTCCATTAACCAATGAACTATTTCATAATGTTCTACTTGCTAATATACCTTAGGTACCTCTTAATTAATCATCAAATTAATGTGAAACTATGTCTAATGATTCTCATCTTCTACTTTCCGGTATCCAATAAGAAAAACTAAAGGTATTCCGTGAATACAATATGAACACGATCTTAATGCTAATTGAAAATACCATATTATGAACAAGGGTGGTGAAGTTTAACTTTCCAAATGAACCCGTCTTAGAGTGGAAGGGGGGAAATTCTAATCCTAGTGGTCATATCATTTCTTATAAAAAAAGCTTGTAAAGTGATCTCTAAAGGGTGTTTATACCATATTGTGAGAGTCAGAGATTTAGATTCCGAAGTTCGTCCCACAGAGTCTGTCCCCATAGAGAGGGAATTTCAAAAGGTCTTTCCTAATGATCTTTTTGGTATTCCTCGCGAATAGGAAATTGATTTTGGTATTGACATGCTACCGGATACCAACCTCAATTCAATTCCTCCTTATCAGTTAGCTCTGACCGAATTGAAAGAATTGAAGGATCAACTCAAAGACTTACTAAATAAAGGATTCATTAGACCTAGTATTTCTACATGGGGTTCTCCGCTATTGTTTGTGAAGAAGAAAGATGGGTCCCTTAGAATGTGCATTGATAATCACCAATTAAATAAAGTCACTGTTAAGAAGAAGTATCCTCTCCCTTTGATTGAGGACTTGTTTGATCAACTCCAAGGGGAAAGCTACTTTTTAATGATTGACTTGAGTTCGGGGTATCACCAACTTAGGGTGAGAGGTGAGAATATACCAAAAATTACATTTAAGACTAGATATTGCAACAATGAGTTTCTTGTAATGTCATTTGCTCTAATTAATGCCCCAACGTCATTTATGGATCTCATGAATAGGGTGTTTCAAATTTTCCTAGATTCATTTGTCATTGTCTTCAATGAAGACATTTTAGTACATTCAAAAATGAGGGTGAACACATGAATCAGTTGAGAGTGGTATTGCAAGTGCTTAAGGAAAACCAACTATTTGAAAGTATAGCAAATGTGAGTTTTGGTTGAGGTCGGCAGCGTTCATTTGTCATATCATCTTTAGTGAGGGAGTTGAAGTTGATCCAAGGAAAATCGAGGCGGTCAAGAATTGTACTATACCATTGACTCCAACCTATATAAGGAGTTTCTTGGGTATTGTGGGATACTATATGAGGTTTGTGGATGAATTTGCGTCCAATGCGTCTCCCTTGACTACCTTGACCCAAAAGTGTGTGAAATTTGAGTGGTTGGAGGCATGTGAAATAAGCTTCCGATTCTTGAAGAATAAGCTTACTTCCGCTCCGGTGTTGACTTTAGCTGAGGGTACCAATGCCTTCGTTGTGTATTGTGATGCATCCCGAGTGGTTTTGGAGTGTGTGTTTATGCAATATCGTAAAGTAGTAGCTTATGCTTCTAGCCAACTTAAGGTAAAACACCCAACTCATGATCTTAAGATGAAATACCCAATTCATGATCTCGAGTTAGCGGTCGTGGTGTTGCTTTAAAAATATGTAGGCATTACTTGTATCGTGTTCATGTTGATGTGTATACCGACCACAAGAGTATTCAATATGTGTTAAATCAAAAGGATTTAAATCTGTTACAAATAAGGTGGTTGGAATTATTGAAGGATTACGACATGAGTCTTCTCTACAACCCCAGAAAGGCCAATATGGTTGTGGATGCTCTAAGTCGTATGACCATGTGTAGTGTGTCTCATATAGAAGAATCCAAGAAAGACCTAGTGAAAGATGTTCATGGGTTGGCTAGATTGGGTGTTAGATCGGAAGATTCTCCAAATGGTGGTTTTATGGTCCATCATAACTGTGAATCGTCTTTGGTGGTTAAGGTGAAGTCTAACCAATACATTGGTCCACCATTGATGGAGATGAAGTACTCAGTTCTTGGTAAGCTTAATGAGTCATTCTCCTTTGGGGGGATGGTGCCTAGAGGTATCAAGGAAGGTAATGTGTTCCCAATGTTGATGTCTTAAGAAACCGGATCCTTCAGGAAGCTCATAGTTCACGTTTTCCCATTCTTTCGGGTTCTATAAAAATGTACCATGACCTAAGGGAAGTGACTTGGTGGGAAGGCTTAAAAGGGGACATAGCGAAATTTGTTGCAAAATTTCCAAATTGCAAACATGTGAAATTCTAGCACAAAAAGCCAAGTGGTTTACTCCAAGAAATCCAAGTTCCAACATTGAAGTGGAAAGACATAAATATAGATTTCGTGGTAGGTATGCCTCGGTCACAAAAGCAACATGGTTCTATATGGGTGTTGTGGAAACCTTGACCAAATCTGCTCATATTATTCCCGTCAATTCCACATACTCGGCCGAAGATGATGAAAGGATCTTTATAGATGAGATTATGTTTCACCGTGGTATTCCATTATCCATAATATCGGAAAGGGGTGCCCAATTAACATCTAGGTTTTGGAGGTCGTTCCAAACAGAGTTGGGTACCAAGGTGAATGTAAGCACCACTTTTTCATCCCCAAACGGATGGTCAAGCGGAGCGCATTATCCAAACCCTTGAGGATATGCTTAGATCTTGCATAATTGATTTCAAGGGAAATTTGGATAGAAATTTTCTATTGGTTGAGTTTTCTCATAATAATAGTTACCATTCATCTATAGCTATGGCTTCTTTCGAAGGCTAGTATGGTAGGAGATGTAGATCTCCAATTGGATAGTTTGAAGTGAGTGAATCTTCACTCTTTGGTACCCATCTGATTTATAAGATTTAAGAGATAGACCATATAATACAGAACTGATTGAAAACAACCTATAGCCGGTGGCAACAGTCTTATGCCGACTATATGAGAAGAGACTTAGAGTTTGAGGGAGGTGATAATTTGTATCTAAAATTTCACCCATGAAGGGAGTGGTGAGATTTCGAAAGAAAGGTAAGTTAATTCCTTATTATGTGGGTCCTTATGAAACTTTGCAAATGGTTGGAAAGCTTGCGTACGAGTTGAAATTGCCTAGTGAACTATCTTTGGTTCATCCGATTATCCATGTATCCATGCTTAAGAAGTGCTTTGGCCATCCTGAGTTCATACTTCGTATTGAGGGTCTAGGTATGGAAGAGAACCTCCTTATGAGGAGGTCTGGTTGAAATCCTTGATAGACAAGTGAAGAGGTTGAGGAACAAGGAGGTGGTTTCCGTAAAGGTGTTTTGGAAAAATCACCTAGTTGAGGAAGCAACATGGGAGACCAAGGCTGATATAAAGTCCTGTTATCTTCATATCTTTGCTAATTTAGGTTAGTTATTCCTACTAATAATAAACATAATGAGTTTCATTTAATTTTTACTTTTTTTGCAAAGATATGAATTATATATGATAAAATGTTTATGCTAAAATGAACTATCACGGAAAATTGCTTTTTTGCTTGAATTGCACTTATTTGTGTATTTTGTATGTTGTTTCCTTAATAACGTGGTATTGATCATGTTGCTATGTTGAGAAAGGATCTTTGGCATATTTGACTCTTTAATGATATGTTGAGCCCACGTTGTTGTGCGAAGGAAATTCCTCATGTTGTTATTTTTTAAGCTCCTATGTGTGAAAGTTGATGTTTTGAGTCATTTGTGTAAATGTCATGATTATGTGTTGAATGGAGTTGTATAACACTCCTTCAGTTGTAACTCATGTTAATGATGATGTTGTATATTGTTGGTTGGGCTGCTAGTCTTGAGTCTACCCCTTTCCTTTTAAAAAGTTTAGTGTCATTTGGGGATGAATGTTCCTAGGGGGGAGGGATAATATAACATTCTGTAACGTAAAGACCCAATCTAGAGCATCACAAGATAATTTAATGTTGGTTATACTGTTTTAAGACCCAAAATAGTGTGTATAAGTCATTTGGGAACTTTTAGAGCCTAGACGTCAAGGAACGTCCATGACGTCCGGAAACTAGCTAAATTGAATTAGTTGACGTCGCTAGGTTTGGTGAAGTTATGGAAAATTCTAATGAGTTCTAAAACTTTTAAAAATACTTAAATAGTTAGTGTGTAGTATAGTGGGTCTAAATGTTTGATAACGACTCCCCAAGGACCACCCGAAGGGTCCTTGACGAGGACCCCAACATGGGTAGGCAGGCTGCCAAAGAAGCCTGCACGAAATTAAGAATAAGCGTGCTGCTGCAATGTGCGGCCCATTCGATGTCCACAATCTCAGTTCAGTTTTTTAAAAAAATGGGAATCAGCCTCGCGATGGGGAGCCACTTCCCAAATTCGTAAAAATTATTTTGTAAGCATTTTGACTTCACAAAACGACACATTAAAATGAGAGGTCTTTTGAGTGATTTAGGGGGTGATTATATATAGCCTAATGGTCAGTTTTAAGTCATTTTACACTCACCTAAGACCTAATTCCCAAAACAAACCAAAAAGCTCTCATCTCTCTCTACTTTCTCTATCCCAAAATCCTCCATTGAAGGAAGAGCAAAGCTTGAAGAAGAAGACCAATTTCTCTAGTATTGCACTTCAATTTCGTGGATTAATCTTCATTAAGGAATGGGTTCTTCACTCTTGGGATCCTTTTCCCAAGAGGTCCTTTCAAATTTGATTTCTAAATCACCTAATTCAAAGAGTTTTCCTGTTCTAATGGGTTTTCTTCTAAACTTCAAATTGATGATAGTTTGTGATTGCCTATGACTAATTAAGTGTAGATTGTTTGTTAATTGATGTTAATTGATGCAATTTCATGTATATCATTTCCCTTTCCCAAATTCCCAAAATCTTGGATCTTGCTTAGGAATTGATGAATGTATTGATTGTTAGATTTGTTTTATATATTCTTATGAATCTATGGACTACCTAGGTTATTGAATTGTTGGGATTGCATCTATTTCTTAAAGATTTTATGATGAAATGTAGTCCCCCTACGCCTAGGTTATGAATTGAAGTTATTTGGGATAGTGATGATGCAATTGATGTAGTTATCATATTATATAATATTGAATGATGTTGCTACACCTATTATTCGATGAAATTGGTCGGTTAATGGTAACACCATGATTATATATTTTGAAGGAGAATGGGTAAGTCTTTATGATCCTAACATTTACTCAATTATGATGGCTTGTAAGTGATGATGTAGTTCAATTGAAGTGTGCCTTGAGATTAGTCTATGTAGGTGTTGGTTAGATGTTGAATTGAAATGTCTTGATTTGTAATTGCGAGATTATGCTTAAGATTTAATGACTTAAGGTGGGTTATGAAATACCTATGTTCCTTACTATGATGTCATGATGTTAATGTGCTAATCTAACATATGAGGATTGTATTGAAAGGATGTTCTCATGAAATTTCTATTGAGATAATGACTATGACTATAAAAGGAGCTATTCTCGTATGACCTAAATTAAGCCATGATTGTTGAAGATAGACATTTCAGAAAGGGTGTTTGCTTTGGACCGAGTGAACTATACAATTTGGTTTCCCGTGGAGGATGATTTACCCTATAGTTTTGTTTGAGGTGTTGACTCCCCTATAAGGGACACTCACCCTATGGATTCTCATGAGATAAGGGCTCCAATTTGCCATAGGAATGTAAAGGGTTCAATACATATCTCATAGTTCTTGAACTATGTTGCCACCATAGGAATACTAGCTTGTGGATCCACTTTAGATGCTATGTATATGTTTGGTTCTACTATGGCCGGTAGACTACCTTCTTTTAGTGTAAGGTTTCACAACACCGGATTCCAAACATAGCTCTTGTTGTCTATATCGGTTAAGGCAAGTGTTCCCGAAAGTAAAAGAAAATAATAATGTGAACACTAACTTGGATGACATAAGGGGTTGATTTAGTCTAGGTAGAGGTATGAGACTCTACCTAGTCATTGCACTAGTTGTCTATAAGGGAAGTCCTAGAATGTTGTTCTTATGTTCTTATGTTCTTACAAAGTAAATATGATGCATATGTTGACTTTACATATTGATGATACTATATGATGTTAGTTTAATTTATGAATATGTTATTGATCTATGTTGCTAAATATGATGATGACTATTATTAACGCTATTTATGTAGAGTTAGACATTACTTGTGATCCTTTGTTTGGTTTACTTGATTGAATAAGGTTATGGGACTTCTCTTGGTCATTGCACTTGTAGGATAAATGGTGGGTTATGAATAAGGGTCTTGCTTATGTGATGAAGATACAGATTCTATACATGTTGACTTGACTATTACTTGTTGAGGTTTGTCTTGTGTTGTACATGGTTCTTATTTACGTATTATGCAATTGTTGGTCTGTATGGGTTCATAATTGTGCATATGGCTTTTCAAAGTACTTTAGAATGGTTTTGAACAAATGTTTTCTTTAGCATGATTTCAAATATTTTATGTGCATATGCTAATACTTAGTACAAGTGTGTACTAAACCATCTTTTATGTTTAGTACAAAATGTAGGTTCCAGACATTGATTTTCTAGAGGGCATTGAAAAAGGCCTGGAATCCTATTCTCCAAGTTAGGTATATCCTCACTTTAGGAAAACAATGTCACTATCTTGCTATTTGATATTGTTTAGTTTTAAAGGAAATTTAGTTCATTCTCTTTCTTTGTTGACTTTTTATATGCCTATATGAGGCCTTTATTGTAGTGAAGTATGGGTTCAACCCAAAATGTTGTATTCGACAGATAGTTTAATATGATACGTATTCTAGATTTCTTATAAATCTATATTTGTATATTATGTATATGATATAAAAGTAGAGTCTATGTATTACTTGTTATACGAGGAGTCTATGTATACTAGCTAATTATATACTATGTGTAAGAGAGAGGTATAATTAAACCTTAATGTAGAAGTAGTTTAAAAAGTTTTAAATGTTTTCCGCTGATTTTGACCTATGAAATGTAATGACGAATGCTTAGAGGTTAGTCTTAGTTCTCTTTGGGGACGATGAAACTGGTTACTTCTAGGTACCATAAGAAGGTTAGGGCACCATGCCCTAAGGCTTACGGAAGTGTTTCAGACACCAATAAATAACAACCTTTCCCTAAGTGTAGTAACAACCATCCAGGGAAGTGCCTCGCAGGAAAGGAAGGATGATTTGGTTGTGGCTAGTCTGGTCATAGGTTGAGGGATTGTACTGCTAGACAAGGTGAACGAGGTGGTAATGATAGATCTTAGTCAACAACTTCAATATCACCAGCAAGTCTCTCGACTCTGTAGAGTAACTCATCTGGTGTAGGTGGCGGTTTGTGCCAAAACAAGTTTTATTCTCTTCAGGCTCGCCATCAGGAAGGTTCTCGTGATGCAGTCACTGGTACGTTACAAGTCTTTGACTTTGATGTTTATGCATTGTTATATCTAGGGGATAATATTTCTTTTGTAACTCCTTACATAGCATTCAATTTCACTCCAGAAACTGTCTTGACACCTTTCTTAGACTTTACTCCAATTTGTGACCTAGTTATAGCTAGATGGGTCTACAGAAAATGCCCTGTCATAGTATCTCAGAAAGTCACCTAAGCAGATCTTGTATAGTAAAAAAATGTAGACATCGATTTCATTCTAGGCATGTATTGGTTACATTCCTATTATGCCTCAGTCGATTATTGAACTAAGTTCTTCTCCTTTTACGACCGGTCGAAGGGGAATGGGCCAACTCGAAATGGACCAATTCGAGAAAAGGGTCAAGATATGGTGCTGCGGTCAGAACAAGGAATGCTTTCTAGGAGGGTAATGCAAATTGTGATATATCTCAATAGTTAACGGAAAGGAATAGGCGAGAGGAGAAGTGTTGTTTGCAAGCGAACCCAATAATGCCACGAGGCGGAGAGCCTTTCGATGAAGCCTGCACCCACTGGGAATCAAAATCCTTTCTGGTTTGCTTTAGCTTTTCCAGCATTCGCCGCCCCTTCAATAGCCTTTTGCGCGGATCCTGCACTTGCATACCCAAAAGAGGGCGCTGGTTAAAAAACAATCATTTGATTTTCTTTCTTGCTCTCCCTTAGCAGCGGGAAAGGAGTCTATCTATCTGCCTAGCTTTGGTAGATTTCCCCCAACGCAATCCACAGAAATTCCACGAATGTCCCAAAAAAGAACGTGCTACGCTCGGCCCCCTTTTCAGTAGATGAGATTAGGATGAAAGGGCTTTCTTTCATTAACATTCCGTGAAGGTGCATAGCTTCTTTGAATGTCCCGCGGATGCCTTGAGATGGCCGTCTCCTGTCCCCCTTCCAGTGGGGAACCCGCTCCCCGGTCGTCGCTCTGCTGCGTCTGGCCCGTCCTCTAGGTACCTTTGGAAGGCAGGGAGTGTGACAACGTAGTACATGTATCAGTCCGTGGAAGAGTGAAAGGGTCACCACTACTGAGGATCCCCCCCTAATCTTAGATAGGTCGTCTGAGGGTTCGCCGCGGTTCATTGCTGAACCACCTTTGGCCGGCCTCACATCTTCCCATCCTCTAGATCCAACTGGCCTAGACTCTCGATACGTGCGCCACCACTGCCTGGCTGGCCCACGGAACTGATGAGCGGTAAAGTCAGCTCCTCTCGACTCCAAAAGGCCTAATGACTGTAACTGCTCCTGGCAAGTGAGCTGGAACTCGTGAGCGTCCTCTCCAATCGTCCCTGAGAATATAGGCGGTGCCAACCTCTGAAATACCCCAAGCATCTTCTGATCCCGCAGTGGCATCTCTCTAACCTCTAAGTCTGGTGGGGCGGCCATATGAACTGGTGGCGGCTGATCTTGTAGCGCTGGTGCTGGTACTGCTGGTGCTGGTGCCTGTCGTATATCCCCAATAGCTGCTAATATCTGGATGGTGTCCATGGGTTTATATGATTATGGATAGATAAAGACTCTTTCAGCAGCTATATCGACATCTTTGTCGGGTATCCGGATTTAAGGTCCGGCCTCGACCATCCACATACTTATGTAGAGCATCCGGTTAGAGGTCCGGCCTCAAGTATGTAGAGCATCCGGTTAGAGGTCCGGCCTCAAGTATGTAGAGCATCCGGTTAGAGGTCCGGCCTCAGTTACTTATGTTTTGCAATTGGCTACTTGCGTAATTCTGGTGAGCGTCCGGTTCAAGGCCCGACCTCCGTACCGTTAGATTCTACTTTTTGGTTCGGTGTTCTTTGGCCTCGAGTTTTATTCTCCTTAAGTTATAGTTATTTTGTGTACTCGTCGGACTTATGGGGGTTCGTTCGGGTTTTTATTTAAACTTGTGCATGAGTGTACCTTCTGGGCTTATGGTGGGTCCAGTTAGGTGTAGTTAGCTTATTTATATTAATTTAGTTAGATCTTTATACACTCGTGTGCATTATTGTGTTACTTAGCCTTCCGTTCTTGACCTCTAGTTTTGTGATTCCGTCTTTTCATAGTGCTTTACTTTTCTAGTTCAGTCGGCCTATGATGCCTACTGGGTACCTGTTATTTGGTACTCATGCTACGCTCTGCATCTATTTTCGTGATGCAGGTCCGAGCACTAGTAGTCAGCGTTGATCGAGTTTGGAGAATTTCTGGTCTGGAGACAGGGGTGAGCACACAGCGTTTTGTACTATTTCAGTCTCCATCTGTTTATATAAAGACTTGTCTTTTACTTTTCGAGACAGTCTAGTTTCGGGGGTCTACTGTTGGGACTTGTACTCGTATTGTTGGTAGCTCTGTATTAGTGACTTCCAGGTTCTGGGAGGGATCCTTTATTGTATTTATGTTGTGGTTTGGCTTACCTACTGATGGGTTATAGTAGGTGCCTTCATGGCTCGAGAAATTGGGTCGCCTTAACCTAATCTACTTGGATCCCGGATTCCATTCCATTAAGGCATTCATTCCCTTCATGTAAAGGAAGAGTTCAACAGAAGTCATCTCTCTGACACTGGCTGTTCTTTCTACCTAAACTTGCGGGGACGGTGTCTTTCTCTGTTTTGTTCCTTCCTCGGCAAGCTTGGGAGTTTCCTGATGTAAGCTCCCTGGGTACGGTTTCGGAGTTTATGTAAATGCCCTATCTTCAAAGGGAGCTGCTGACTTAAGGTATCCCCTGATCCGAGGGTGAGCTAGAATTGCGTATGGTGAAGAGGAAAGGAAGAAGTATCCTAGCTGTCAGCAAGGCAGGTCCGCTATAAAGCCTACCGGCCAGAAAGTCCTGCGGAGCTTTCGGAAAAGGGTAGCCTTGTGTGTTAGCACAGCAATGAACCGCGGCGAACCCTCAGACGACCTATCTAAGATTAGGGGGGGATCCTCAGTAGTGGTGACCCTTTCACTCTTCCACGGACTGATACATGTACCGAATGCTCATACGGGAAAGTTGACTCCTGGGTCTGGAACCTGGGGGGTTGCTCCGAGAAATCTTTAAAAGGTTCTCTTGGGGTGCTATGTCAAAAGTGATGTGATTCTCGGGGGGGATCAGGAAGGAGATATAGCAATAGACGGCCTATTTTGAGCTTGAAAGAAGAACTGCTACGCCGTGCTTGCCCCGACCGATACCACCATTCATTACCGTGAACCAGCCCCTCTTCAGTATAGGCAGGTCTTTCTTTAGAACAGATTCATTCCAGAACAGAAAACCAAATTGTTTGTTTTCAGTTTCCAAACGAACCAATCTTAGAATGGTAGGGTAGTAGCTTAGCTCCTATGGGACAATTTATATCTTACTTTAAGGCTAGAAAGATGTACTATGAGGGTTATCTTTATCATTTAGTTTGGGTTAAGGATTCTATCTCTAAAACCCTAACTCTTGAGTCTGTTCCAGTAGTAAGTGAGTTTCGAAAAGATCTTCCCGGATTTCATCCTGAAAGGGAAATCAAATTTGAAATTTATCTCCTTCCAAATACTCAGCCTATTTCTGTTCCTTCTTACATAGTGGCTCCATTAGAGCTTAAGGAATTGAAAGGGCAGTTGAAAGACCTTCTAGATAAGGGCTTCATCAAACCTAGTATTTCACCATGGGGTGAACCACTATTGTTCGTAAAGAAGAAAGCTAGTTTTCTCAGAATGTGCATTGACTATAGACAGTTTAACAAGGTCACAATCAATAATAAGTATCCCATCCCCAGTATTGATGACTTTTTTTACTAACTTTAGGTTTCTAGCCGTTTCTTGAAGATAGACCACCTCATATCAGGTTTTCATCAGCTTAGATTAAGAGATAGAGACATTCTAAAAACAACCTTCAGGACTCGGTATGTTCATTATGAATTAGTCGTTATGTCATTTGTACTGACCAATGCTCCTGTAGATTTCATGGATTTTATGAACAGAGTGTTCAAACTATACTTGGACTTGTTCGTTATCGTCTTTATTGATGATATCCTCATTTACTCTTGAAATGACGAAGAACATGTTAGTCATTTGAGAGTTGTTCTACAGACTCTCAAAGATCGATAATTATTCTCTAAGTTTAGCAAATGTGAGTTCTGCTTGCAATCCGTTGCTTTCCTTGGTCACATTGAATTTAGCGAGGGGATCCAAGTAGATTCGCAGAAGATAGAAGTAATGACACACTGGACTAGACCTACCTCTGCTACAGATATCAGAAGTTTCTTAGGTCTAGCAGGTTATTACAAAAGGTCTGTGAAAAAATTTTCATCCATAGCCTCATCAATGACTAGATTGACTCAAAAGATGGTCAAATTTCAACAGTTAGATGATTGTGAGAAAAGTGTTGCAGAATTGAACACCAGATTTACTACAGCTCCTTTATTGACACTACCAAGGGTTGAGAGTGTTATGTGATCTGTTGTGATGCATCTAGAGATGGCTTTGGTTGTGCGTTAATGCACGAGATAAGGTTATAGATTTGTATTACTTATGTGGGTAAGTTGATACATCATATTCTTGCAGAAGTCCATAACTCCAGATATTCGATTTACCCAGGTGCCACTAAGATGTACGGAAATGTGCGAGAAGTTTATTGGTTGAATGACATAAAGAGGGATTTAGAAGATTTTCTGAGTAAGTGTCCCAATTCCCAACAAGTCAAGGTAGAACATAAGAAACTAAGGGGTATGACTCAAGATATTGACATTACTACATGGAAGTGGGAAGTGATCTATATGGATTTAATAACACGGTTACGGCGAACTCGCAGACAACATCGCTCTATTTGAGTGATAGTTGATAGTATTACTAAGTCTACTCGTTTTTTAGCGGTCAAGAATACTGATTCAGCAGATGATTATGCCAAGATTTACATTAATGAAATTATGAGGTTGCATGGGGTTCCTTTATCTAAGATAGAGGACATCAGTTTACCTTTCATTTTAGGAAGTCATGTCAGAAGGATCTTGGTACTCAGGTTAAAATTAGCACATCATTTCATCCACAGACGGATGGACAGACAGAGTGTACCATTAAAACCCTAGCGGATACGTTGAGAGCTTGTGTTATCAATTTCAAGGGTAGTTGGAATGATCACTTTCCTCGTATTGAGTTTGCCTAAAACAATAGCTACCATTCCAGCATTCAGATAACCCCTTATGATGCTCTGTATTGTCGTAGATGTAGATCTACTGTTGGTTAGTTTGAAGTAGGTGAAGCAGCTTTAATAGGGAAAGATTCAGTCCTTTATGGTATATAGAAAGTTCAACTCAATAGAGATACACTTAAGACAACCCAGATTTGTCAAAAATCTTATGCAGATGTAAGGAGAAGGGAGCTAAAGTTCCAAGTTGATGATTGGGTTTTCCTGAAAGTGTGACCTATGAAAGGGGTGATTAGATTTGTCAAAATGGGAAGATAAGTCCTAGCTATGTAGGCCCATACAGGATCTTTATAAGGGTCGGCAAGGTGGCATATGAGTTAGAGTTGCCAGTAGAACTAGCAACACTGCATCAAGTGTTCAACATTTCACTCTTGAAAAAGTGTGTGGGTGACCCAACATCTGTAGTGCCATTAGAGAGTGTGGAGGTGAAAATAGTCTTTCTTATGAGGATGTACCATTTGAGTGTCTTGACCGTAAGTAAGAAGGCTGAGAAACAAATAAGTCGCTTTGGTCAAACTTTTGTGGAGGAGTCTGTCCGTAGATGGATTTACTTGGGAAGTAGAAGCAGCCATGAAATCCAAGTATCCTCACCTCTTTCCTTCCGATTCCACTCCAGCTTTAGGCAATAGTTCCCCTTTTGTTTTCAGTTAGTCATGCGTGAACTAAGCCTTAGAACCATGTTCCCTCAGTTCTACTTGCATTTTCAGCATATTTTCATGTTCGTGGAACTTAATTCAGTCAGAAACTCAGTCCTCACTGTTTAGTAGTAGGGATTGCAGCTCTCTCCCTCTATCTGAGCTGGTTTAATCTTCATTTGAGGACATATGTTCTCAAGGGGGAGATAATGTAACACCCCATATCCAAAACTGACTGAAAATCAACCTCTCATAAATATGCAGGTGCAATCGACGGCCACTATTGACGGATTGTAGTTTGGTCTACGTTCTGCAATGCGCATCCGTCGTTTTCCACTGAAACTCTCCAAAAAAAACTCAGTTAAAAAAAATTGGCTAAGTCTCGACCTGCAGACAAACCTACGGTCCGTAGTTTGTGCCTGTAGATCAACACCCCTTTACCCATCCTCTGACATGAACCACAATTGACTAGTACAATCCTTAGATGGACCTACGGACCTTAGGTGAAATTTAGAAGTCAGTTAGAGGAGAAATGATGTTGGGTCAACTTCAAATAGTCATACCATTTAGCACAAAATGAATTAAGTGTCACATGACTGCTGAAATGATAGATAATTGAATTATCTTTCCATATCCACCATGTTTTCTAAAATTCAACCTCAGAGTAAAAGTTTATGCCCATTTTAGTGAAGGCATGTCGAGCAGACCCAAACGACGCACCTTTGATTGAATGACGGCCCGGCTGTCCAAATCGTCATTTGGTCCGACTATTAAATTTTCAGGGGTCTTTTGGTCTTTTCCTAGTTCGTTTAAACCCTAAGACATGTTGGTTAAGCCCTAAATCATCAAATTTTAGTCAGTTTAAGCCTAGAAATATAAAAAGAACTTACCTAAGTAAAAATGATAAGTCAAAACTTAAAACATTAGAAGCATGAAAGGAGAAAAAGGTCAAGAACACTAGTTCAAGAAAGCAACAAGGTTCAGCAGTTCTAGCCTTCATTACCAGATATGTCGGATTTCAGTATTTGGTTCCTTTCATCGATTAGGTCCCTAGTTTTTAGTCATTTCTTGATTCTTTTATAATGGATAGACCTACGATGTCTAGAATTACAATAGATCATCACGAATTAGTTAGATGTATGTTCTAAATAAAATTATGAAGTTATTCTTCATTTTATCGCATTAATTTTAGAACTCTAGCTATATACTTCTTTGATTCTTGAGTTACACATACTAGGTCAAATATTTAAGTTACTTCATATAGACATGATTTAGTTATTAATGCATAATTATCAGATTAATTGTTGCATACTCAGTTTGCATGTTCAGTTTTGAGTTATCTAGTATTTATAGACATTCAGTCATAATGTATTAATCACTTAATTTATTGGGAGTATCATAATACCGAGTTGGACTAGGGTTCAGTGTACCAAAATATTCCCAGAACTACTAGCCAAGTAGGTTGTAAGTCCCCTTTGTGGACATCAGTTTAGTGATCATGCCAGCATGCCTTTATACCTCTGGCAAGGTATATTGGGTCCTGTTGGTGGGGTGTATACATTGGATCCACATTTATCTCATTTGGTTTAATTATAGGTTATTAGTAGCTCCCGCAGTTTAGTCGGACTGTTTTGCATTGACCATATTTACAATTAAGTTAGCATGCACTCTTAGTATGTTATAAATTTTGTCATTGCATCCAGTTAATTCAGAATTAAGTATATCATGTTTAGATTATTGAACTTTCTTTGGTGCTTGTTCAGTAATGATTTGTTTCAGCTTTTCTCTATCCTACATGCTCAGTAACTTTCAATTACTTATGCATACGTGCGCTACATCTTCTTGTGATGTAGGTTTCTCAGCATCAAGATCACGACCAGATCTCCAGTATAGCAGAATTAGTGGTGAGTCCTAATTCTCCGAGGACAAAACTCATGAGTTCATTTTAGTCTTTTAGTCATTTAATTTCAACTAGACTTAGCTAGTGCTTGTCCCAACATTTCTAGTTAGTTAAAGGCTATTTTCAGACATAGTTAGTTCAACTTAGTATTGAGTTAATATTTTCTTTGTATTAAACTCATTTTTCAAAATATCTAAGTTATAGTATATGTTTATTTTCCCATCTTTTCATTTTAATTATTATTTTCCTTCAGTTTATTATCTTTAGATGTTCATGATCATGCAAGTAGGGTTAGGTTGAATCACTCGTGGTCCTAGGTCCCGTGTTCGCATTTCGGGGGTAGCTCAGGGCGTGACAGTTACGGTAAATATTCATATGGCACTTTCTCAGAGTTTTTATTGGAGGAATTGCAAAGAACAATTTTCTAACAAACCAACATACACAACCTCATTCTCTTATTTTCGTTGTGAAAATGCATAAGTAACCCCAACCTATGCCCGAAATGCCAATGACACACTTATACTATACTAAGGTACTCTTACCTCCTGAACTTATGTTATAAATAATTTTCTACCCATTTTTAGCACGTGACACTATCTTCTTGGGCCTACATGTGTTAATAATTTTACCAAGTTATCTGGTTGATAGTGTCACATAGGCAGAAAATTGTAAAAAATGATTTATAAAATAAGTTTGGAGGGAGGGTTGATAATAGGACCTTAGTATAGTAAAAGTGTGTCTCCGAGATGTCGAGCATAGGTAGGGGGTACTTATGCATTTTCCTTATTTTGTTCTTTTGTAGACTTATGCAACAAGGTTGAAACAACACGACTAACTAGTGCCGGCAAATAGGCGGGTTGGATCAAATGTGAATGTGGTGAAAATGGATAAACATAAAAGGGTAATCATTTAACCCGCCCATATTTTATATGGGGGAAAATGGATTAGGTAAAATACTAGTTTATCCATATTTTTAATAACAAATAGTAGTTTACTCAATAATTCAATATGGAGAAGATATATTAGTCCATTTTTAGATGAAAATGTTGAACATGCTTCATTTAGTTTTATTATATCATAAAAATTAAAAAAGAAATCCTATAACTTTTCAATATAAAATGAATTTATGTAATAACTAGATGGAGATATTCTTAATCTCAAAATAAATGAATATTTGTATTTTAGGACTAAATTATACTTAATGCACTTAAAGCATGTTAAAAATAATACATGATTTTCTTATTTTACACTATATTGATTATGCAATATAAAATTAAATAAATAAATAAAATGTAATTAGAATTGACCAAAGAAATATGCATTTAAAGTATACATTTTTAGTGGGTCAAAGACTTCACCTTTTCAATTAGAGAAAACAATAGTTAATTCTATAGAATAACATAAAAAGGAAAAGAAGTTACGCTATTTTTAATGATGTCATGAATTTTTAGTGAATAAAAATTTTAAGTTTAACCTATTTGGCTAATTCATACTTTACTATACCCATATTTTAACCATATTTTTATGGGTCAAATATGGGTATCAACCTACATTGTACCCATGTGAAAAATCACTCATACAACCCATTAAAATATAGGAGATTTGGACGGGTCACCAAAATAAGGGTTCATTTTGTCAACACTACCACTAACTATTATGATTTATTGGTCAGGTCATTACATTAATAGTCAATTGATCTCATGTAGCAATGTTTATTTTTGTTGCATTTCATCTCAATAGAGAATACATCGCTACTATACTAAACACTTGTGACGATTCACATGCATGTGTTTACCTATAGTTACGTAGTTACAAACACAGATATTTAGCGTATTCATATAGAAAGCCCACATTTCTAGAAATTAAGATAATAAATTCAGCAATTATGTTACATCCCAAATGAAGAAGCGCAAAAAACGAGTTATCTAAAAGCTGTGGAAAGTTATATATTTTTTTCAATACACACACAATAATGCTTATTAATATTTAAAAGATAGGCAAGCAATCCAGTGCATATAGCCAACCGACCTGGACATTATCGACAAGTAAATATATCAACACCTAGATGACATAGCGGCTACAACAGGGTTATTGAGAAAATATGCAAGAAATATTAACAAAAACAAAATATGTCGGATATGAGTGATCAAAACATGCAACATTAGTACTTCATTATGTTTAGCTTCCAAAAAGAAAATAAAAGGCATCAAATAATTAACCAGAAAACTTAAAGAATTTTTTTTTCTCAAATTGAAAATTGTTCCTAATTTTCATGTTTCGCTAAATTTTCTTGAACCTTGCCAAAACAATTATGAAATAACAATAATAATAATAATAATAATAATAATAATAATAATAATAAGAAAGAACCCTAAGCACTATAAATGAACAGGCCGGTGCACTAATACTCTCAGTATGTGTAGGATCCGGAAAAATAAGTCGAGTAATAAAAACTTGTAACAACGTGTTAAAACGCCCGATATGTGTGAAATTTGGAAGAGAGTCAAAGTTCACAAGGATATTACTTTTATCTTGTAGATATAATAAAATTAGACATTAAAAAATTATATTTTTATACAATATGTTTGATTTTATGCGTTTTATATAATCTATGGGCATATTGAACAAACTAACATATTGTATGATAGTTTCTTTTAATTTCTTATTTTATTATCTACGAGATAAAAATACGATCTTCGTAATGTCTAGTCTCTTACAAAATTCACACATATCGATAGTCTTAGTGCGTGGTACAAGTATTTATAAGTAAACTTCTTTTCTAGTATCCTAAACAGAACGAGAGCCTTAGTGCACCCGTCTATTGATTTATAGTTCTTAAGGTTCTTCATTATTATTATTATTATTATTATTATTATTATTATTATTATTATTATTTCACAATCAATATTCATAGTAAGTGAGTATAACTTTGCATCATCTCTCTAGAACCTACCTCAAAATCAATATCTAAATCAATAATTTTTTGATTGTCTACAAAGTATTTTCATTTGAAAAAGTCACATATATATATATATATATATATATATATATATATATATATATTTCATAAACACAAACCATTTTAAGAAGATTAATGTAAATTTTCAGCAGAACTGTGGTAGAACTTGATGAAAAAAATGCAGAGTCAAAAAAGCTTTTGGATGAATCAATATACAATGATAAGCTTTATCATGTATATATACAAGAATTCGACAAAAAGGAAAACACACACCCATGCGTGCACATCCCCCCCAACCCCAACTCAACTGACACACACACACTATCAAGAAGAAAAAATTAAAGAATTTTGGGCGAAGAGATTCATTTCACACTTGCAATTTTAAAGAAATTCTAAGGCTTATTATCATACTTGTTACTTCACCTGAAGTATTGCAAATGTATTCTTAAATAGACACAATTTGAAAAATTATCAATCGTCGAGAAAACCAAAAACTTATAATTCAACCACACAGTAAACCTAGTTCATATCCTCTCCACATCCATATCTTCCACCTATTTATATAGTCAAATCTAAAGATTTAATTATATAGAAAAATAAAGACATAATCTTCAACAAGTTGTGGTTAGATCTCACTAAATCTAAAGCACAAAAAAACACAACAGAAGAAAGAAACAACGTAGGGAGGTTCACACCATGAAAGTTTTTCTTCCACAAAAAATCCTATATAAGTAGAGATCGATATACACTAATATCGGTATGAATCGAGCAATAAATTTCTTTCACTATAGTGAAAATAAATGGGAGAGGAAAAAAGAGGCTATGGACTATTTGATAGAAGATTCAAATACAATAAATAGGTTTCAAAAATTCATGATAAGAACACCATAAAACAAGATACAGTAACCAAAAAATAAAAACAAAGTTAAAGAAAAAGTCAAGATACTGAAATTCCATAAACACTTTTGTCTTTATCCTAATAGGTAGAGAATAACATAAGAAAAGTATAATTGGAGAATCCTTCCTTCTAGCCCAAGACCAGTAACTAAATTGGATCTAGACAAAGTGTGTTTTGGATAAAAAGAACTTGTTATAGAACAAGCCTAGATAAATTGGATTTGTCTGAGGTGGTATACAAATGGCTAAAGTCACTCTTATTTATACTTGTGTGGGATGGTTCTAGATATTACAACATCTTGACTATTCTATCATTTACTACAAATATCTAACTCTTTAGAATGTCTAGATATTTCTTCAAGGCAACTTACCTAGAATATATAGATATTTCTTTAAATTATTCCAGATACTACAGTAGATTATTCTACAAACTATACTAGAAAACCTTTGATATTCCAAAAATCAACATTATTTTTTTTTACATTACATACTTGTCTTTTTCTTAAATTTCTCATGTTTTTTGTTTTCTAAGGTTTTAGGGGGTATGGATTGTTGGGTATGTAGCAAGAATTGGTGGGAAATTGAGGGAAGGGGGGAATTTGAAAAGTTAAGAATTTAAAAGGTTGGGAACTTGAAAAGTCCTCTAATGCTTTAATGAAAAAAGGCAATTGTCCCTCATCGGTAATGAAAATGAAAATAGGAGAGTTTAAGTAAATAAACAGTCCTATTAATTGTTGAAATGGTTTGAAATAGGGACCCCCCTCGCGCCGTCGCCGTCGTCGGTCGCTCGCTTCGGCTACGGCTACGACTTTGGCTTTGGCAAATGATCGATCGAGAGATAATTTTTTGGACAAATTTATTGTATTTATTTATTTAATTAATTAAATGGCCAAAAATTATTTTCAATTAATTAGTTGATAAAATAAGTTAACCGAAATGTTTTCAACTTTTTATTTAACGCGACCCGACTCGGATCCGCGCGCATGACCAATTTTAATTTCCGTTATATTTAAAAATTGCCGCCATGACTGTTCTGAAAGGTTGCAACTTTCAGGAACAGTCAATACCATTAGAAAGTTTGCAACCTTTCATTAATGATCGTGTCAATTCTGAAAGGGTTGCAACCTTTCAGAATATATTCTTCTTGCCTATAAATACCATTAAGTTTTCAGAATATTTTCCTACAAATTTTTCTGATCTTCCTTCTTAAAAAAACACATATTTCTTCGTGTACTTTCCAGCTGTGGAATGATTCGCTGACAATAGAGTTTTTGGTATCTATACTCTACTGATTAAGATCATTTTACCCTGGAAGGTTATATTCCAAATCAAACCTCGGATACAAGAGGGGTATAATTTCCTTAAGGGGACACTATCAATTCAGTGGACTTGATTTTTTTCCTAAATTATTAAAAAGAGCATTCCAGATTCTAGTAAGTTTTTACAGATTCAATTATTTTTTTCAAATAAATTTTTGTTTATCTTACTTACTGGTTCTAAAAATCTCAATTACTTCGTGTTTTTGAATGATTTATTACAACCAGTAATTTCTTGATTTTCATAACACAGATTGGTAACAATCTTAAGGAAATAATAAATCTGTGTTTCTGGTGGAGACACAAATGTTTGTGATTTTATACTCCTTTAAGTCTGCAATTATAGTTTATTGCTTACTTTTATTGTATCAATTTTGTTTATCAGAAATTGAAAACAGTGGTGTTACAGTGGCTGTTGCTGCACCAACCCGAACTCTTGTATCACAAGTAGAGAAATCGGGTAAATTCACATGTGTGAATTTCAAAGGATGGCAGCAACGAGTATTTTTCTTGCTTACCACTCTTGGTCTGCAGAAATTTACATGTGAAGATACTCCAGTTACTATTGATGATATGCCAGACAGGGAAAAATTTATGATTGTTGAAGCATGGAAACAGTCAGACTTCCTATGTAAAGGTTACATTTTGAGTGCTCTTTAGGATGACTTATATAATGTCTATTGTGCAATAACAACTTCAAAAGAGATGTGGAATACACTTGAGAAGAAATATAAGACAGAAGATGCATGCTTGGAAAAGTTTGTGGTCGCAAAGTTTTTAAACTATAAAATGGTAGATAGTAAAACTTTTTGATCACAAGTGCAGGAACTTCAACTCATTATCCATGATCTGATTGCTGAAGATATGGTAGTAAATGAAGCTTTTCAAGTGGCTGCAATGATTGAGAAGTTGCCTCCTTCGTGAAACGATTTCAAGAATTATCTAAAGCACTAGCGTAAAGAAATGAAGCTTGAATATCTTGTGATTAGGCTCAAGATTAAGGAAGATAAGAGAAATGCCGAAAAGAAGTCGCGTAAGAGTTCAACAATCATTGGAGTTAATATTGTTGAAGAAGCTCCTACTAAAGACAAAAAGAGAAAGAAGTCGAACGGGCAGAAGTCAGAACAGGCCAAGAAGAAATTCAGAGGCAACTGTTATAATTGTGGAAAGGCTGGTCATAGATCTTCTGATTGTCATGCTCCAAGAAAGGAAAAAAACAAAGGCAAACTCAAAAGTCAAGCAAACACCGTTGAAAAGATGGAAGATGCAGATACCTTGTGTGCAATGATATCGGAGTGTAACTTAGTTGGAAATCCCAAGGAGTGGTTTCTCGACTCAGGTGCCACTAGACATATTTGCTTTGGGAAAGAAGCCTTTGCAATGTACATTCCTGCTGAGTACAATGAAGATTTATTCATGGGAAACACAGCAACCACAAGGATTGCAGGAACTGGTAAAGTAATGTTGAAAATGACATCCGGCAAGGTGTTGACTTTGAACAATGTTCTGCATGTCCCTACTATTAGGAAGAATTTAGTTTCTGCTACACTACTCGTTAAGAACGGGTTTAACTATGTCCTAGTTAGTGATAACGTTGTAATAAGTAAGAATGAAATGTTCATAGGAAAGGGCTACCTCAATGAGGATCTTTTAAAATTAAATGTAATGGTTGTTGACAATATTAATAAAAATTCTACTTCTGTTTACTTATTGGAGTTAAGTGATTTATGGCATGCCCGTGTGGGACATGTATATTTTAAAGCCTTGCGAAAATTGGATAATCTAGAAGCATTGCCTGATTTTAAATGCGATAAGTCAAAATGCAAAAATTGTGTGGAAAGTAAGTTTGTTAAACATCCTTACAACAAGTATGTTGAAAGAAATTCTAAAACTTTAGACTTAATTCACACAGATATATGTGATATGAAGTCAACACCATCTCGTGGTGAAAAAAAGTATTTTATAACTTTTATTGTTGACTGCACTCGATTTTGTCATGTATATTTGCTTAATATAAGGATGAAGCAATTGATGCATTTAAGAAATACAAAAATAAAGTGGAAAACCAAATGAATCTAAAGATAAAAATGATTTGGAGTGATAGGGATGGAGAATATGAATTTCCTTTTGCAGAGATATGTTTGGAACATGGTATTATTCATCAAACTACTGCACCTTATACACCACAGTCAAATGGTTTGGCAGAACGGAAGAACAGAACATTAAAGGAAATGATTAATGCCTTAATGATCAATTCTGGTTCACCGTGAAATCTTTGGGAGGAAGCCATCCTTACAGCTAATAAAATAGTCAATAAAGTACCCCATCGAAAAACACAATCAATTCCATATGAGTTTTGGAAAGAAAGAAAACCCAACTTGAAATATTTCAAAGTCTGGGGGTGTTTAGCCAAGGTAGAGGTTCCTTTATCGAAGAGGGTTAAAATTGTACCCAAAACGATAGATTGTGTCTTTATTGGGTATGCTGTGAATAGTAAAGCCTGTCGATTTTTGGTTCACAAATTTGATAATCCTGAGACTCATGTTAATACAATAATTGAATCAGATAATGCAGAGTTTTTTGAAAACATTTATCCGTATAAAACTGAATGTGAGTCAACAATTGAAAGACCTAAACGACCACGAGAAGAATCAATAGAAAATATTCTAACTTGTGAGGAACCTAGGCGGAGTACTTGACAATGAAAATCTGTTTCTTTTGGACCAGATTTTGTAGCACTATTTCATGAAAATGAGCCTCAAATATTTAAAGCAGCTATGTCTTCGTCAGAGTCAACTTATTGGAAAGAAGCAGACAATAGTGAGATTGAATCAATTTTAAGCAATCACACTTGAGAATTGACTGATCTTACTCCAGGAAATAAACCTTTAGGATCAAAGTGGATCTTTAAAAGGAAAATGAAACCTGATGGGACTATTGACAAATATAAGGCTAGACTAGTAGGCAAAGGGTACAGACAAAAGGAAGGTCTGGACTACTTTGACACTTACTCTACAGTAACAAGGATAACATCAATTAAGATGTTAATAGCACTAGCAGCAGTGCATGATCTTAAAATCCACAAAATGGATGTAAAGATAACCTTCTTAAATGGAGAGTTAGAGGAAGAAATTTACATGGAACAACCTGAAGGGTTTATAGTTCCTGATAAAGAAAAGAAAGTGTGCAGACTTGTGAAGTCACTTTATGGACTTAAGCAAGCACCCAAATAATGGCATGCTAAATTTGATCAAATAATGTTGGAAAATGGATTCAAGATTAACGAATGTGATAAATGTGTTTACATTAAAAACGTCATGAATCATGAAGTCATTGTTTGTTTGTATGTTGATGACATGTTAATAATGAGTAAAGAAATTGACGATATAAATGCTACTAAGCGCATGTTGTCCAACAAGTTCGATATGAAAGACTTAGGAGTCGCTGATTTGATCTTAGGGGTCAGGATTATCAAAACTCCTCAAGGACTAGCATTATCTCAATCTCATTATATTGAAAAAGTATTTGATAAGTTCAATTACTTGAATTTCAATATAGTCAAAACTCCAATTGATTTAAGTTGTACATTTAAAAATAATGAAGGTCAAAGTGACTCTCAATTGGAATATGCCAGAGTGTTGGGAAGTTTGATGTATATTATGAATTGCACGCGACTAGATATAGCATGTGCTATTAGAAAACTAAGTCGGTACACTAATAATCCGAATAAAACTCACTGGTTGGCTATGAAACGTGTGTTGGGTTATCTAAAATGGACACAACATTATGCTTTGCATTATAATAAATATCCTGCTGTTATTGAAGGATATAGTGATGCAAATTGGATCACCGGGTCAAATGATGTAAAATCCATGAGTGGTTATGTATTCATACTTGGTGGAGGAGCTGTCTCTTAGAAATCATCCAAACAGACATGTATTGCTCGCTCCACAATGGAATCTTAATTTATTGCTTTGGATAGGGCTGGTGAAGAAGCGGAATGGCTCTGGAATTTCCTAGAGGATATTCCATTCTGGCCCAAACCTGTTGGACCAATTTGCATACATTGCCATAGTCAAGCAATAGGTAGGGCATAGAGCGTTATGTACAACGGGAAGTCTCGTCATATACGACGTAGACATAACACCGTAAGACAACTACTCTCTAGTGGAATTTTCACAATTGGCTATGTAAAGTCGAGCGATAATGTGTCAGATCCACTAACGAAAGGCCTAGTGAGAGAGGCAGTTGAAAGATCATCAAAGGGAATGGGTTTACGGCTTAAGACAAGTCAGCATGACGGTAACTCTATCTAGCAGACTGGAGATCCCAAGATATAAATTCAAGGAGAAAAACAAAGTTGTGGCTGGCGGTTTGACATTGTCAATTAACTCAATCCATTCTCATGATGAAGACAATGTTCAGGAAAAGGTTAAGACTTTAAGGCTTGTTAATGAGGTAATAAAGCTTAAAGTTTTTAAATGATATGCTTAGTTTCGTAGATTTGACCAAATAGTGCATCTACGAGATGACACGGTTAGAAATCACCAATGTGAGTGTGAAGTGGAAGCCGCTTCAAAGAGAATTATATGTCAAAAGCCTATTCTCTATACACTCATGAAACCAGGAAGTGTTCATGGATGAAACGAACACAACCGTAAGAATCATAAACAATAAAGGGTTAATTGTGTGATATATTGTTGTCTAGGTATACACCAAAGCTCGATGGTTCAAAGATATCACATCTACCGATTGACCAAGTATATCCGACATATGATCACTACGGAAAGTCCAAGGGGAAACCTACTTATCCAGATGCAATTAATCCTTGCTTGTAAAGTACACAATTGACCGTGCATTCCTATGTTATAACTATTCCCCATCAATGTGGGGGATTGTTGGGTGTGTAGCAAGAATTTATGGGAAATAGAGGGAAGGAGAGGAATTTGAAAAGTTTAGAACTTGAAAGGTTGGGAACTTGAAAAGTCCTCTAATGCTTTAATGAAAAAAGGCAATTGTCCCTCATCGGTAATGGAAATGAAAATAGGAGAGTTTAAATAAATAAACACTCCTATTAATTGTTAAAAGGGTTGGAAAGAGGGACCTCCCTCGCGCCGTCGTCGTCGTCGCTCGCTTCGGCTACGACCTTGGCTTTGGCTTAGGCAAATGATCGGTTGAGAGATTATTTTCTGGACAGATTTATTTTATTTATTTATTTAATTAATTAAATGGCCAAAAATTATTTTTTATTAATTAGTTGATAATAGAAGTTAACCGAAATGTTTTCAACTTGTTAGTTAACCCGACCCGACTCGGATCCACGCGTGTTAATGGTCGTGTCAATTCTGAAAGGGTTGCAACCTTTCAGAATATATTCTTCTTGCCTATAAATACCATTCAGTCTTCAAAATATTTTCCTACGAATTTTTCTGATCTTCCTTCTTCTTAAAATAAACACATATTTCTTCGTGTACTTTCCTGCTTTGGATTGATTCGCTGACAATAGAGTTTTTTTGTATCTATACTCTACTGATTAAGATCATTTTACCCTGGGAGGTTATATTCCAAATCAAACCTTGGATACTAGAGGGGAATAATTTCCTTAAGGGGACACTGTCAAGTCAGTGGACTTGATTTTCTTCCTAAATTATTAAAAAGAGCATTCCAGATTCTGGTAAGTTTTTAAAGATTCAATTATTTTTTACAAATAAATTTCTGTTCATCTTACTTACTGGTTCTAAAAATCTCAGTTATTTCGTGTTTCTGAATGATTTATTACAACCAGTAATATCTGATTTTCATAACACAGATTGGTAACATGGATATATAGTAATAGGAATACACGGTCATTTTCACATCTAGTATCATTTTGTGGATTGTGCGTCTTTTGTACCCATTTAAGAAATTTTTGTGAAAATAATATATTAGAAGCTAAATGAAAAAAATTAGACTATAATAAACCCTCCTTTGCGACAAGTTAACTTGAATTTTAGATCAATCACCTATAAGATTCACATCAAGTAATTTACAGAACTGAAAAACTAAAAGACCTTTATTTTTCTTAAACAAATGTTCTATATTTTATATTTTCCGGATGATCATCACATAACAAGCATGATGTATCATGATACATATATTCATCGGTCTTAGTCAATTGTACATTGTCAACAGTCTTCTATGCATTGCAATTTATGAGACTATGCTTAATGCTATTTTAATATAGTTGTTTTCATTCATTTCCTTTGAAGACATGGAGGTGGTGTATGACCCCAAGCATTGTGAGGGAGAGTTTCACTAGAGCAAATTATAAAACTTGATTAATATTAGACCTTTTTAGGTCACATTGAAGCTTACATATTTTGTAAAGTTTGACATAATATCCCCAATTTCAAACAAGCTATTTGCTGCAATGCGAGTAAAAATGATTTTATATCTTGAGCAGTTACATATTTAAAACCCTTGACACAAATAGAAGCATAAGAAGTTCGTAATCAGGCAACCAGGATGAAAAAATACCATTAACTATTATGATTGATTGATCAGATCATTACAGTTTTTTTTGTTCAGTTGATCTGATGTATCAATGTTTATTGTTAGCTGCATTTCATCTCAATAGACAGTACATCGCCATTAGATATTACACACTTGTAACGGTTCACACGCATGTGCTTACCTACATTTATGTAGTTACAAACATAGACATTTACCTGCATTCATATAGAAAGCCAAAAGTTCTAGAAACTAAGATAATAAGTTCAGCAATTATATTACATTCCAAATGAAGAAGCATCATATAAAGAGTTATCTAAATGTTTCAGAAAATTTTGTTTGTACATATATGTTGTAACATCTCGCAACTTGAAATAACTAGAAAGAACCTAATAATTGAAAATAGTCATTTTTTAAAGAATGAAAAATCTGGAAATTTTGTTATGTTATAAAAGTTGAGTTGTGGATAACTTCAAATGACCATAACTTTTAGATCAAGACTATTTATAGTTACTTAAAAATATTGTAGAAAAGATCCTGGATATCTTTCCAGCACAATTGAGTTTGCGCGATTTCGAGTTCGTATGACTGAGTTGTACCATATGGAAGTTGGGTTGTTTGAATAAGAAAAGTCCGATCCGGATTTTTTATGGGTAGTTTTGTATTTTCCTTGCCCAATTATTTTATTTAATTTTTGGTAATTGATTAAGGGTCTAATAAGAATTAGATTAGTTTAATATTTTACCAAAATACGCCAGGACTTAGGCGAAAAGAGAAAAAAAGAGGAGAAAGAAGAAGAGAAGCAAGATTCGTCAAGATTGTCGAGTTTACCTTGTGGATTTCGTCAAGGGGTGATTCCTACAAGGTATGTGAGATCACATAGCATTGGGTTAGTTCACCCACGCGCCAACCATGATTCAATTCAAGAAATCATTGAAAGTTTATAAATTTAGTTCTTGATGAACATTGTTGATGTTTCATTTGAATTTATGGGTTTTGTTATTGATAACTCTTGCGATTTGATTCTTGTTTCATGCTGTGATTTAAATTTGAATCTACCATATATTTATGGTTAAATGATTCTAAGTGTTTGGGGGGAAAATCAATGAAACTGGGAGGTTTTAGAGATGAAAAATAGAGAAGAAAACTTGGGGGTCATCGGAGGGTCTTGGATCATTGTACCCGTCATAGCCCCAAAGAGGGACCTCTAAACTATGAAGTCTTGGGCTCTACACCATCCATATCTACCCAAGTCCTTTTCTGAACTTCGAGGACTTGTGTCACGCACCTCTCAGAGCGTCAAGTACGTCAATTCTCCTCATTTCTTCCCTACCTTTTCGTACTTCTTCCTTAGCAATGTACCTATGTTTCTTAGTTGATTTCAACACTCTAAGTTATATCTAAATATCATGAAATCATCCATAAGTATGATATAATGAACCTTGAATCCATAATACAATTAAAGTATATTTAAGATAAAAGTCAAGAGAAGTAACAGTACTCAATAGATGTTTTTAGAGTTTTCTAAATATCTTTTGCAAATGTTTTAACTTTATTTTGATACTTAAAGTTCAAGTTGAGTAAAGAGTAAAGAGTAAATATTGAAGTTCTTTTCTTCAAAAGTATATCGGGACTATGTGTTCCCAGAGGGTTTAAAATATTTTCACATTTAAAAAAGAAAGGAATCCTCAATTTCCAAAGAGCCTTCGGACTAGTTTTCAGAAAAGAGTAATTACTTTCTAAATGAAGAAATAGAAGAAACTTTGATTTCCAAGATAGCCTTTAGCTAAGTTTTTGAGCACGAATTTCAAAACACAGAAAGAAGTATGATTGTAATCATAAAAGTTAATATATGTTTTTTTGGAGTAGTATTTCGCACCGATATGGGGAGAGTTCAGACAATCACAACCCCCACAAACCATCTTGCAATTATGGGTAGAAAAGCTTCATACTTTTTAGATGATTAATTTAGTGTCTTTTATCATAGACTAGTGGATCAACTTAGTAGTTTAGATTATATATCCTCAACAAGGTCTAGGATGACCCTTACATTTTTATCATCATAATAACTCTTACGTGATGGTTCTTAATTAGAAAAACTTCCACATAAGTAATTGTATTCTTATATGCACATTTATTTGTATTTTTACATACATTTTTTAGTTATGTTTATACTTTCATAAACACAGAGTTGAAATCATGTTTTAAAACAATTTTTCTTTAGCTTGCACTTGTTTTAAACTAATTTATATTAAATAAGTTCTGTTATGTTGAGTTGAGTTGAGTCAGGTAAGATATTTATTTTCTATTCAAGCTTAAGTTGTGGTTAGAATTCTAACTTGCATACTCATACACTCAATTTACGGATGCCAGTTGGTTTGCATTTTATTAGGATGCAAATATAAGTAACTAGGATCGGGATCAATCGCATTGTTGATCCAGTAAGAAGTTTAGAATGTGTTCGTGAGCCTCCATGCATTTTGAAAGTCTCCTTTGTTCTCATTTTCTTTTCTGTAATTCATTTGTTAGGATGATCGGGGGTCCTCTCCAGACATCCCTCGCTTCATAGATAGACAATCAGATGTTAGTTATTTAGTCTTTTCATTGTCATTATCTTATGTTAAGACTTCAATTTTCCTTAATGGCTAGTTTAATGTTCCTTTATAACATTCTAGTTTATTTTTTACAATTATTTTTATTGATTTAAGTCTTTCGATGAGTCAGCAAGCAAGGCCATTGATTTGCTTGTGACCAACAATTGTTCTCGAGTGTCAGCCACTCCTAGGGTGTACACTTGAGCTGTGACAGACTTGTTATTAGAGCATAGAGAGTCTATGAAGCTGGGTATATAGAGTTCTAGTTATAGGTGTGAAGCACGCGACATAATTAGGAGGCTGCAACATTTATGAATTTCATTCACTTTTTTAAACTCATTTCGTGGGATAGAGTGTATCTTTATACAATTTCATTCTAACTTGTGCTTGCGAGTAACCGATTATGAGCTGGTCTGTGTTTGAGGATGTCTTCTTTGGGTTTTATATCCCCATGAGCTAACAGGAACAAAGTTATGATAATTCCTTACCCTTAATAACTATTCTTTGTGTTTTTCATGAGTATGGGTTGAAATTCACCCAACTATCCTGTTATGCTTTAAAGATGGTTGCAAACATGAGGAGTACAATGAGCATGTTTGTTGCTAGGTTTTTCTGTCTATCAAGTAAAGAGGGCAGGGCAACAATGCTTATTGGGGTCATGGATATATCGAGTCTAATTGTATATGTGCATTGGGTTGAGGAGGACAAGCTAAGGGATAGAGAAGAGTTTAAGAACAAGATATATAAGACATGGAACCAGTCGGGAAGTAAAAAAATAATGTCAAATGTTCATCTTTCCAAAAGAAATAGAAGGGAATTGTTCCATCATTTGCTATTGCACCTGCACCTAGAGAAAAGGTTAGTACAATAGTCAGAATTTCAAAGCTAAACCTGCTTATCCTCAGGTACGTAGCGACCCTAAAAAAATTAAATAGGTCAAACTAGAGATTCACATGAGTTTTATGAGATATTAATGTGTATAAATATAGAATAATAGATATATAAACCAGTTTAATGAGTTTAAAAGTCGAACATCAAAGAACGACCAAGTATGAAAACTAGCCTTGTGTGTGCTAGTGTGTCCTTGTTTGTTATGCATGTTTTTAGGTGTTTTTTGGAGGATAAAACAAGTGGGGATTAGACTAGAACCTATAGGTACATACCAAGGGTCAAAAAATTTGAGTATGACACCCCGGGGACAACCCTAAGTTTCCAAGGAGGACCCAAACGTTGGCGAAGTAAGTTACCGAGGCAGCAAAGATTTGGATCCAAAGGCGCGTCGCACCTGTAGCACTTGATGGGCAACTTTTTCCCTGTAAACTGGGGAAAACACGAATCATTATGTCCCAAAATAAATTCTAGAACAAAGATGTGGAGGTGTCCCCATAACGTGCAGCCAAGTCCCAGATTTGGTCTTGTTGTTTTTAAGTCAAATTAGACTTTTGGAAAAGGGTCCAACAAGTGTAGGGGTATTTTAGGAACTTTGAAATATTATTTATGGACGATTTCTAGGTCACTTTAAACTCCAATTCATCCATCAATTCAAAACACTCAAGTTCAAAACAAAATCTCTCCAAAATCCTTTTATCCAAAAACCTCCATTTCCATGACGCCTTTAAGCTCAGGGGAAGAAGGTCAAATTCTTCAAGCTTCAACTGAAATTTTGTGGGATTTTCTTAAAATAAGGTACGGTAGGTCATACTTGATTCCTCTCTCATTCAAGGAACCAATTCAAACGCATTTTAAAAAGGTTTGAATTCCAAATTCTTCTATTTTGAATTCTTAGCATGAGTCTTTGCATAAAAACGTTTTAATGAATAAAATATGATATTTTCAATGTTAGTTGATGATTTTAAGGTCAAAAATCAATCAACCCATGCTTATGCAAATTCTCATTTTTTGACTTATGACGTGGGTTTATTATATATGATAAGATAGTGTTAGAGTTGTGTTTCCTTATGTTCTATTTTGAATATTTACTGCCATTTATGCTTTATATTGGTGATTTATTGGAAATATTGAGAAAAGGTGGCCAATGCTCGAATGAAGGGTAAGTTGGTTTATATTGTTTAGTTCTCATTGAAGTAATCTTGACTTGAATGGTCCATCTTTGGTAGCGATGTTTACTTGAAGTATATGAATATATATGTGTGTTTACAGTATGGATGAAGGCAATTGAATGTGTAGTAAGGAGATATTATAATGTATATGCATGATATGTCTTTTGAAGTTGAAAATATGTTTGAAGATGTTATTTCTAAATGAAGTATATGTATACGTAGTGTGTGAATTTTGAAGAGTGTAAGTATCAGCATGTTTAAAAGTTAAGGTTACGAATATGGTTATTATGTGAAAAGTGGTCTCACAAGTACTTACACACACTCTGAATGTATTAATGAAGTTAATGAATGAAAATAGGGGATTGTAAGGCAGGCCTTCTTTGTGATTAGAGATGAAGTGACTAAACCATTCCCTACTATTCCTAAAGAAGTCTAGTAATGAAAAAGTGAAATTTAGGGTGAACACTCTTTGTGAGTTGAGTTGAAGTTTTTAGTAGCAACCTCACTATTTCGAATAGATTTCTAAGATAGGTTGGAGGTTGGATACACTTCGTGAGTTGGTTATTCAAAAGTAACCTCTAAAAATAAGTACTCTTCATTATATAGACGGGTGCTAAATACTTATCCCTTAACCTATAGTAAATGAATGTTTCAGACTCCGTGGGTTAGTTATGCTTAGCACCGAGAGGAGTCGAAGAAGGGGTAGGTACACTTCTTGAGTAGAGATGTTGCATCCAATGTACCTCTTTAGATGAGTGCTCCTCATAACTAGGGAATGAGTTACTTATAAGAAATCTCTTTATCCCGTAACTATGCACCCGCATAGGTGTAGCTATTGCAGTATGACCCTACCCTAGGCAACTAGGGATCCCTCATCCGGTAGGGGTTAATACCTGGATTAAATGTCTAGCTCTCATGGTCTATGTCGGTTAAACCTAGCACCCACAAATGAATGTTATGATTTAAGTCTTCTTATTTATGTCCTATTCATGGTAGGCGGTGGAATAGGATGCTATCTATCCATTCAGAGGAAGTCTTGGTGTGTCCTTAGATGAAAACAAGTCAGGTGCACGTACGTTGCATGTGTGAGTTATGTTAAGTTATATCATTCTCAGTGCAGATACATTTGTAAAGCAGTGTTGTCATGAGTGGGTGCATTATTATTGATGTAGTAGAAGCATACATTGTGTTTATTAATGTTATGATGATTACATGAGCTCTTAGTGATCTCGTATGACGAAAAAGATTTCACTTATGCACTTAATAATATATTTTTGAGTCTTTTGCTCTTTTTTTTATTTTGATGCCATGCACCTTTACCTATTGGGAATAGCAAAGGATATTGAAGAGGGTCATAACATCAAAAATAGTTTTCTACTCTATGTTTGTACCCTTAGTGCTCATGAATAATTGTTTCTCGGTCAAAAGGTTTATTTGGATTGTTTCAATTGATCCATATTGCTGCTTCCTGACATATCAAGTGTCTGTTGTACACCCGTTGATCAAAAGACGCATTTGCAGCAATACGAAGTTGGAAATTATGGAAACTTAATTGGTCTTTTAATTGGCAAAATATTTGCGCATATGGTTGACCCTCTATTAACTCTTTGATCTTTTTTGAAATTTGGTCTGAAAGAAATCCATCATTCACCTTTGATAGCTTGTTGGTCAACTCATTGTCTGTATCAAAAATGTGTAGTTGAAAGTAACATGATTGTTATCACGCGGTACTAATGATGGTCGATCGTCATAATTTTGACGTTGTGTCGTGAATGTGTGGACTCCTTTTCTTGTAGATGCAAGTTCCTTATCAAGGTTAAAACCAATAGATGTAAAAGCAAAGATGCTATTATATGCATGAATCATTATTAAGAAATACATATAGGGTAGGATGTGCATACCTTATTTTTTGTATGAGGGTATAGATTGCTACAGAAAATTGTTGTTGATCTGTTTTGAAGTAATAAATTGCATACATTGAATGTTTAGTGAAGAAGTTAATCAAATTCATTCATATAGGAGTAAGTAAGTGAAAAATTAAAGCAATGTTAGGTGAAGTTGTTTGGTGAAAAAAGGAAATTAGCTTTTAAATATTAGGGAGATAATAAGCATTGTTAGTTAAAAATAAGGGAATTTTAAATCAACTTATATTAGTTTTTTTACTCTTTGATCTTCATTTCCATCGGATATGGCATGAGGTTTTTCCTTTAACCTTCCTTGTCCCTTTTCTTTGTATTTGAATTAGTGGGGTTTCATCGTCACTTTGATCTAGTATATTCTTCTTTTCTACCTCATGTATAATCACTTTCTGTGGTTTTTCAACTGCAATGGCTTTCTTAATTTTCTTAGTCGTGTTGTATCTCTTTGCCTTTTGTTGACTTTGAATGTCAGTTTCAACTGCTGCAATAACTTCTTCAACATGAGGTATGTCTGTAGCTATTTCTTAATTTTTTTCATCATCACTTAGTTTCTTCATCCTTTTATTTTTCTGTTTTTAATCGACATTTTAACCTAGGTTTGATCTGCTGGAATTATTTTTGGAAATCTCTTGTATCTACATAACTATCACATTAATGTTTATCTCAACATCTGAAAATTTACGATCAATCTTCACAAGGATACTGAAATTTTTCCCGTTACTGAATACCAACTTGTGTTAGTATTTTGATTCTTCTTTCTGTGGAATAAGAAACCGTGTACATTAGTCTTTTAGTTCAAATAGGTTAACGTTATTTATATAGGCTAATATTACATTTTTAGATGTAGAGAGAACATACTCTTTTACGTCACACCAAAAATAGTATTTTGCAACATCGAACATTGTAATACTTAGAAATTGATCCTCAGCACTGACATCAATCTTTAACTAATATCTAAACCAAATTGGAAGCTTTAATTAGTATAACACTAATTATTTGATAGCGATATAGTAAACTCATTAGTTAATCATTAATTTTTTCATGCATCTGGTGGAGTAAGAAATATTTGTTGTTGGTTGTTTGTATAGTTTACCTCGCCTATATTCAACATCTTCATTTCTATAGTAGGTAAAAGTTGCACTAGTATTTATAACAGTAACCCAACTGTAGCATTTCTTGCAAGGAGGATACCATGGTTCGGTGTTATTGCCAATGTCAGAAATCATATCATTGAACTTATAGTACATGTCCGATACATAAATTTTGTAAATCACTTAATTACATTTGAAACATATAATTTTAGTACATGTTGATTGTTGTATAGGAAGGTACCTTCACAATCGAAAGTGAACTGTTCAATATATTAGTAATTTTCACTTGACGGGCTGTTTGCATTAGTCTGCTTGGCATTAGACTTATGTCAATCTTTTGTGCCTTCATGTTGTCATTCCTGAAATTGTTAAGAAATACAAAAAACTATTAATGACGTAGCATGTGGGTAGCCTCGAATAAATGTGATGAACTAAACAAAAAATATGTTACAAAATACCTATTTTCTTTATGTTTGGAACAAACAAAAAACATTTAGTGAAATTAACTGAACAAACTCCCATTAGTGATTTTTTAGCTTCATCAAATGAAATAAATCCATTTAAAAATTGTTCAGTCTTAAATTGACTTTTGTCCTCAATGACCTCTGTGTTTTTATAAATGCTAGTTCGAGCTCCTTATGCACATATAACAAGTTTTGTTCAGCTCCATTTGATTTTCTATTTACAATGTAGTATCTTTGATTAAGTTAAAAAGACTTGTTCCATGCATGAACATCTTCGTTGAAAAGAGTCATTTATATTTTTATACCCTGTGGTAAGGAACATAATCATTATAATCGCAAAAAAGTCATCATATAATGAATATAACAAAATATTAAAATAGAGTTACATCTTCGTCGACTAATATCAGTTGCCAACAAATACCCTCACCGTTTGAATTTTCATACTCTTTTGTTAAACTCCGTCGAATGGCTAAGACTTTAATAACCCATTCTTTTGCATATTTATCCAACTTTCTAATTGGTAAGCATTGGTTCTCGAGCTCTTCTAGACATGTCATTATATTGTTGTAGTAGTTAGGATGTACTAATACAATATATATTTGTGACGTAAATGCTATTTATTTTTTATATAATTAGTGTTCTTTTGGTCTAACAATAAAGATTCTTAAGAATGTAATATTCACCAAGCATAAACTATTTTTTTCATTTTTCATTTTAAAAGCAAGCAACTTCAACTAAAAATAGCATAAATATCACAATAACTGTAGCAAGATAATCCAAGGTGGAGAAATGTTACCAATTTTAGTGTTGCCGAAAGCAAGAAACCTGTTAAAAATATTAGAACATGAAGAGATAATAAACATAAATTCAAATAGAAGTAAATCAATAAAAATGTAACAAATTATTATGATGGAAATATTGCAAACGTATAGACTTCAAAATAGAAAAGTCCTTGGTGGACAATCTGCTGGCATGTTATGGCAATAAGTTTATTTTGTAATAGCTTAATTGGACAAAAATGCTATATTTTCTCCTACAACATATATCAACAAAAGTATAGTTTTCAATTGGTAATGCTATGTGCTTCATGAGTAAAATTCCATGGAGTAAACTGGAATCATGAAATCAAAATCACTCATTTTCATCATTTTTAAGGTCATTATGTGTAATTTCCAGTATTAGATGTTTAACTCCATGCTAAGAAAAGAACATTTATAGAAAGAGATTAAATGTCGTGGGGGATAGTCTCATATCTTAAGATAACTTCATCATCTTGCTAGTTATTTCAAATGATAAGTATTCACATGGAATGTTTTAAAGTTGCCTCAAAAGAAACATATGCAGCAAAATATTCTTTTATATGCCTTTATTATCGCTCATTGTTTCCTTCTTTGATCAAAGTCTTATTCTGCAAATATGCATCTTGCTTTTGTAGGTGGGGTTTTAATTTGCAGGGAAAGCTGTATATACTGCAGTATGGGTTGCAATCGTTTCATTGTTCATGGAAATGCTTTTTTTTTCTACACAGAAGTGGCTGACAGTTGGGTGTCGTTGGACAGTATTGCTCACTCTTGCTGGTTGTAAGAAAATCTGGGCATTTATTTTGAATTCCTAGGTGCTGCTGAATCAACTCTTATACTTTTCTCCATCTTATTTAGAACATTCTCACTATTGGTTGGATGGATATGTAATTTTTTACTAATCAAACACCAAAAATTTCTGATTATTTACAATCACGGTCCCTAGATCAATTTTTGCCACGACTAATTTTATGAGATACCAACTACCTCAAGCTAGTACATTTACCAAAGCACTAACTCTGTCTACAAAATTCATTTTATGTCATATCAAACACCAGTTGAAACAATAAAATAGAAGATAAAAAAATGTGAGTGACAGTCACTTCAATTAATAGTCAACAATAAACGGTACAAATTTTACATTTAAAAAAGTTTGCATAATGTACTAAGTTCCAGTTATATGGAGGTAAGGAATGGCAAGATAACAAACCTTACGTTTACTAAATGGAAATTGTAATATGTTTGACAGTGCCCATGCAACCACCAGATTCAAGTTGACATACTTTAGTTTAAACCTAATAGCCCACAAAAACCCCAATATAGGATGAGAACAATGTTGAATTGTGAAAATTTCCTACTGTAGCATAGAAAATGTGATGAGAACATTCTTGAAACACCACAACCAACCTTACACTGCAAATTTAGGTCAGTCGAAGTCAATATTTTGAAGAACTCGTCACACCCACAACCATAACTTCTATAAGGCTATAACTTAGTACTTGCACAAAAAAGGTGACAAAACTGATTCTTGTAATAGCATAACCGCCAACATTACAAAGGCTATTCCACTGATCATTTTGACTCCTTAAGTTAAATAGATAGCTTTGCAATATTTATTTCTACAAATTGTTTCTCAAGTATATGACACTTAAAAATTATTACCTGCTATAGCGTACCCTATCACAAAACTTCAAAGTAATGCAGGCTAGAAGTATAAGTTATTATGTTTGTATTGTTTGTGACAACCAGAAGCAACACTGTTACTGTGGGTTTTGGAACTATTGGTTAATGTATGCGCGTATGACAGTGCCCGACAGATGCTTTACATTGGTCTTTACTAAGTTGCGGGGGAAGAGCAGCACTCCGTTGAACATCGAAAAAGGATATATGTGGGCAAAGTACTTCAACATGACATTCTTGAAGAGTATGGATTAATTTGAGAGTTTGTTAAATTGTAAAATACTATTGTAGCAGTAAGAAAACAACCCGTCAATGTACTTTCATATAAGAGTATCTAATAGATATCAAGTAAAATTGATCACAATGTGCAAGGAAACTAAGATTGTAAAATATATTTTATATTAGCATAAAAAAAGAGCAGAAGCAAAGCGCCAAGGTTAGGAAAGTAGTTTAATCTTAAGAAAGGCCCCTTGCCTATTGTCCCCTACAACAAAGTAAAACACTTGAATTATTTAAAAACCACAAAAAGCATTTAACAGAAGTTAATGATTAAAAGTTAAAAAAACAGTCGATAAGACAAAAAGGAACTGAAGATTGCATAAACTCCAACATATATATTCCATCAAGGGTTGTTCATATCATCCTGGATAAAACATTCAACGATAGGATGTCACAAGGGCGTTATTTAACATAGTCGGCCTTTCAAGCCAAAGAGGAACAGGAAAATTGGTATCATATACTACTTGCTTTAAACAACCACATGTTTTTTCATTGCAAATTTGTATCAAACTGTAAGACATCGAAAATATAAGAGGTGTTCTAGAGCCTAACATGAGTGTCAATAGGTTTAAACAATTTTTTAAGGTCTAATTTAAAAAATATAAGTCATTTAGGAAGTTTAGAAGTCATAACGTCCAAGAACGTTGATAACGTCCGGAAACTAGTTAAAGGAGGTACAAGCGTGTCTTAGCCTATTTGACTAGCTTTTAGGAGTCGGATTATGATGAAAATTGATGGAAGCGTGTCTAACACGTATTAGATTAAGTTGATAGTCGGAAATTCTGGGCACGACTTCCCACGGAACAAACAAGGGCCCTTGAGGAGGACCCTTGCGATTTGGCAAGAGGCTTCCAAAAGTCAGTGTGCACCAACAAATGAAATTGACGACTCGTGTGTCAATCAACGGGGCGTCAAGTGCCTCAGTCGATGGAAACGGATTATATCTGGACAAGTTTGAGATTTTCATAGTCACTGAACTTAACAACGGACCAATAGGACGGTTGTTCCTTGTCCCATTTATTGACAAACGAGGCGTCAACGTGGTCTCGTCTGTATGACCACCGTTTTTATTGCACGTTTTCATTCAAGTAAATTAATTGTTTGTATTATTTAGTAGGATAAATAGGGGTTAGGGGAGGTCTAATTAATTAGTTAACCACCTATATAGAGCCACTAAGCTAATTAGACAAACCTAAGCTCTCATAATTCACAAACTCAAACTCTCTTCTTTCTCTCTTCTCTCTATCTCTAGTTGAAGAACTCCATTAAAGACCAAGCTAGGGGTAGGTTCAAGGGATGCAAAGGGTCTAATTTCTCCATAAATATTCATCAATTAGTAAGGTATGATATCCCTTTCACCTTTGAGACCTCTTTCCTCAAACGGTTCCATCAAATTGATTTCAAAAGTTGGGTTTTCAAGTGGATTTTCATCCAATACGAAATTGATATTTTTAATTAGCTTTTTTGTGATTTATTTTTTATATTATTAATATATTAACATGTATTATAACTCAGTTATTTTATTTCTTGATGGATTGATCTAGTTTGTAGAAGATAACCTATTCCCCTTAACCCTAGGTTATGATCTTGATATGAATTGTGTAATGTTGGTTAAATTGAAGTGGTTATTGATTAAATTACTACTACATGATGATATTGTATAAATTATGAATATATTAGGGAATATTATAGTCCTATTATGAAAGTTCTTCAGTGATTGATCTAGATTATGAATTTGATTTCTGTCTTTTATCTTAAGCTATGAACTAGTGATGGATTGTGATGTAGTGATTCAATTAGCCTTGTTATCATGTTGGTTATTGTTATATGATAATATTACACCTTTATTGGGTTGATTTAAGGGTTGATGGTAAGACCATGAGGATGGATTATGAAGGAAACTTGGTAAGTCTTGTGATCCGTATTCTTATTTCAATTATGGTTATTGTGGTTATGTGATGATGTTGTCTTGAAGTATGACATGTATTAGGATTGATAAGGTTGGTATGATATAGAATTGAAATGTATTGACTATGGTTTGTGAGTTGTTGTCTAAGATATAAATGTTATAAGGATGGTGATGATTTACCAATGTGCCTTATTATGAAATTATATGTTAATGTGCTAACCTCACTTATATGGATTGTAATGAAAGGAAAATACTCATGCAATTCTTATGTAGCTATTACGATGAATTTTATACCAGGGATATACCCTATGACCTACATTAAGTTATGATGATTAATAAAGGTATTAATGACATTTCAAAAAGGGACTCTAGCTTAGCACCGAGTGAACTAGATTAAGGAGTGTCCTTCCCACATAGGGAAGGTAGGATCACTAATTTATTCTTGAGATTGGAGACTCCAATGCACTTAGCATAAGGAGGGTCCCAACTATATCTCCTAGTTGTTGAACTATTTCGTCCCCATAGGAATACTATCTAGTAGATCCCCGTAGTTTATATGTTCATGTTTTGGTACTACGTTGGCAAGTAGTCATCCTTCTTTTGGTGTAGGGTTTCATGACACCGGATTTTACATTAGCTCATGTGGTCTAAGTTAGTTAAGGAAAGATGTTCCCAATAGGTAAAATGAGGTAAAGAAATTAACTCTAACTAAGATGACCTAAGGGGTTTAGCTTAGTCTATGTAGGGGTATCGGACTGTAACTGAAAATTGCACTAGTTAGCCTTGAGGGAAGTCTTAGGAGGATGTTCTTATTTATGTATATTGTTATAAATGTAAATGATATGTACATGATGATCTTACATACTGTAACGACCTGTTTAGTCGTTTTGAGCAGCAGATTTTAATTCTGGAAAAACTGGCATAGACCACGGGCACTGCGACAGACCGTCACAGGCACGACGGCCCGTCGAGGGTGCATCGTTTCAGCATACTTAGAATTCTGAAATTGGATACTGAAAATCGACTCTCTGTAAATTGTGACGAACCTGCAGGACGTGCCGTCACATCCACGACGAACCGTCGTGAGTTCCCGTTGCAAAACACTTCAACTTTTGAGAATTTGGTACAAGAAACGAATTTCTGACCGTCAGGACGGAGGTGCAGGACGGACCGTCATTGGTGTGACGGGCCGTCACAGTTCACCTGGATTTTGGGAGGCTGCGACGACCATCGTGACGGACCGTCGCAGGCACGACGGCCCGTCACAGGTTGCACAAATCCCAGGCAGAATAGGATTTCTTTACACGTTTTAAGGGACGCATTGGACTATTCTTTCCTTAATTATAAAGTTAGAGGGTTAATATTAATAAGTCTAATTACTTGGGGGTTAAAAGAGGTAACCTTAAGTTAATTAGTGGGTTTTATTGTCCTCTTTTACACTTAATTATATGTTAATTAGGGTAACAAAAGGAGGGTTTGAATAAAACAAACAGAAAGAACAAGGGAAAGAGAGATTGAACGTGAGAGGAGAAACGAAGAGGAATATCAAAGCTTGAGGAATTTGCTTGTTTGAATTCAATTTTTCGGTGGAGGTAGGTTATGGTTTTCATGCTACTTGTAGTAAACTCTTAATAGTGAATGTTATGTGTTGATAGTATTGTAAACCCTACTATGTGCTTAATTGTAAGCTTGCATGAATATGAATATGAAATTGTGATGAATTAACAAAGCATGATGAAGCTATTGAATCCCAAATCTTGAAAGAACCCTAATTCACTTGTTATTGATGATGCCTTAGTATAAAAGAAGGCTTGATATATTATATAATGAGATTGATGATGCCTTAGTATAAAAGAAGGCTTGATGAATTAGGGGATCGGGTGCCACGTTCCGGTACCAGGATAGAATGAGGATCGGAGTGTCACGTTCCGACACCAGGATAGAATTATGGATCGGGTGCCACGTTCCGGTACCAGGATAGAATGAGGATCGGAGTGTCACGTTCCGACACCAGGATAGAATTATGGATCGGGTGGCACGTTCCGGTACCAGGATAGAATGAGGATCGGAGTGTCACGTTCCGACACCAGGATAGTATATGGATCGGGTGCCACGTTCCGGTACCAGGATAGTATATGAGGATCGGAGTGCCACGTTCCGGCACCAGGATAGAAATAGAGGAGCGGAGTGTCACGTACCGACACAAGAGGAAGAAAGATAATGAATCTTGAAAGATAATGAACATACTCAATCTAAATGAACGTAATTCCCAAATGAGTATGGTATTGAGGCTTGAGTCCTCATGTGTGAACTCAGTTGTATTTATTGATGAATTAATATTGTTATTGCTACATGTTGAGTATTGTAGTTGATTTACATTATTATTAATATATACTGTTCCCTATTTTGAGTTGGCCGATGATATCTACTCAGTACCTGTGGTTGTACTGACCCCCTACTTTTACGTTTTCTTCTTTGTTATTTGTGTAATGCAGCAAACGTTCCGTCAACTTCAACTCAACAGTAGATCTAGCCAGTCTTCACTACCTTCGGAAATTCAGGGTGAGCTAATGCGTCTAGCTTGGACTGGGTCTTCTTCTTCAAGTATTGATGCCTTGAACTTCCGGCATGGACTAGCTAGTAGTTGTTTTAGCTTCTTAGACAGTTTTAGTTTAGCAATTTGAGATAGATGTTCTTGTGATGATGACTTCCAGATTTTGGGGATAATAATAATAGTTTTGAGTTGTTTTTATTAATGACTTAAGTCTTCCGCATTTCTTTTGTTGATATTGTATTAAAATGTTAAAGGTTAGATTGGTTGGTTCGCTCACATAGGAGGGTAAATGTGGGTGCCAGTCGCGGCTCGGTTTTGGGTCGTGACACATACATGTTAATGACACTATGTGATGTTGATTACTCTTATGAACATGTATTTGGTCTCTATTGCTAAAATATGATATTATGTAATTCTGATGTTATGTTATGTTATGTGAAGTATGGCACTGGTTATGGTTCTTGCTAGGATTACTTGATTAAGTAAGGTTGTGGTGATTTACTTAGTCATTTCAAAAGTGGACTTAAAAATGGTCATGAGTAATGGTCTTGATTTGGTGATGTTGAAATATACTCATATTCATGCTTGTTGCAATTATAACTTGATGATAGAGTTACTTTGACAATGTGTTCAATTATGTAATATGCATGTTGACTTTACTAGACTTAGTGGTGTAGGTATTGTGATGTACATGTCTATGCTTTAATTAATATGTCTTATTGATTGGTATGGTCTTCTTGAATGTGCATATGGAATTCTAAATGTAAAAATAGAATATTTCAATGAACGGTCCCTTTTTAGCACGATTTCATGATATTTGTGCATATGGTCTCATTCTTAATTAAAGTGGTGTACTAACCCCATTTATTCCTTTTCCCCAATATGTTAGGTCCCGGTCATTGAAGAGCTTTTGAGAGGAGTTTGAAGAAGAGCTGGAATTCTCAATCATCCAAGGTTGGTAGGTCCTTACTTTCCGAGGGTGTTGTCACTATAAAGCTTATGAAATTGTTTTAGTATTAAGACTCTTATGTTCTTTCCTTTTCATTTGGATACTAAACATTTTATGACCTATATATGGTGTTTTTATATTGATGTATGGGCTAGGCCGATATTATTACACTCATGTTAGATGGCTATGAGATGAGACATGCTTTTGAGACTATGTTATATTTTATATATCTATGTGCAATAAAAATGTAGAAGACTAAGTAATCTTCCTATACGAAGGGTCTATGTGTACACGGTATAAATATTATGTATATGTAGATTTCTATGTAAAACTCAATGTAGAAGAAATGAAAAGTTTTTAAAATTTCCGCATTTTAACCTATGAATGTAGCGATGTAAGATAAGAGGATAGTCTTAGTCCTCAAAGAGGCCGCCGCCGCCGGTTAACTCTAGGGGGGGCTCCTCGGATGTGACAAACTTGGTACCAAAGCATGAGTTAGAATATCTTTGAGTTGATATCTCTCTCAATGTCTATGTAGGTTTGTATTAATAATTATGAAGCGCGCCACACTTATGAATAGGAATCTATGTGATGATTAGGAAACTCTCATTTTCTTGGAAGTTCAATATAATTCCTCTTGAGTTTAGCTCTATGTGTTTCTAGCATCTAATACTATTATTGTGATTATTGGCAATAAATACTCGAAGGAATGTGGCACAATGACTTGAAGAAGAGATGGCTGTTGACACCCAATTTCCGACATCCCTGATGAATTAATTAACAAAGTTCTTAATTCTAAATGACTTGAAACAATTAGATTTTATAAAGTTTAAAATGTTATTAAATTATTTTAAATTAATCTCATACTTTTTTATTATTTTTTAGATAATATATATGTTTTACGTAACTATATATACAATAAGTATATTTTATGATAATTCTAAAATCGTGTAAAAAAGATGTTACTTTGTATAAATATGTTTACTAACTAGTTTAATTATTTAATAGTTTACTTTTTTTAAGATTAGTTATTTTACAATTAAGTCGATTATTTTATTGCGTTAAAATTAATAAGTTTATAGATTAATTTATATAATTTCATCTTGTATTAGCTGAATATTTAACCCATTTGGACAAATCATTTTTTGGCCCCATTTTCCCAAAAGTTTCAGCAACCCTATCAACCCATCCTCTTCCCAAAAAGAGGAATACCCAATTCTTTGTTCAGGTTTCCCCAGCCGACCCATTTTCCAATTCACAAAAAAAGATAGCAGATGCTTCGCTGTAGCAGACATCTACACTCCCAACTTCAACGCAAAACCAAATGGCATTGCGCGTTAATGGGGAAACAAATTTGTACGCGCCTCACCTCTCCTCATGCCATAAGCGAAAAGTCACAACGACGTTAAAGTACATGGCCACTTGGACAACAGCAGCAACGGCACTAAACGGAGTCAAGTCGCACAACTTTTGCTGGTGAGATTATTGGCGACATCAGTCTGAAGGTTCGTCCTTGCAACTGCGAGATGATACCACGTCAAGCCTCAAGAACAAGAAAATGATCAAGGCCGATCACACATCTTTCAACTTTTGTGATTTTTTTTTGAAAATGGGGAGTTTCTCGTTCTAACCTAGCTTTCTCTGAAGCCTGGTGAGATTTTAAATTTGGAATTTGTATGTATTTTTGTTTGTGCCCTTGCTCCTTGATACACACAAACATACTTCTCAAAAAATAAGTAAAGTGGCCGTATCAAGTAAAGAACCCATCTAATAAGGTTGGGGTCAATCCCACGACGAAAATAGTCAGACTTAACTTTAGTCTATTATTACTTTTATTTAGTGAACTATTTCTTTAGACAGCAAAAGACAAAAATAGTTCAGACTTCCCCATCTTCCTTCAGCAGCTTCTCTCCTCCCTACGATGCCACCTACGGACCGTCACAGACTCGACGTACCGTCATAAGCTTCTCTCCTCTCTTTTGCATTTCTCGCTCAAAAACTTCTGCGTTCATCTTTGGACAGAATTCCTGCAAATAAGGAAAAATTTACATAAAAATCAATGCAAAATGACTTTTGGACACACACTAAACTTAAGGAAAAAGCATTAAAAATATCGCGAAATCATGGTACATTAACACCCTCAACTTAAATTTGTTGTTTGTCCTCAAGCGACGCACTATGACTCACTACAAAATCATTGTACAAGAGTATCCATATTTTATCTTTCGCAATCATTTGTCTATCAATACCGATCATTCACATAATGTTTATGCATGTTATCACTATTAGGCTTGAATTATGTGGAACAAGACCATGACACAGACTCACCATGCACTGACACCTATCCTCTTCATTTTCTCACCGAGGTGATAATATTTTCGGTATTGCAACTAGTGTCCTCACATAAAAATAGTATCCACATTTTTCACACAATGATTTCAGTTTGAGTATAATGATTACTTTTCAACCCTCACTCTCAGAATAAATTCACAACTCATTCATACATATTGCCATAAGATTGCCCTTATTTTCACTACTTTAAGTTCGCCATACAACTCTTAGGATCGCGATAGGACTTTCTTAGCTTGTAACATAGGCTCTAGATCTGGTAGGGTATATTTATGTATACTTTAGTCACTTGTTGACTTCCTTGACATATCGTGTAAACTTACCACCTTTTTATCATTTTATTTAGCCCAATTTCTCAATTTTCTTTTTATCTAGTTGTTTTCCCTTTCTTATCCTTATATGTAAGTGACTTTTCTTTCTTTTTTTTAGTCACTTCTGTTTTGTTCTTTATTTGTCTTCATTATTTCAACCCCACTTTCCGGAGTATTTCTTATAACAACCACCCTCAACTCATTACTTTGCCATGAGTCAAGGTTCACAATACCCACGGTTGGGTCAAGACCACGACAAGGTTGTTTTCTTCATTAGCCACTCTCAAGTTATGCTATTGGCATAAACAGAGATGCACATGTCCAAGGAGGGACCAGGGCCAACACATTGTTCCCAGAGAAGATCAGTTGGGGTGAAAAAGAAAGATCTATTTTTAGGCTCAAATCATTTGGATCAATACGGGATTAACTTCATTTGTTTTTTTTATTTGGTCTCAAGATTGACTATTTCGAACAAAGGGCTATGATCCTTTCCTAATTGTTCATTTTTGCTTACTTTTAGCAAGAGTAACCAGGCAAGTTCTAGCTCAGTATCAATGGTGGATTCTTCGAATTTTCCTCACACTCACATGACATTCATTACATTCCCAGATTATTATACACATAGTTCGAGTTTTAGATTCAAGGTCATACAGTGTTGTATCTCTATGTCATGTTTAGAGCCACACAATTATCAATTACTATGCCTAGTCATGCATCATTTTCATATCGGGATATCATATTTTTATAGGCATCATGCTCCAGAGATATACTATGTACACAAGATATAACATGCCGGTTCAACAATAAAAGTAATCAGTCCTTTGGGGAAAAAAACACAGGCAAGAAAACCCCAAAAGAGAATTGTGAATTGGGCTACTCAGACTTCACCCTAGCGCTCACTTTCCATTTACCCCACCCCCCAAAAAAAGATATTCAATTGTCCCCAATGCATAAAAAAACTGAAATACGAGTGTGGTAGGTGAAGCAAACCTGAGTCGCAAAACGCCGGCGATCAGGAAGCTGGTGGGTCCGATTCCCCGTAACTCAATACCTCTGTAGTCTTGACACCTTCAATAGTGTCCTCATTAGCAACAACACTATCTGTTGTGCCTCCCGCTGTCTCCAAATCTCTGGAGTAGTAGTGAAACACGACGGACAAGGTGACGTCCCATTGTGAGTATGACATACTTCAACAATGTTTATTTGGAGACCCTCAAAAGGAATGTCTCTGAAAGTTATGACGACTAAGAAAGATGGACCGTCGTGATAATGATGGTCCGTCGTTAATGTCCATTGTGGGGCACTTAGAAAAAGTATGGAGACCCTTAGTAGAAGGGTCTCTGACCGTCATGACGGTTGTGCAGGACGAACCTTCAAGTGTGTGACGGTTTGTCGTAGATGTCCTTTAGTGGAATTTTAGAAAAAAATGGAGACCCATAAGACAAAGGTCCCTGACAACCATGACGGTTAAGCACGTTGGACCGTCGTGCCCATCGTAGATGTTCGTCCGAGGACACTTAGAAAAAGTTGGAGATCCTTAAGAATAGGGTCTATGACAACCATATAGGTTGTGCAGGATGGAACGATTGTCCGTCGCATATGTTTGTTGAAAAGAAATGAAAAACATACCTGGCATGACGGATTCATGCGACAGTCCATCGCAAGCGTGACGGTCCGTCAATGTATCCATCAGTGAATGTTGCGGAGTGATTTTTTGTAGAATTTCCTGGTAATGTTCTATGTATTGGGTTGCCTCCCAACCAACGCCTGATTTAACGTCGCGACACGACTGAAGACACTTGATTACTCAAACTTCATCAAGAAAATAGTACCACCCTTTTCCGGCAAGTCTATCTAACATTTGATCCATGAAGGGCATAGGAAAATGGTCTTTTTTGGTCCATGCATTTAAATTACAGTAATCCATACACACCCTCCATCCAGTAACCGACCTCATTGGAACAAGTTCATTTTTCACATTGGGGACCACAATCATTCCCCCTTTCTTAAGTACACACTGAACGGATCATACCCAACTACTATCGGTGATCTGATATATTACTCCGGCATCTAACCATTTAATGATTTCCTTCTTCACAGCCTCTTGCGTAGGTGGATTTAAGAGTCTCTGGTGCTCAATACTTGGCATATGATCGGGCATGAGTTGGATTTTATGAGAACAAATACCAGGAGGGATCCCAATAATGTCCGCAATAGTCCACCCAGTACCTCTTTTGAACCTTTTTAGCACTTATTGTTCAGTCAGGTCTGATGCAATGATTACCAGCAAAGTATAACCATTTTCTAAAAATTCATACGTGAGATGAGGTGGGAGAGCTTTTAGTTCTAACTTTGGATCCTCCTCTATAGATGGTTTCGCGGGTGGAGACTCGTGATTCTTCATCTCTAACTCATGTTTCTTCGGTTTAAACCAGACATCACCACAATAAAGAGCCGTGACTAATGACCCATACTCTTCAATGCAATCGTTATCAAAATTCATTATCATTGTCGCTAATGCTTCTACATCTTGACGTTCTTCTATTTGTGTCTCGGATGACTTACAAACTTTGTAGGATATAGCAGATACCGATTGGAGCTCACCACTCTGCCTCATGGACCTACAAAAGTTGAAGGTCATTTCTTCATTGTTCAACCGAAATTTCATCTGCCCCTTTTCCATAACAACTAAGGCTCTACCCGTTTCAAGGAATGCCCTCCCAAGAATGATATGCACTTTAAAATCGACTTCATAATCAATAATAACAAAATCTGCCAGAAATATGAACGACTCCACTTGTACTAGCACATTGTGAAGTATCCTCATAGGCCTTTTCATTGTTCGATCAGCCATCAGTAGCCGCAGCACAGTGGGCTTTGGATCACCCAAACCCAACTTCTTGTAAAACGAGAAGGGCATGAGATTTATGCTTTCCCCCAGATAACATAATGCTTTTGCGACATGTAATGATCTGATTGTACAAGGAATAGTGAACGCACCTGGATCTTCTTTCTTTTGTACTTGAGATCTTGTAGCAATAGCACTACAATGCTGCATTTTATCATTATCATTAGAAGTGACCGATCTTTTTCTTTGTAACTAGATCTTTCATAAACATGGCATAACCGGGCATTTGTTCTAGAGCTTCTACCAAAGGGACATTGATAGAAAAATGCTTCAACATTGTTATAAACGCTGATATTTACAATCCTTGATCTTTTTCACTAATCTTTGAGGAAAGGGGAGTAGTAGTCTAGGCATGGGAGTTACCTTTTTAGGCACTTCAACATCTTTTCCAGTGTTATCTTCTACTTCACCACTAACCTCTACCACTTTATGATTCTCTTTTATCACCTTTTCCTCATTAGATGGCATAAATGGATCAATGATTTGCTTACCACCCCGAGTAGTGATTGCCATACAGTGTCCATCATCATTTTTTAGATTTTGGAAAGTGTTGCTAGGAACAGTTCCCGGTTGTCGTGTGTTCACAATCGCAGATAATTGGGTCATTTGCATCTCAAGCTGTTGAATCTATATTGCATATGTATCGACTTTCTGCCCAATACCCGCTAAATCACTCCTTCACTCTTAATGTTCCCATCACTATTATCGAACCTCCTCATCATTTTGTGCAACATATCCTCAGTTCGCTATATACTACCTCCATCAATCCTAGGAGCAACTTCATGATTTTGAGAAGGAACATAGGGCCCATTCCTATCATTTCTGTAACCATAGTTACGTTTGCTGAAGTTGTTGTCGCGGTTGTAATTTCCATCCCGGACATAATTACCCTCGCGGTTATAGTTAACATAGTTCGGACCTTGGTTTCCTTTACCTTGGCGCCAATTCTCCTGATTTTAGCCTTGGACATTCAGTCTGAAACCCCCGTATGCTCATTTACTGCGTAGGAATCCTCCTCATAATAATATTCATCATTTGGTGGTGATTGTTTAGAAAAGTAGTTCACTTCATTTATGTTTTCTTCATCCCCAGTCATGTTTTAGTACAATCCCAAGCTCAGTTCTCATCTGAGCCATCTCGTCACGAATCGCATTTGTGGCTGGGTTGTGTGTGGATTGCACTGCGAAGGTATTTCTTCCAGTATCTGACTTCCTAGTACTCCAAGTTTTATTATTCCAGGAGATTTTCTCTAACTTTTTGGCAATCTCGGCATAAGGACACTCCCCATAAGAACCACCTGCTATAGTATCCAAACCTCTTTATTATTATCATCCTGTCCCTGATAGAAGTATTCCTTTAGTGACTCATCATCTACGCGGTGATTGGGGACACTTCTCACAAATGAAGTGAATCTATCCCAAGAACTGCTAACTGACTCTCCTGGTAGTGTCACAAAGTTGTTCACTCTGTCTTTGTGATTTAGTTTCTTCGAGACCGGGTAGTAACGTGCTAAGAAAATGTCCCTTAGTTGGTTCCAAGTTGAAACTGAGTTATAAGGGAGCTCAGTGAACAAAATAGCAGCATCTCCCGTCAGTGAGAGAGGAAATACTCTTAGCCCTATTACATACAAATTCAAATTAGGCCTCCCTATACAACTTTTACACACTGCCCTTACCTTAGCTATATGGGCATGTGGGTCCGCAAGAGGTAGCCCTAAAAACATACCTCTAGCAGTGAGCTTTTGCATCAGACTACTAGTTACCACGAAGGTGTGTCCTTGTGGTAGCACGGGGCAAGACAAGTGGCCCATCAGAGTCTGCAATATTATCATAACCTGTGTAGTATTCTTGAGGACGTGGAGAGGGATTTTGTCCCCTTTGTTGATTTTAACCAGGATCATCGGGTAAAAACTGACCATGAGCATCAACTGGAGCTGGGATTTTCTGGTTTGAATCATCATCGTTAATAGCCAAGTTTTGATTCATATTGCGTAGTGTACGCTCGAATTTGTGGTCGTAAGGAAATAAGGGTTCTATTCCTCTCCGTGTATTTGGCATACAAGGAAGTTGGTTCTGCAAGAATCAAAAACAATTGAAAAGTAAAACTAAGAAAATATTGACTAAACTTTAGTAATAAGTTTAAGTTAATCTAAAAGCTACTTTCCCCAGCAGCGGCGCCAAAATTTGATACGCTCAAACTTACTTCTCAAATAAGAAGTAAAGCGGTCGTATCAAGTAAAGAACCCAACTAATGAGGTTGGGGTCGATCCCACGAGAAAAATAGTTCAGACTTACTTTATTCGATCATTACTATTATTTAGTCAACTATTTCCCTAGAAAGCAAAAGATAAAAAAAAGGCGGCTTTTATTTCTAAAGAAATGAAAATAACTAACTAAATTAAAGTAAACGACTAACAGAATCAAATCTCAGAGCTTAATCAATTAATAAATGTAACTAATGATTAAGTGTTCCCCACAAATTCCTAACTTGATAATTCTAACTATATTAATTCTTTCCTTGTATCTTGCATGTAAAGTGATAAGTTAAATATCTCTAAATCGTTGGTCTGACATCTATAAAATTTCACTCCGCACCTTGGTCCGGCTACGTGTGTTGCTATACTAACCCTTACCTTTACCTCATATTAAGTATTGTATTCGTTATTTTTCTAAGTTATGGCCTCGTACCAACCGACACTAGCCTATTAGATAGTGTACACTAAACCTACGTTCATAATTCTTTTCCAATTATCTACCTCCTTGGTCTGACAAGTAGTATTAAGGCGAGTTCTAACGTTGGCCATCCGTTAAAAAAATTTCTAAACGAAAGAATTATCAATACATGTAAGACACTATTCTACAATTGCTATTTTAGTTAGATTTAACCTCATTATTCACCCATTGTTCCCACAACCCTAGTTATGGAGTTTAGTTACCCATGATCATAATCAACTATTCATATATTTAATATAATAATTCATGCACTTACTTTAATGAGAAAGAATAAAATCCAAAAATTCAATTGATTAATTAACAAAAGCACCAACAATCAATTCAATAAAAAGTGTATCAATTATTGAAATTAATCCTTCAATACTTGAACAAGAGAACTGAAACTAATCGAAAAGACTAACCAAAAGTCTCACAGTCTAACCAAAAGTCTAACCCAAAAAATGAGGTTTTTTCGAACTATTTATAAAAACAAAAACATAATAAAAGAAGGATTCTAATTACTGAAAATCTATCAAAACGCGTCTAAGTCGACGGACCACGTGACAGACCTTCGTGAACACGACAGGCCGTCATGGCCTCCGTCGTCCCATAATTCATAAATTCTTCTACTGCTTTCTTCATTACCCTCAACGAACAAGTATGACATACCGTTCCAAGCACAACGGTGCGTCGAGGGTCTCTGTTCCATAATACTTTAAATTCTTTGAATTTGGGTACTGCGACTACTCTCTTATCATTAAGATGAACCAGTAGGACGAATCGTTAAGGCTATGACGATCCCTCATGGACTTCTGTAATCCCACTCTAGGTCAGACTTCCCCATCTTCCTTCAGCAACTTCTCTCCTCACTGCAATGCAACCTACGGACCGTCACAGACTCGACGGACCGTTATAAGCTCTGTAGGTGGTCTCTTCTGCATTTAACGCTCAAAAACTTCCGCGTTCATCTTTGGACAAAATTCCTTCAAATAAGGAGAAACTTACGTAAAACCCGATACAGAAAGGCTTTTGGACACACACTAAACTTAAGTAAAAAGCATTAAAAAAACAGTGAATCCACGGTACATCATTCCTATCGTTTTTCAAAAATACTATCCTCCTACATAAAAACATGTTTTTCTTACCTATCTAGAGAGATTTTTTAGGAGTTAGGGGAAAGGGTTGGAAATAGTGGGTATTGAAAAAAAGGGAGGATTGGTGATTTAAAATTCTCTTTTAGAATCAAAATTTCTCCGCGTTTATTCCCAAGCCGATTTGGACTTGAGTTGTCGCTCAGGTATCCCATTTTGCTTACCCTACCTGACCTTGTGGTTGTAGAAGCTATGCTTGAAATCCTCGTCCCAGCTCGTTGCACACAAAAAGGTAAATTTCTTTTCAATTTCGACTGTTTCGATTGATGTTCAGTTGTTCATGAGTTTAAGTGGTCGTTTTGTTCATTTTCTTCATGTTGTTCTGAATTTTTTTTATTGTTCTCCTCCGTTCATTGCTTGGGTGTGGTAACCAATTGATTGAGTTTGACATAGTGTTCTTAGTCGTCTCCATGAGTTAGTCATAATACTAATTTGAAGTTTCAGCCAATTTATATCTAATATTGTTTTTTCTTACCTCTCTTGATTGAATGATTCTTGCTATTTCCCTGCTCAAATCTTTTCATTTGAAGGTTGTTGGACTTGTTTACATTCATCTATGTTTTTCTCTCGTCCTCGTGAATGAGTCATTTTGTTCTTTGTAAATGTCGACCTCACCTTCAGGTGTACATGAAAGTTTAGGATCAACCATTGTGGCAGTTTTTGCTTGATTTATCGATTCGCTAGTTTACCTTTTTGCATAAAAAATGAATATTCTCTGAGGATTTAATCGAATAAAATTATTGAGGGTTAGATTATGTTTATTAGGGTTACTCATCATATGAAACATCTCTTTGTCATCATTTGGTTAAGGCTCGAGTCTTTTATTGCCTGGCTAACGTATTAACATATTCTCCATTGCTTTCTCTCCATTAACTTCTGTTAAAATTCTGTCTGTAGTTATTTTTAGCCTATTCTCAAGTTTGTCAAAAAATCTCATTTATTTTATTTGGTTTACAACGGTTTTCTTTGGCATATAATGCAAGTTCTCCTATTAGTAGAATAGATTGTCCTCTAAGTCATATATTGCAATCCTTCCTTTTTTTTTAAAAAAAAAAAAAAAGAATTTCGGCAGCAACATAGATTACAATTTAGTTTTTCTTAACATTAAGATGGCTTCATCACCACCTCTCTGCTCTTCACATGAAATTCGATTCCTCCGTCGGTGATTAATGTTGATTGTTGTGTTAGAGTGTCAAAGTGATAGTTTCTTTATGAATATTGCGAATGAATGATTGTCTTGCATTTCTAGTTTCTTTGTATAGGTTGAGTCGATTTTCATTGAAATGGCAGTTTAGAGTTGATTCAATGTTTGGGTGTGTTCCGTTAGTTATTGTTATTCTTAGTCTTGAGAAATATAAAGAAAATAATTTTATCCCCTTCATTAGCATGATCCAAATCACATTTATGTTTATCTAGTTCCATTTTTGTTTTGAGTTTCTCTATTAGGGAGTATCTATCTAGTTAGGGATGATATTAGTACCACAGTAACTCGTTTAATGTTGGAGAAATATGGATGATATGCTCACTGCCCCATTTGCACTACTGTGGTTTTTCTTCTTTTTTTTTTTCTTTTTTTTTTTTTTGTTGCGTGTTAAATTGTTTTATCTCTTGGTATAGAATAAGACTACTATTTTCTTCCTCTACATGTATTAAAGTGTATAAAAATTTCTTCCTCTTCAGGTAGTAAAATGTTCAAATTTTGATCACTTACAGTTTACCAACTCCAATTTTCTTTCTATTAGTTTGAGATTGAAGTTTTGCGAGATAATTGCACCAGTTTCTAGTTAGTTTATTGATTTCTCTATATGTGTCAATTATCATACAATGTAAACAGATTTGATTGTTTGTTTAAGGCATGGGTTTCTTTTGTTATAATTTTTTTATGTATGAGCTATTTGAAATCATAATATGTCGGTTCATTTAATTTGATATCTCTCTAGTATTAAATTGTTAATGGATAATAACGTAGGTATTTCTTTTGTTTTATGATGCATGTGATATACCGAGGAGTCCGTTTTGACATAGGCTCTTATCCTTGCATTTTTCCATTGGGACACCAAGGCCCAAGTTCATTCTCCTTCTCGAGTCATCGTGTCCTTTAAAATTCAAAGAATAAGCCCTTTAAAAGATCACGTACCGATATTCAAGATGAAAGAACTCGAGGCGGAGGAGAGTTGGATAATATGGGCCAAAAAGGCCTTCCTTTATTTTAAGGGCAACTTTCACATATAGCAAACAAAAAAATCATATTTGTATAATATAACAAACTTTGCATAATTGCGCTCCATAGCAAACATAAAAACTGTATAATTCGCTATACATATAAAAGTGTATAATTCGCTGGCCTAAATTGTATAATTCGCTGGCCTAAATTGTATAATTAGATGGCGTATTTCGCTGCAATTGTATAATTAGTTTTGCATACAGTTGAATCGAATTAAAATGTATGTATATTGCATAATTATAAGTGTATAGCAAGAAGATATATGTTTTTCTCACTTTATACAAAAACATAAACACAATATATACACTTCTGTTGTATAAAGCTAGAAAAAACTGTATTTCACTGCAATTGTATAATTCACAATTGTATAATTCTTTGGCCTTTTTCTCTGCAATATTTGAAGTAAAATGTTTGTAAATTATATAATTAAGTGTATAACACGAAGATATACATTTTTGCATGTGTATATACAATTTTCTCTCGCTTTATACAAAACAGAAACAAAAATTATACACTTCTGTGTATAAAGCGAGAGAGACGAGAATGGGAGAGTGGCGAGCGAGACTTCTGGGAGAGAGACGCCTGACAAATTTTTGTCAATGTTTGCTATGGAGCACAATTAAATCAAACCCTAGCTATTCAATTTAATTTAGGTTATTAGTTTGCTATTTTATACAATTTTCCCTTATTTTAAATAATTGTATTTCATTTTTTTTTTGGGGCCTAAGCCCTTTTCATTTTCATGTTATTACTTTGTTAGTTTAGGACAGTACTGTAGCTTTGGGTCAAAGGCTCAAAACAAAATAGGTCCAAATACTGGTCCATACTGAAAGAAACCGAATTCGGACCCAACTCTCTCCCTCTCTTCATCTCTCTATCTCTCTCTTACTTTATCACTCATATGTTTGTTATTATTCATTGTTGGTTTTAGGGTCAAAAATAAAATTCCAAATCCCAATAAGACGCCATAATATTTTAACTATTTAAACTAAATCGATCAACTATAAAATGAGATACTTAAAAATGGCTTAAATAGTTTTGCGGGTTAAATTAATTGACTAAGATAATTGGTTAGTATTTCATTTTAAATGAACTTTTTTATCCAAACAAGTTAGTTGTCGGATAATCACGAGTTAGTGAATATTTTAGGTGTCGTGAAAACCTTCCTAAAATACAATTATGAATCCCCAAACCCCTCTTATGGTTTTCTTAATGTTTTCCTCCTAAACCTTTTCAAAAACAAAGTTTTATTGATTTTTCTGTAAATTAAGTGGCGACTCTAACGAAGTCTAAAAAACTATAAAACTATAAAAAATAATTTATTTAAATAAAATAGAATGGAAACTCTGCTAGGGATTTGGAGGATTCTTAACTTAAAACATAACTTATATGGCTATGTGAAATAACTATTTATTTGCTTCTTTGTCGTATTATATCAATTGTTGCTTTTTCATGGCATAATTTCCTCCAAATGAAAAATTGTTTGCATTAGTATAAAGCGAATTATGTGGCTTACCACGACTTCTTTCTAAAAATACACAAGTCTATCTTTGGAAGTAATAAACGAATAGTTGACTTGCGGTCATCCAACATCTTTTGTTAGGTTCACCCCGTCATCTGTCCGACATAGGTTACAGTCATTGCTAAGGCAATTCTAGTCAACCTAAGATAGATCAAAACAAAATCCAAAAACAAGCATTAGATTAATAATACCCAATGACCAAGGTGTGTTAGGAACATTAAATAGACCACCTTGAGTCCAAAACGGCCCACGGCCAAAATGGATGTTCATATTTATGTCTTTAAATTTGAACAATGTATACGTTGTTTGAAAAATGATTTTATCATGGGGTAAGAATTAGGTTATAGTTTATTTAGGTTGATGAAAACACTTCACAAGCTATTAGTCCATCCAAAGACGTTGGCAGCCGGAAAAAAAATCAAGAAAGAAGAAGAATCTTTCGTGGAGGCATAGTTTTGGGTCGTACCCTTGCGTGAGACTGATTATTTTGTATTCCTCTTTCCCTACTATGTATCCCTATTCGTTTTACTTATCAAGTTTGTATAAATTTGGTTTTTGGAGGCAATGAAATGTTTCAAATCATGTACACATCCGTCAAATAGTTAGGCCTGCCCTTGGCACAAAAAGGTTACATATGTTTAGACCGCGACATAATTGTTTATGTGTTATAACTACTTATGTGAATATGTTGCTTTATTTGGAGATATTATATGTTACTCTTCTTCATTTTTTAGAACCATAGGCACAAATATCAAGTAACTATCAAAAGTGTGTCCAAATACTCTTCGAGTCTTTAGTTTCCCGATAAAATTTTATATTCATTTAAAAAAAAGATTATTACTCTCATATAAGAAAAGATTCATCATCTCAAAAATAAATAAATAATAAAATAAATAAATAAAAATTCAAGTGGGTCGAACTATGTAGGACCTAAATTCTCTCCCCGTGAGATATGTAGGAAGTCTTCCAAGGTTCGATCCCATTCTGAGAAATTTTATATTTCTCAACTATTACAAATAAATTAGAGTTACATCTGAGTCAAAAAACAGAAGAACGACAATAGAATATTCAATCGACTTTGTCCCGAATCAGGTCGATATTTTTGACTCACAAAACTAAAAATCAGATAGACAAATTCCTGTCAATCTAATCATTTCTTTATATATTTGGGCTAGTCATTCTTCAAATGAAGCAACTCTTGTGTGCTTACAGCTTTGTGTGTGATATTTTGTATTACCTACTGCCTACAAGAGTATCACATTTGCCTTCGATTTATCTTTCCTTGTCAGGTACTCAAAACTGATTTGTGTTAATTAGTTGTTGAACGTTCAAGGTTTTAAAATATTACTTTTACAATCAAAATTTGTTGTAAGTGAGAAGAAAAATTACTCAGAATAATGAGAATACCAGCCTGACTGAAGTTGCTTTAGTGCAAACCGCCTGCCGTTGAACAAAATGAGACAATTGCGGAGTTAATGCAACAAATTGTCGAGTTAAGGTGAGCTCCAAAAAAAAGATTTGTCAATTCGGACTATCAATGTAAAAACTCTAGGCAGTGGAAGGCTTCCACTCCATTTTCCTCCTCTGACTTCAAACTCGGAACATGTCCTAAACAACCCACCCTCCAACCCTACTCAAAATCCTTTCACCATCAACCTAACCGCGTCAAATCTTCATGAGACCAACACTTCATACCAAGCACCTCCTCCTCTTCAAAGCCTGAATCCCGACCCTCAAGTTTGTCCTCCTCCTCAAACCAAAACACAAATACCTCTCAAAAACTCCCTCTATTTCAAAGGTTAAATGTCAACAATCATCAAACACCCCCTTTCATGTATCAGACCCCTGCAAAAGGCACTCAAAATCCACCAAATGTTGAATTCCTACCTCCAAAAGTAACTTTTGATATTCCAGGTCACGCCGAACAACACCTTTACTATACTTTCTATTACGAACTTGACCATTATGAAGAGAAGGAAAAGGAGTGGAGGGTCAGAGAGGAAATGGATAAGCAGAGCATGAAGGAAAATATTGCGTAAGCGATTAAAGAACTTTATTGTGCTTCAGAAGAGATGGGACTGAATTAGGAAAATCTATGCATTCATCCGAATTTGGACCTTCCGGAAAGGATCAAATTGCCGAAGTTTCGGCACTTTAATGGAACTGGAAATCCTCTTGCACATCTGAAAGTTTATTGTTATTAACTCGTGGGAACTGGCAAAAATGAAGCATTATTGATGCGTCTCTTCAGTCAAAGTCTAAGTGGAGAAGCTTTGGAGTGGTTTACATCACAAGAACTGAAACCATGGACAAGTTGGAATAAACTCACGAAGGATTTCATTGATAGATTTGGACATAATGTAGAAGCTGCCCCAGATCGCTACTACTTAGAGAAGATCAAACAGAAGTCTATAGAAAGTTATCGAGGATACTCTCTTCGTTTGAGAAAAGAGACCGCAAGAGTTCTATCTCCCATGTCCGAATGTAAGATCACTAAAATGTTCATTTAAATTCAATAAAATGAGTACTATAAAAGAATGTTATGTGTAATAGGACATAAATTTGTCGAGATCGTCAAACTGGGAGAAGCTTTGGAAGATGCTTTTAAGACATGAAGGGTCACAAACTTTACTACATTGCGAGATAATAGATAATACCAGAATTAGTGATATAGATACATCAAAAGGGAAAGCAGAGGAGGTAGGTATGGTCACGACTATCGATATTCAGTCAGCTTGCAAAAAGAAATATCAAAATCGTAATGTAGGTCAGAAAAATATTCACCGTCAAAACATTAGGAAGGCTCCTAAAGTATTTACGCCATTAAGGGAATCTCAAAATCAACTTTATGAAAAGCTGAAAGCAAGGGGAATACTCTACCCAATAGAAGGAAGAGCAGCCAATCCTTTAGGGAAATTTTACGGGGCCAACCATAGACGTGCTTATCATTCAGAAGCTAATTGAAAAGAATGAGAAAATTGTTCAACCCTCAAGCACAAGATTTAAAACACTATCAACAACAATTTGATCAATATTGATTAAACCTTTCCAAACACCTTTGAACATAGTCATTTGAAGATATTCATCATCAAATGTTTGAAAAGAAGTATGCCCAAAGTCGGCAAACCTATGTCGGCCTCGGTCCTGCCTCAACGGGATACGTAGGCTCCACAACGGGATACGTAGGCTCCACAACGACCCGATCATATTTTCCGTAAGATTTTCATTTCTCTTTTTAATGGAAACTGGATAGAATTTTTGACAGGATCTCAAAAATTCGTTTAAAGATACACTAATATAACAAGTCAAAACAGAAGACCAAAATTTCTACGGAGTCATCTTTGGGTGGATCTCAAAAATTTTGATAATCAAGTTTGCAACTGGGATAGAATTTTTGAGATTATCTCAAAAATTCCACAAATGTCATTAGTTACTTATTAAGGCAAACCATGATAGAATTTTGATGAGCGACCTCAAAATTCCTGAATGGGCAACCTCAGAATTAACAAAGCAAGTTACGAGATTTAAATATATTTTAGACCGAGACATAATTTTTGAGGAGGGTCCTGAAAAATTTCATCAACACTGTCTTACAAAGGACGGATGAGCGTGCAAGCCAACTGCAAGAAGGGGCGTGGAGAAAAGAACAACACAAATTAGTCTTTCAAACTAAGAATTTTTCTTTGAATGTAGGAACAACAAAGTCAAAATACTGGCAATGTCAAAGTTCTCAAGCGTGGGAAAAGACCTCATTTACGCCTCTCGTGGCCTCATCAATATAACAAGAAAACTTTTAGTCTCATTTTATCTTCCTTTCGTTACGTCGCATCGAGTGATTTGTGAACAAGTTTCTTATTATCTTGTAGGAATATTAAAACCAAACACTAATAGATTCTTTCAAAGTTATAAGAAACGAAGTACTGGAGGATCGCTAGTTAGGAGTCATGACCAAAATTACAAGAAGGCTCATCATAGCTTAGTCTCGATAAGCCAACTAACTTAATCTAGTTCTTTAACTTTAATTTTATTCTTTACTTCATCACCGATACTAATAATTTGGTGTCGAGCTTTACATGTGATAGTATTGATAAAGTCAAACTTATATGTGAAATCGACATCAAATCTGAAATTGATCAAAAGTTACACTATCTTAGAATTGTTCAAGGAAAATTAATGAGTCCATCACGTCAGAAAGATGTTGGTGACCGCGATATCTCCATGACAGTCGAAGTTATTGAATAATTATGAGTTTTCGTTAACAATAGAAGATGTCGACGACAAACTCAAATTTTATTGAGTTTGTCAAGGAAGGCAACCTTCATGTGAATGAATTAAGTCATTCACCTTGATAATTTTGTCTTTTAAAGAGAGAATTATAGTCGCGATGTGCATATACGTCAATTTCGTTTTATAGTTTGTTTGTCGTGTAGCAGTTTAGGCATATGTGTTTCTTGACAATGTTAGAGTAAAAATTCAAATTTGCGGGTGTCCACCCCATAAGTGGATTATGTATTTTGATTGACCAACAAAAGAGTTTAGCATATAGTTTTGATGGGCGATCCACCCCATTAGTGGTTCATATATTTGTTTTTCCAGTTCTGGTTCATTATTTTGAATCATATTATCGAGTTGTTACAGTTGGAATATTATCGACTCATCCACCTCGTTACAGTTGGAATAATATCGAGCATCCACCTCGTTAAAAATGGAACATTATCGATCATCCACCTCATTATAGTTGGAATATTATTGAGTCATCCACCTCGTTACAGTTGAAATATTATTGTGTCATCCACCTCGTTACAATTGGAATATTATCGAGCTATCCACTTTATTCGAGTTGGAATATTATGGAGTCATCCACCATGCTACAGATGGAATATTATTGAGCATCCATCTTGTTACAGTTGGAATATTATCGAGTTATCCACCTCGTTACAAATGAAATATTAACGAGTTATCCGCCTCATTACAGATGGAATATTATTGAGTTATCCACCTCGTTACAGAAGAAATATTATTGAGTTATTCACCTCGTTAAGTTTGAATATTATTGAGCCATCCACCTCGTTACCGTTGAAATATTAACGAGTCATCCACCTCACTACAAATGGAATATTATCGAGCATCCACCTCATTACGGTTGGAATATTATCGAGACATACACCTCGTTACAGTTGCAATATTATAGAGACATTCACCTAGTTACATTTGGAACATTATCGAGTATCCACCTCGTTACAGTTTGAATGTTAACGAGTCATCCACCTCTTTATACTTGGAATATCACCTTGTTACAGATAGAATATTATTGAGCATCCATCTCGTAACAGTTGCAATATTCATCGAGTCATCCACTTTGTTATAATTAGATAATCATCGAGTCATCCACCTGATTAATGTTGGATAATTATCGAGTCATTCACCTCATTACAGTCGGATAATAATAGAGCTATGTAGCTTGTTGTAGATTTCACAAGAGTTTGCCATGCAGAAAACAAGCAGAGACATGTCTAAATCCTCAGCCAATCATGAGTTCCGATGGACATACTGTGTTAGAAAGTGGCGTATACTGAACATACTTATGTGGCATCTTCCACATCAAGATTAACTGAAAAAACATCGTGAGAGATACAATCACTTTTCCAATTACATTTTCTACTAACAATTAGTTTCAGTCTTTATCGAGAGAATCGAAGAGGATGAATTTTCAAATCAAACTACAGGTGTGGATGACATCAAAAGGGGTGCAGCAAAACGTAAAAAAATTTCTTAGTAGCAAAATGGGACATAGTACAGAGAGGAGTATCAAACTCTTAGGATGCGAGCTGGGGAGCGACTTTCAATACAATCAAACCACACCCCTATCTGAAGGCATGTGGTTTTTTCTTAGTTTTTTTTGTTTCAATTTTGCATCCAAAAAATTATTGATGTTCACCGGAAGCGACTTTCTGATCTGAGTGATAATGCACCTAGAGGTTTGAAAATTATATCTGTGTAAGTTCTTACTTATGGATGTAAAGTGCGCCACATTCTTGGCTAAGAGGTTACAAGCCTCCATTCATACTTGACTTAATTTGTCACTTGTCTAGAACCAAAGATTATCTACTAGACTTTCTTTTTAACCGATCAAGTAGAACTACAAGCAACCCTATTCCCTATGTTGAGGGGTATGTAGGCGAGCTCAATGTTGAAAACTCGATTGTATTCCAATGTTCGCTCTTAAATCTTATTATTGAGTATTTCGGTCCCTTCATAATTTGGTATTGGAATGACTTGTAAATTCTTTCAAAATCATACTCAAATCAAGCGTATCGAACTACAAGTTACCTGCATTCTCATATAGCCTAAGATATGTAGGAATCCCACTTCCGTGGTTCGGCCATAATTCTAAAGTCCGTACCAAATTCCTTTATTATAGAAGAATATTTGGTCGGTCAAAATTGGCTTGATCAATTTCATTTTCCTCAAATTTCCTGTATCAATCCAAGTAAAATGAGGGGCAGTTGTTGACACCCAATTTTGGACCTCCTTGATGAATTAATTAACGAACTTCTTAATTTTAAATGATTTGAAACAATTAGATTTTATGAAGTTTAAAATATTTTTAAATTATTTTAAATTAATATCATCATTTTTTATAATTTTTGGATAATATATATGTTTTACCTAACTATATATACAATTAGTATATTTTATTATTATCCGAAAATCGTCTCAACAATATTTTACTTTGTTAGTGATTTTACAATTAAGTCAATTATTTTATTGCGTTAAAATTAAGAAGCTTATTGATTAATTTATATTAACTAATCTTTTAGTAGCTGAATATTAACCCATTTGGACAAACCATTTTTGGGCTCCTTTTTTCCAAAATTTTCAGCAACCCTATCAGCCCATCTTTTTTCCAAAAAGATGAATACCCAATTCTTAATTCAGCTTCTCTGACCGACCCATTTTAAAATTCACAATAAAAGATCGCGGATCCTTCGCTGTAGCAAATATCTTCACACCCAACATCAACAAAAGCAAAACGGGATCACGCGTGAACGGCGAAACAAATCTGTATGTGCCTCACCGCTCCTCACGCCAAAAGCGACAAGTCACTGCGATGACACTTAACGGAGTCAAGTCGCACAACTTTTGCTGGTGCGATTGTCGGCTTCATCAGTCTGAAGGTTCGTCCTTGCAACTGCGGGATGATGCCACGTTAAGCCTCAAGGATAGAAAATGATCGAGGATGCTCTCATCTCTATCATCTTTTGGGATTTTTGTTGAAAATGGAGATTTTCTCGTACAAACCCAGACTTCTCCTAAGCCTTGTGAGATTTTGAATTTGGAATTGGTATGGATTTTCGTGTGTTCCCCTGCTCCTATCGGTTTTAAAAAATATTTTCTCCCGCCATAAAAACATGTTTTTCTTACCTATCTAGCGAGATTTTTTAGGAGTTAGGAGAAAGGGTTGCAGATAGTAGGTATTGAAAAAAGGGGGGATTGTGTTAGGAACGGAAATAAGCAGGTGTAAATGCGGAAGCTAGCAAAGCAAACCTCAAAAGACTACGAGTAAGAAGAAAGGGAGAAATATACCAAAAGACACAAAGATTTAACGTGGTTCGGTCAATCGACCTACGTCCACAATGGAGATGAGCAATCCACTATAAATATGAGAGTACAAAATACAGAGAGAAATAACCTCAACCAATTCATTCGGAATACATGGGAGGTTCACACAAGTGATAACGTATCAAGCTTGTGACCCACAAATTCTCCCTCTAACCAAAACTCTCAAAGCCCTTAAGACTACATTGTGAATGCTGATTAAGTTAGAAGGAACATGCCTCTATTTATAGAGTACTAAACCTTTTCCTACCAAAAAAAGGATTAGTAAATTCAAAACCTTTTCCTAAAAGGAAAACTTATTTATGGTAAGAAATCAGGGCAAATAAACCCCAACAAATCTCCCCCTTGGCCTGAATTTTTGACAAAATAAATTTGTCCACCTTCTTTACTTAATCTTCAACAACTCGCTTCTCCACTCCATAATCTCCTATGCAAAATTTATGTCTCAACACAGAGAACCTCTCTGAAACAATTTCTCCAACAAAATCTTCATTACTGTCAAAAATGTTGCGGCTAGAACTACACCCGCCAAGATGAACACCTCTTTCTAACCTGGTTCAATCATCGATCATCGAACCACTGAACTTGAGTACATCATTGAATCTGTCTCTTATACCACTTGTTAGGACCGAAAATAAGCAGGTGTAAATGCGGAAGCTAGCAAAACAAACCTCAAAAGACTACGAGTAAGAAGACAGCGAGAAATATACCAAAAGACACAAAGATTTAACGTGGTTCGGTCAATCGACCTACGTCCACAAAGGAGATGAGCAATCCACTATAAATATGAGAGTACAAAATACAGAGAGAAACAACCTCAACCAATTCATTCGGAATACATGGGAGGTTCACACAAGTGATAACGTATCAAGCTTGTGACCCACAAATTCTCCCTCTAACCAAAACTCTCAAAGCCCTTAAGACTACATTGTGAATGCTGATTAAGTTAGAAGGAACATGCCTCTATTTATAGAGTCCTAAACCTTTTCCTACCAAAAAAAGGATTAGTAAATTCAAAACCTTTTCCTAAAAGGAAAACTTATTTAGGGTAAGAAATCAGGGCAAATAAAACCCAACAGATTGGTGATTGAACATTTTCTTTTAGCATCAAATTTTCTTAAGCAAGTGGTGATGAGAACATATACATATATATATATATATATATATATATATATATATATATATATATATATATATATATGTATATAATAAATACAACATAAAGGATGAAAAGTTTCTATTTTCAGAAGTTTTGTTCTCCGCGATTATTCCCAAGCCAATTTGGACTCGAGTTGTCACTCAGGTCTCCCATTTTGTTGTCCCTACCCGACCATGTGGTGGTAGAAGATCTACTTTATTACCTCGTCCCAGATCGCTACACACAAAAAGGTAAATTTCATTTCAATTTTGAGTCTTTCGGTTGATGTTCTGTTCTTCGTGAGCTGAAGTGGTCTGCTGGTTTATTTAATTCATGTTGTTCTGAATATTTTTTGTTGTTCTCCTCGGTTCATCGCTTGTGTGTTGCAGCCGAGTGATTGAGTTTGAGACAGTGTTCTTAGTCTTCTCTATGAGTTAGTTGAAATACTAATTTGAAGTTTCTGCCAATTTATATCTGATATTGTTGTTTCTTTCCTCTCTTGTTTTAATGAGTCTTGCTATTTGCTTGATCAAATAATTTCACTTGAAGGTTGTTGGACTGGTTTACTTTCATCTGTGTTTTGTTCTCATCCTCATGAATGTGTCCTTTTGTTCTTTGTAAATATCGACCTCACCTTCAAGTGTATATGAAAGTTTAAGATCGACCATAGTGGCGGTTTTTGCTAGATTTATCGATTCGCTAATTTAAGTTTCTGTCTAAAAAATGAATATTCTCTGAGGATTTAATCGAGTCAAATGACGGATGGCTAGATTATGTTTATAAGGGTTACTCATAATATAAAGAATCTCTTTGTCATAATTTCGTTAAATATCGAGTCTTTTGTGGCCTTGCAAACGTGTGAACATATTGTCCATTTCTTGCTCTCGATTAACTTCTGTTAAGCTTTTTTGCCTGTAGCTAATTTTAGACTATTCTCAAGTTTGTTAAAAAAGTCTCATTTCTTTTATTTGGTCTCCAACGTTTTTCTTAGGCATAGAATGCAAGTTCTCAGATTAGTATATTAGATTGTCTTCTAAGTGACATATTTGGATCCTTTGTTTTAGTTTTTTGTGTTTTAAAGAATTTCGGCAGCAACTTAGGTTACAATTCAGTTCGTCTTAACTTTAATATGATTTCATCACAACCTCCCTGCTCTTTACATGAAATTTGATTCCTCCGTCGGTGATTAATATTGATTTTTGTCTTAAGAGTGTCAAAGTGATAGTTTTTTTATGAATATTGCGAAGGAATGATTGTCTTGTATTTCTAGTTTCCATGTGTAGATTGAGTCGATTTTAATTAAAATGGTGGTATATTGTTGATTCAATGTTTGGGTGTCATCCGTTAGTTATTGTTATTCTTTCTCTTGACAAATATAAAGTAAAATAATTTTATTCCCTTCATTAGGATGATCAAAATCATATGTATGTTTGTCTAGTTCCATTTTAGTTTTGAGTTTCTCTATTAGGGAGTATCTATCTACTTAGGGATGATATTAGTACAACAGTAACTCGTTTAATGTTGGAGAAATATGGATGATATGTTCACTGCCACATTTGCACTACTGAGGGTTTTATTTTTTTTTATTTTTTTTTCTTGTGTGTTAAATTCTTTTATCTATGGGTAGATAATAAGACTACTATTTTCTTCCTTTACATGTATTTAAGTGTATTAAAATTTCTTCCTCTTCGGGTAGTAAAATGTTCAAATTTTGATCACTTAAAGTTTACCAACTCCAATTTTCTTTCTATTAGTTTGAGATTGAAGTTTTGCGAGATAATTGCACCAGATTTTAGTTAGTTTATTGATTTCTCTATATGCGTCAATTATCATGGAATGTAAATGCATTTGTATTGTTTGTTTAAACCATGAGTTTCTTTAGTTATTTTTTTTTATGTATGAGCTGTTTGAAATCATAGTATCTCGGGTTCATTTTATTCGATATTTCTTTAGTATTAAATTGTTAATGGATAATTACTTATGCATTTCTTTTGTTTTATGATTCATGTGCTATACGGAGGAGCACATTTGGACATAGGTTCTTATCCTTGCATTTTACCATTAGGCCACCAAGTCCCAAGTTCATTCTTCTTCTCGAGTCAGTCGGTCCTTTAAAAGTTAAAGAATAAATCCTTTAAAAAATCATATACATATATTCGAGTTGAAAAATTCGAGGCGGAGGAGAGTTGAAGAACTTGGGACAAAAAAGCCTTCCTTTATTTTAAATAATTGTATTTCATTATTTTTGGGCCTAAGCCATTGTCATTTTTGTATTATTACTTTGTTAGGTTACGAAAGGTAGTGTCGCTTTGGGTTAAAGGCTCAAAACAAAATAGGTCCAAATACCAGTCTAGGCAGACATACACCGGATTTGGACCCAACTCTCTCTCTCTCTCTCTCTCTCTCTCTCTCTCTCTCTCTCTCTCTCTCTCTCTCTCTCTCTCTCTCTCTCTCTCTCTGTCTCTCTCTCTTACATAATCACCTATATGTTTTTTATTATTAATCTTTAGTTTTAGAGTTGAAAACTCCAATTCCCCGCAAGACGCGTTTATATTTCAACTATTTAAACTAAATCGATCGACTATAAAAAGAGATATATATATATATAGTTTTGCGGGTTAAATTAATTCACTTAGATAAGAGGTTATGTATTTCATTGGTAAATAAATTTTCAAATCTAATTAAAGTTAGAAGTTTTTAGCCAAACAAGTTAGTTGTCCGATAATCACGAGTTAGTGAATATTTTAGGTGCCGTGAAACCCTTTAAAATATAAATTAAAATCCCCGAACCCCTCTTATGGTTTTCTTTAAGTTTTCATGTTCAAACCTTTTCAAAAACAAAGTTTATTCTTGATTTTTCTGGAAAAAATTAAGTGGCGACTCTAAAAAAGTCTCAAAAAGTAGGGTTTTAGGTATGGATTTGTTGCATGCTTGTTTTGCCACTATAGATTGTAGAATAAGGGTGGTGAATTTTGATTTTGAAAATGAGCCCGTTTTAAAGTGGAAGGGGGGAAATCTATTCCAAGAGGTTATATCATCTCTTGTTTAAAAGCATGTAAAATGATCTTTAAAGTGTGTCTGTACCATATAGTAAGAGTCAAAGATTTAGACTCCGAAATTCCTCCCATTGAGTCGTTCCCCTTAGTGAGGGAATTTTTGAGGTATTTCCTAATTATTTTCCCGGTATTCCTTAAGAACGGGAAACTTGATTTTGATATCGAATTGTTATCGGATACAAATCCCATTTCAATTCCTCCTTATCGGATAGATCCGACCGAATTAAAAGAGTTGAAGGCTCAACTCAACGATTTTCTAGACAAAGGATTCATTAGACCTTGTATTTCTCCATGGGGTGCTCTGGTTTTATTTGTGAAGGAGAAGGATGGTTCCCTTAGCATGTGCATTCATTATCTCGAACTCAACAAAGTCAAAATTAAGAACTAGTATCCTCTCCCTCAGATTGACGACTTGTTTGATCAACTCCAATGGGACTACTTTTATAAGATTGACTTCAGGTAAATGTATCACCAACATAGGTTGAGCGGTGAGTATATACAAAAAAATACATTTCGTACTATATATGGTCACTATGAGTTGTTTGTAATGTCTTTTGGTCTCACTAATACCCCGAAAACATTTATGGATATTATTAATAGGGTTTTTCAAAGTTAACTATATTAATTTGTTATTGTCTTCATTGACGACATCTTGTATATTCAAAAAATGAGGGTGATCACATGGACCACTTGAGCATGATGTTACAAGTTCTTAAGGATAACCAATTATTTGCAAAGTATGGCAAATGTGAATTTTTGTTAAGGTCGGTGGCATTTCTATGTCATATCATCTCTCATTAAGGAGTTGAGGTTGACACAAGAAAGACCGAGGCGGTCAAGAATTGGCCTAGACCATTGACTCCATCTGACATTATTAGTTTCTTGGATCTAGCGGTATATTATCAGAGGCTTGTGGATGGTTTTGCGTCTATTGCATCTCCCTTGACTACTTTGACCCAAAACAGTAAGAAATTTGAATAGTGGTAGGCATGTGAGAGAAGCTTCAAAGTCTTGAAGGATAGTCTTACTTTTGCTCCTGCGTTAACTTTACCGTAGGGTACCAAGTGTTTCGTTGTATACTGCGATGCTTCCATTGTGGGTTTGGGGTGTGTGCTTAGGCAACATGGGAATGTAATAGCCTATGCCTCTAGACATCTTAAGGTTCATGAGAGAAACTATCCAACTCTTGATCTTGAGTTAGCGACCGTGGTATTGTCCTTGCAAATATGGAGGTATTACTTATGTGGTGTTCATGTGGATTTTTATACCAACCACAATAGTCTTAAATATGTATTCACTCAAAAAAGTGTAATCTCCGACGATGAAGGTGGTTAAAGTTATTGAAAGACAATGATATGAGTGTTCTCTATCACCCAGTAAGGCTAATATTGTAGAAGATTCTTTATGTTTTTTGTCCATGGGAAGTGTGTCCCATGTGGAGGAACCGAAGATAAACCTAGTGAAGGATGTTCATAGGTTGGTTAGATTGGGATTTAGGTTGGAAGATTCTCTGAATGGTGGTTTCATGGTCCATCCTAACTTCGAATTATCATTGGTGGTTAAGGGGAAGTCCAAACAACATCTTGATCAAACATTGATGGTGTTGACGGAATCCGTTCTTGGTAAACTTAATGAGTCATTTTCCTTAGGGGGGAGGGTGTCTTGAGGTATTAAGGGAGGTTATGTTTTTCCAATATAGATGGTTTGTAAATTCGAATTCTTGAGAAGCTCATTGGTCCCGTTACTCCATTCATCAGTGTTCTACAAAGATGCATCATGACCTTCGAGAATTATTTTAGTAGGAAGGTTTGAAAAATCACATAGCGGAATTTGTTGCTAAGTGTCCGAATTGCCAAAAAGTGACGAACATCTAAAGTCAGGTGGTCTACTTTAAGAAATCCAAGTTCCTACTTGGAAGTGGAAGACATCAATATGTATTTTGTGGTAGGTTTGCCTCGGACACGGAAGAAATATGACTCTATATAGGTGGTTGTGGATAGGTTTACCAAATCAACACACTTCATTCCCATCAAGTCTACTTATTCAGTGGAGGATTATGCAAAAAATCTTCTTAGATGAGATTGTCTGTGTCCATGGTATTCCGTTATCCATCATATCGTATAGGGTCGCATAATTCACATTTAGGTTTTTGAGGTCATTCCAAGAACGGTTGGGTACCAAGCTGAAGTTAAACACCATTTTTCATCCCCAAATGGATGGTCAAGCGGAGCGTACTATTCAAACCCTTGCTAATAAGATTAGAGTATGTATTATTTATTTCAAGGGAAATTGGGATAATCATTTCCTTTGGTGGAGTTTGCTTACTATAAAAGCTACCATTCATCTATATCGATAGCTCCTTATGAAGCCTTTTATGGTAGGAGATGTAGATCTCTGATTGGATAGTTTGAAGTGGGTGGGTCTTTACTTTTGGGTCCCGATTTAATTTATAAGACTTTGGAGAAGGTTCATATCATAAGCATCAAGTTGCAAACATCCTATAGTTAGCAAAAGTCTTATGCCGACTGTAGGAGCAGGGAGTTAGAGTTTAAAGAAGTGATAAAGAGTACTTGAAAATTTTACCTATGAAAGGGGTGATTAGATTTGACAGGGATGTTGAGTCCTCATTATATGGGTCCCTACGAAATCTTGAAAAAGGTTAGAAAGTTTTCTTATGGTTGAAACTCCCTAGTGAATTGGCTTTGGTTCATCCAATTTTCCATGTTTCTATGCTTAAGAAATGCATCGGTGATCAAAAATCTATTCTTCCTATTGAGGGTCTTGGTGTGAAGGATAACCTCTCCTATGAGGAGCTTCTGTGTCATGCCCCGAGCTACCCCGAGACGCGGACACGGAACCTGCGATCACAAGTGATCCCAAGCTAACCCTACTGACATGATCATGAGCATACCAGAGATAATAAACTGATGTGGAAGCTGAATCATAATTAAATCTGAAAAGATAAGGAATACCCATATTCTATAACTGAGATATTTGAAAACAATGAGTTTAATACAAATGAAATATTAACTCAATATTAAGTTTAATCTAACTATGTTTGAAATAAGCCTCGAAACTGGACTAGAAATACTAGGATAAGCCCTAGCTAACTCTAGCAAAAATTGAAAGTAAAAGACTAAAGACTGAAATAACACTCATGACTGTTGTCCTCAGAGAATGAGGACTCACCACTGAATCTACTAAACTGTAGATTGGAAACGATCAATGCGTGATCTGGATGCTGAGAACCTGAACCAAAATCACGAGAAGATGTAGCACACGTATGCGTCAGCTTGAAAGGTACTGACCATGTAGGATAGAGTAAAGCTGAACTAAAATATAACTGTACAAACATAAAACCAAGTATAATAATTTCACATGATAACCTGAATTCTGAACTAACGGGATGCAATGACCAATTTATAACATGCTGAAACGGATACTGAATATACTGATAAATGGTCAATCCAGAGAGTCTGACTGATCTGTAGTAGGTACTTATAACCGATAATAAAACCACATGAGCTAAATGTGGAGTCTGATGTATACCTACAATCGAGAGGACCCAATATACTATTCCAAAGGAATAAAGGCATGTTAGCGTGATGACTAAACTGATTGCCCACCGAGGGGACTTACAACCTACTTGACTAGTAGTTCTTGGACTATTGAATACTAAACCCTAGTATTATTCGATATTATGCTACTCGCAATGAATTTCATAAATTTACTGATTATGTCTGATTTTCTATTAATACTGAATAGCTCGAAACTGATCAAGCAAACTGAGAATGAAACAATTAATCTGGTAATTATGCATTTATAACTGAGGCATGTATACATGAAGTTTCTGAAATATGTCACCTAGCTTGTCTAATTCAAGAAATAAAGAAATACAAAGTTAGGGTTATGAAATTCATGCGATAATTTAAGTAATAACATGATAATCTGATTTGGAACATATAATAAATTCATGAAGTTCTAGAAACACTAGGTTTAATCATATGACAATAAAATGAAGAATCTGACTGAAATTCGGGACACAATGGGAGAAAGGAACCCACTAGTGAATCCGACATTCCTAGTGCTGAAATCCACAGAAAAATACTTAATTTTAGAGCTGGAACTGCTAAAGATTGTGGCGTTCTTGACCTAGAGTTCTAGAGCTTTTTCTCCTCTCTTGCTTCTATTTTTCTAAGTTTTGATTTAATGATTCGATTATGTATCTAGGCTTAAACTGACTAAAATATGATAATTTAGGGTCAAAACAACGCAACTTAGGATTTAAACAAAGTGGGAAAGGTCCAAAAGACACGTGGGGAAGTTGTTGTCAGAACAATCGACGACCAAGATTGACGGTCCATCGATTGACAGATTCCCTATAGGTTGGTCCGTCGGTTGAGTCTGTTCGACAGGCCTTTACTAAAACGGGCATAACTTTTTACTTGGATGATTAATTTCAGCAAGGTCAGTGTCTATGGAAAGATGATTCAATTATCTATCTATGGGTACGGCATAGAATACATATTTCATTTTTTTCTAAGACTTATGACCATTTGAAGTTGACCAAACCACATTTCCCCTTAACTGTTTGCTAAGCCCACCTACGGTTAAACATACAGACAATAGGTCAACCTACAGACCGTGCTGGTCATTTGTAGCCCTTTTTATAGAGTGGGTGAAGGGATTCTTGATCGATGGTCATGGACTACGAACCATAGTATGACTTACGAATCGTAAGTCCGTCCGTCGACCAACACTTAAGAAATTTTCCTTGGCTGAGATTTTTGGGAGTTTTGATCCCATCGATGGTTGTGCTGGATTGACCATGGGTCACGCTATGGTCTGTCGCTTTTCACGTCGATTGCACCTGCAAATAATTTCCTAAACAACTGATTTTTTGTCTGGTTTGGATACGAGGTGTTACATTATCTCTCCCTTGGAAACATTCTTTCTCGAACGAAGACTAATCTACCTGGAATTGAGGGAGAGAGCTACAAACCCTACTACTAAACACTGAGAACTAAGTTTCTGACTGAATTGAGTTATGATAACATGCAAATACGTTGAAAATGCAAGTACAAACTGAGGGAACATGATTCTACGACTGAATTTACACATGAATAACTGGAAAACTGAAGAGAAACTAGTACCTCAAGGTGGAGTGGAATCGAAAGGAAAGAGGTGAGGATAAATGTCTTTCATGGCTCTTCTGCTTCCCAAGTATCTCCCTCTACGTACTGACTCCTCCACAAAACCTTGACTTATTTGTTTCTCAACCTTCTAACATGACGGTCAAGAATCTCAACTCGTACATACTCATAAGAAAGACTATCTTTTACCACCACACTCTCTAATGACACTATAGAGGCTGGGTCATCCACATACTTCTTCAAGAGTGAGATGTGGAAGACCGGATGCACTACTACTAATTCTTTTGGAAACTCTAATATATATGCCTCCTTGCCAACCCTATTCAAGATCTTGTAAGGTTCTACATATCTAGGACTGACCTTCCCTTTCTTTCTAAATCTCATCACCCCTTTCATAGGTGAGACCTTCAAAAAAACCCAATCATCAACTTGGAACTCTAATTCCCTTCTCCTTACATCTACATAAGATTTCTGACGACTTTGGGATGTCTTTAAGTCTATCTTTTTTGATTTGCACTTTCTCCATATCATAAAGGACTGAATCTAGCCCTATCAAAGCTACTTCACCTACTTCAAACCAACAAACACGAGATCTATGTTTATGCCTATATAAAGCCTTATAAGGGGTAATCTGAATGCTGGAATGGTAGCTATTATTGTAGGCAAACTCAATAAGAGGAAGGTGATCATCTCAACTACCTATTAAATCCATCACACAATACCCCTACATATCCTCTAGGGTCTGAATGGTACGCTTTGCCAGTCCATCAGTCTACGAATGAAATGTTGTGCTAAGGTTAACTTGAGTACCAAGACCCTTCTTAAATGAATTCCATAAATGATAGGTAAACTAAGGACCTCTATCTGAGTTGATAGCCAAAGGAACCTAATGTAACCTCACAATCTGATTAATGTAAAGCCTTGCATAGTCTTGTGCCAAATATGTAGTCTTGACTGCTAAAAAGCGACAAGACTTACTCATCCTATCAAATATCACCCAAATGGAGTTATGTTGTCTGCGAGTATGCGGTAATCCTGTGATGAAGTCCACATTGATCACATCCCACTTTCGAGTAGGAATATCATTTTCTTGAGTCATACCCCCTGGTTTTTGATTTTCTACCTTGACTTGCTGGCAATTGGGGAACTTACTAGCAAAGTCAGCTATATCCCTCTTCATGTCAATCCATCAATACACTTCCTGCAGATCACAACACATCTTAGTGGAACCTCTATGAATAGAATACCGAGAGTTATGGGCTTCTGCAAGAATATTCTTTCATAACTCGCCCACATCAGCAACACACAATCTACCCTTGTAGGGAAGTACACCATCTCCCCCTTGGGAGAAAACCTCAACTCTCTTATTGTGGACTGCATTCTTAAGTTCAAGCAACATATCAATGTATTGCTTTTCCTTAACCTCAACTACCAAATAAGACTATGCCCCATTCTGACCTGTTTACACCATTGTGTGATATGCTCATAAGGCGAACTCCTAAGCGAGCAAGCATGTGAACATCCTTCACTAGCTCTTTCCTTTCTTCCTTAACAACGGCTACACTACCCATAGATAATCTACTAAGAGCATCTGCTACGACAATCACCTTACCGGGATGATAATGCAGACTCATGTAATAATCATTAAGGAATTCAAGCCATCTCCTCTAGCGAAGATTCAACTCTTTCTGGGTGAACGCATACATAAGGCTCTTATGGTTGGTGAACACATACGTGAACACCATACAAGTAGTGTCTCCATATTAAGTGCAAACACCACTGCTGCAAGCTTGAGTTCATGAGTTGGATAGTTCTTCTCATGCATCGTAAGTTGTCTAGAGGCATAAGCTATTACCTTACCTCGCTGCATCAACACACAACCTAGACAAACTCTGGATTCATCATAATAGATTGCATAACCATTTGAACCCTCTGGTAGAGTCAAGATAGGACATGTAGTCAATCTTGTTTCATCTCTACAAAAATTTCTCACAATTATGTGACCACTGAAACTTGACCATCTTCTAAGTCAACCTAGTCATTGGTGAGGCTATGGATAAAACTCCTTATACGAAACTTCTGTAATAAACCGCTAGACCTAAGAAACTTATGATATTTGTAGTGGAGGTAGGTTTGGGATACTGTTTCACTGCTTCTATCTTCTGTGAATCCACTCGGATCCCTTGGCTAGATAAAATGTGACCAAGAAAAGCAATGGATTTCAACCAGAACTAACATTTGCTAAACTTAGCGAATAACTGGCGATCCTTGAGAGTCTGCAGAACAACTCTCAAATGAATTGCATGCTCTTCTTCACTCCTTGAGTAAATGAGGATATCATCAATAAAGACGATAATGAACTAGTCCAAGTACTGTTTGAACGCTCTGTTCATCAAATCAATGAAACCTGCATGAGCATTAGTTAGTCCAAATGACATAACTACATTTTCATAATGACTATACCGAATTCTGAAGGTTGTTTTCAGAATGTCAGTGTCGCTGACTCTAAGCTGGTGATAACCTAATCTAAGGTCTATATTTGAGAAATGGCTAGAACCCTGAAGCTGGTCAAAAAAGTCATCAATCCTAGGGATGGGATACTAATTCTTGATTGTGAACTTGTTCAACTGTCTATAGTCAATGCACATTCAGAGAGAAATATCTTTCTTCTTTACGAACAACACTGGTCACCCCATGGTGAAATACTAGGTCCGGTTAAGCCTTTATCTATAAGGTCTTTCAACTGCTCTTTTAATTTCTTAAACTCTTCTAGAGCCATTCTGTAAGGAGAAATAGAAATAGGCTGGGTATCTGGATCGAGATCAATTCCAAAGTCCATTTCCCTTTTAGGAGGGACTTTGGGAAGATCTTCTTGAAACTCACAAACTACTGGAACTAACTCAAGAGTTGGGGTTTGAGAGCTATAATCCTTAACTTGAACTAGATGATAGAGATCACCCTTGGAGATAATATTTCTCACCTCAAGGTACAAAATAAATCAACCATAGGTGCTAAGCTACTACCTTTCCATTCTAAGATTGATTCATTTGGAAACTGAAAATGAAAAATCCTAGTTCTACAATTGACTGAGGCATAACATAAGTGTAACCAATCCTTGCCTAGAATGACATCGAAGTGTACCATTTTTCACTCTACTAGATCTGCTGAGGTGACTTTCTGAGAGAGTATGGCGGGGCAATTTCTGTATACCCATCTAGCTATAACTAGGTCACCAACTGGAGTATAGAATGAGAAAGGTTCTGAGAGAGTTTCTGGAATGACACTGAATTGGACTACTATATAAAGAGTTACAAAGGAAAGAGTAGCCCCTAGATTTAATAATGCATAAACATCAAGGTAAAAGACTCGCAATGTACCAGTGACTACATCAGGAGAATCTTCTTGATCCTGGGGAGCCTGAAGATCATACAACCTGTTCTGGCACTGACCGCCACTTTTACCAGATGAGTTACCTTGTTGAGTAGGGCTACTAGTTGGTGATGCTGAAGTTGTAGACTGCGCTCTACCATTACCAACTTCTTGACCCTGTCTAGAAGGACAATCCCTCAACCTGTGACCAGACTGACCATACCTTAAATATCCTTCTTTTCCTGTAAGATGGTTCTTACCACAGTTAGCGCATGTGGGGTAAGTCTTGGTGACTGAAACACTTCCCTGAGATTTAGAGCCCGGTGTTCTACCCTTCTGTCATATCTGTTCTTGGAGGATGAACACTAGCTGATGAAGTGACTGGGGCTAAAAACTTAATATGACTCTGCGAGCGATTTCCACCACCTGATTTCTGCTGGGAATATTCATAGTTCCCAATCCTAGCCTTCTTACTTTTCTTACTCTGTTCCCATGCTTATCACCCTCAACCTGCTGAGCATGAGTTATAAGCCTAGAGATGTTCATATCTCCAAGTAACATAGCATTTCTACACTCAGTTTTCACCAAATCTGACACTTTATACAAGAACTTATCCATCTTAGCCCTCAAGTCAACAACCATGTAAGGAGCATACATGGAGAGTTGGTTTAACTTCAGCTCATAATCTTGGAATGTCATGTTACCTTACCTCAAATTCATTAATTCCTGAGCCTTTGCCTCTCTCAACTCTATTAGGAAAAACCTATCGAGAAAAGTCTCACTAATTCAATCCCAAGTGATAGGAGCGACATTTGCACTACTATTCTCTTTCCATTGACTGTACCAGATATGAGCAACATCTTTCAACTGTTATGATGATAACTCAACCCGATCATTCCCAGTGACTTGCATTACCTCAAAGATCTTCTTGATCTCATACAAGAAATTATGAGGATCCTCATTAGCTTGCGATCCTAGGAACTCATGAGGATTCATCCTGACAAAGTCACGGACCCTTGCTGCTACTGATCCACCATTTTCATTCATATAAGCATGAAACCGATTGTTCTTGTTAGTCATACTCTTAGCCAATATCTGCATGACATTTCTGAACTCACTATTGGACACTTCCTGATCTGAGGCTGGAGGAGCTGCATTTGCATTTCTGGCATTTGCATTCCTAGTGTTAGCTCTATGAGGAGGCATGATCTGAAACGAAGAATGTCAAGTTACAATGGAATTTGATCATACCTTACACACGATAAGAGTAACAAGAAAGTTAAGTTTTTCCTAAAACACTTCATAGCCTCCCTCTCATTAGATGTGGTGAACTTCACATCCATGAAAAGGATTATACTTAGGGCAGATTTTTCAGAATTCCTAGGACTCTTGAACCTAGTGCCCTGATACCAAGTTTTGTCATAGCGCGAGCTACCCCCGAGATGTGAACACGGAACCCACGACCACAAGTGATCCCAATAGAACACTACTGGCATGATCATGAGCATACTAAAGATAATAAACTGATGCGGAATCTAAATCATAATTAAATCTAAAAAGATGTAGAATACTCATATTCTATAACTGAGATATTTGAAATCAATGAGTTTAATACAAAGGAAATATTAAATCCATACTAACCTGAATCTAACTATGTCCGAAATAACCCTCTAAACTAGACTAGAAATACAAGGACAAGCCCCAACTAAATGTAGCAACAACTGAAAGTGAATGACCTAAGACTTAAATTACACTCATGGTTGTTGTCCTCGGAGAATGAGCACCACTGATTCTGCTGAACAGGAGATAAGAAATTTATATCTGTGTGATCTGGATACTTAGAACCTGAAGCTATATCATGAGAAGTTTAGTGCACATATGCATAAGTACTTGAAAGGTATGGAGCATGTAGGGTGGAGTAAAGATTAAAAAAACATAACTGAACAAACATAAAATTAATCTGACATGATAAACTGAATTCTGAGATAACTTGATGCAATGACCAATTAATAACATGCTAAAATATAATACTGAATGTACCGATAAATGGTAAATGCAGAGAGTCTAAGTGATCTGTGGGAGCTACTAATAATCGATAATAACATCACATTACCCAAATATGGGATCCGATGTATACGCCTCACCGAGGGGACCTAATATACTCTGCCAAAGGTATAAAGGCATGTTGGCATGATCATTAAACTGATTTCCCATAGAGGGGACTTACAACCTACTATGTTAGTAGTTCTGGGACTATTGGTTATGCTAAACCCTAGTCCAACATAGAATTATGCTACTCCCAATGAATTCTGTAAATTTACTGATTATGTATGAGCTTTTGTAAATACTAGATAGCTCGTAATTGAACATGCAAACTAAGGATGCAATAATTAATTTTGTAATTATTCATTTATAACTGAGGCATGTATATCTGAAGTGTCTGAAATATCTGACCTAACATGTGTAATTCAAGAACTAAAGAAATACAAAACAAAAGTTCAGAAATACATGCGATAATACGAGTAATAATATGATAATTTGATTTGGAACATATATTTAATAAATTCATGAATATATATCAAAGTTCTAGAAACCCTAGGTTTAATCATAACAATAGAATCAAGAATCTTACTGAAAACTATGGACCATATGGGAGAAAGGAACTCATTAGTGAAATCCCACATACCTGATAATGAAATCCACAGAAAAATACTTATGTTTTGTAGCTGGAACTGCTGGAGCTTGTGGGGTTTTTGAGATAGGGTTCTTGAGCTTTTTCTCCTCTCTTGCTTCTAATTTTCAATGTTTTGATTTAATGATTTGATTATGTTTCTAGGCTTAAACTGACTAAAATATGATGATTTAGGGTCAAAACAACGTAAATCAGGGTTTAAACAAAGTGGGAAAGGTCCAAAACACCCTTGGGAAAGTTGTTTTTGAATTAATCGATAGTTAGGACTGACGGTCCGTCGATTGGGAGATGCCCCGCTGGTTGGGCCTGTTTGACAGGCCTTTACTAAAACGGGAATAACGTTTTACTCAGATGTCTGATTTTAGAAATGTTGGTGTCTATGGAAAGTTAGTTCAATTATATTTCTTTGGGTAGGTCATGAGACCCCTAATGCATTTTGTGCTAAGACTTATGACCATATGAAGTTGACCCAAATGCATTTCCCCTTAACTGTCTTCTAATTTCCCACCTACGGTCAGACCTATGGATTGTAGGTCCACCTGCGAATCGTGCTGGTCATTCGTAGCTTTTTTCACAGAGTGGGTGAAGGGATTCTTGATCAACGGTCATAGACTATGAACCGTAGTCTTGCCTACGGACCGTAAGTTCGTCCGTCGATCAACACTTAACCAATTTTCCATGGCTGAGATTTTTTTGAGTTTTTGATCCCATCGACGGTTGTGCAGGACTAACCGTGGGTCAAGCTACAGTCCGTCGATGGTCACATCAGTTGCACCTTCAAATTTTGTTCTGAAAAACTTGTTTTTGGTCTCTTTTGGATGGGGTGTTACATTTCGATTGAGATCCTTGACCGTCAGGTGAAGAGATTGAGGAACAAAGAGGTAGTCGCAATAAAAGTTATATGGAGGAACCACCTAGTTGAGGGAGATCGTGGACGCCGAGGACGACATGAAGTTCAAATCTCATAATCTCTTTACTAATAAAGGTTATTTGTTCTTTCTAATAATGAAAATAATTACTAAAAATGATTTTTCTTTCACTTTTAGTGATGTTTTGCAAAAATGTGCATTTTAGATGTAATTACAGTGAAGTCACAGGGAAATTGTGCATATCGACTTAAAAATTTGCAATTCTTCGTGTTTTGAGTTATGTTGTGCATTTTGATATGATTAGTATTTATTAAATGATATGTAGCATGTTGGTTAGTTGCACCTTGGCATAATTGACTCATGTAAGGAGTGTTGAGCTCATATTATTGTTGTGAGAAGGATATTCCTCATAAGGTGATGTTGAGCCTTATGTGTGGTAATTGAATTTTTTAATTAATATGAGTAAATGTAATGAATGATGTTGTAACTCATGTTGTCGTGTATTCTTGATTGTCTGGTCTGCTAGTCTTGAGTCTATTCTTTCCTCTCAAAGAATTTTAATGTCATTAGGGGACGAATGTTCCTAATGGAGAGGGGGATAATATAACAGTTCGAAAATGAAAGACGTGGTCTAGAGACTAACATGAGTATAAGGAGGTATAAACACAATTTTAAGGTATATTTTAAGAAATATAAGTCATTTAGGAAGATTATAAGTCAGAACATCCAAGAACGTCCATTACATCTGAAAACTAGGTCAAGGAAGTACTAGCGTGCCATAGTCTATTTTGACTTGCTTTTAGGGGTTGGAAAATGATGAAAATTGGTGGAAGGGTGTCTAAAACGTATTAGAGTTAGTTAATAGTGAAAACGACTGATCATGATTCCCCAAGGACCAACAGGACCCTAGCGATTTGGCAAGAAGCTGCCAAAAGGCAGTGTTTACCAACAAGTGCAATCGACGATTTGTATGTCAATAAAGCAGGCGTCGATTGACCCCATCGAAGGACACTTAAAATATGTTTTCAAGGTTAATATTTGCATAATGTATGACCTAAACGACAGACCAACAGGATGGTTGTTCCTTGGCTCGTCGATTGACAAACGGGGCGTCGACATGGTCTCGTTTGTGAGACAATTGTTTTTGCTACACGTTTTTATTTAAGCCAATTAATTAATTGGCTTATGCAGGAGATTAATTAAAGGATAGGGGAGGTATAATTAAGTTAGTTAACCACCTATATAAAGCCCATAATCTAATTAAAATATTCTAAGCTCTCGTAATTCACAAACCCAAACTCTCTTCCTTCTCTCTTCTTTCTGTCTCTAGTTGAACAACACCATTGAAGAACAATCTAGGGGTGGGTTCAAGGGCCGCAAAAGTTCGAACTTCTCCATAAATATTCATTAATTATTAAGGTATGAGATTCCTTTCATCTTTGAGACCTATTTCCTCAAAGGATTCTATCAAATTGATTCAAAAATTGGGTTTTCAAGTGGGTTTTCATCCATTACAAAATTGATGTTACGAATTACTTTGTTTATGATTTATTGGATATTATGAATATATTAACATGTATTTTACCTCAATTATGTTATTTCTTAATGGATTTGTCTAGTTTGTAGAAGGTGACATATTCCCCTTACCCCTAGGTTATGATCTTGATATGAATTGTTTAATGTTGGTTAAATTGAAGTTGTTATTAATTGAATGACTAGATGATGTACTGTTGATATTGGAGAGTCCAATGCATGTAGCATAAGGAGGGTCCAAAGTGTATCTCCTAGTTCTTGAACTATGTTTCCCCCATAGGAATACTAGCTTGTGCATCCACGTAGTTGCTATATTCATGTTTTGGTACTACCTTGGCAAGTTGTATACCTTCTTTCGGTGTGGGGCTTCATAACATCGGATTAAACATTAGCTCGTGTGGTCTATGTTGGTTAAGGCAACATGTTCCCAAAAGGTAAAATGAACTAAAGGAATGAACTCGATCTAAGATGACGTAAGGGGTTTAAGTTAGTCTTGGTAGGGATATGAGACTTTACCAAAACTTTGCACTACTTAGCCTTGATGGAAGTTTTAGGAGGATATTCGTATGAATGTATATGCTTGTAAATGTAAATGATATATATATGATGATCTTACATGTTAATGACACTATGTGATGTTGATTACTCTTATGAACATGTATTTGGTCTCTATTGCTAAAGTATGATACCACATATTCTTGATGTTATGTTATGTGAAGTAGGACATTGTTATTGCTATTGCTAGGTTTATTTCTGTTATGGAGTTTTACTTAGTTATTGGCCAAGTTGACTTAAATAGGGTATAGAGTAATGGTCTTGCTTTGGTGATGTTGAAATGTACTCGTATTCATGCTTGTTGCTATTATAACTTGATGATAGAGTTACTTAGACTATGTGTTCAATTATGTAATATACATGTTGACTTGACTAGATATAATGTTGTAGGGTCTTCTTGAATGTGCATAAGGCTTTCTACATGTAAAAATGGCATATTTCAATGAAATGTCCCTTTTTAGAATGATTTCATGATATGTGTGCATATGGTCTCATACTTAGTAAAAGTGGTGTACTAACTCCATTTCTTCATTTTTTGCCAATATTTTAGGTTCAGGTCATTGAAGTGCTTTTGAAACAACTTTCAAAAAGACTTGGAGTTGTCAATCATCAATGTTGAGTAGGTCCTCACTTTCCGAGGGAGATGTCACTATCAAGATTATGAAGTTGTTTTAGTATTAAGACTCTTATGTTCTTTCCTTTTCATTTGGATACTAAATATTGTATGACCTATATGTGGTTTTGTTATATATATGTATGGGCTAGGCCCAAATTATTACACTCTTGTTAGATGGTTATGAGATGAGACATGCTTTTGACACTATGTTATATTTTATATATCTATGTGCAATAAAAGTAGAAGACTAAGTAATATTACTATATGAACAGTCTAAGTATACTCGATATAAATATAATATGTATGTATAGGTCTATGTAAACCTCAATGTAGAAGTACTAAAAAGTTTTAAAATTTCCGCATTTTAACCTATGAATGTATGTATATAAGCTAAGAGGCTAGTCTCAGTCCCCAAAGAAGACGACGATGCCGGTTACATCTAGGGGTGCTCCCCGGATGTTCCACAAACATCAGTTACTATTTGTAAGTCCTTCAGGACATATTGCTAATTTATTGAGTTGTTGGATTAGGAGATGTGGGAGCAAGAGCCAAAAAAAAGTGGAAAGTAATCCCAGCATGCGTATGGTGGTCACCGTGGTGATAGGGGAATTGGAAATATTTTGCAGATAGTTTTAGTTACATTAATAGAGTTAAAGAAAGTTGTATTATATCCCTTTTATTTTGGTGTAAAGAGGAATGCGTATAAAGTTGAACACATAGTAGAACTTTTAGGTTCCTTGTAATAGGTTTTCCTAGTTTGCAATTCTCTCTTAAGGTTGCGAGCATGTCCTTAATGTTGAGGAATACAACGTTACCATTTTAAAAATATATATACGAATTCTTGCAGTGAAAGAAGACAAAAGGAGGAGAAAGTTCGTTGTATAGTACAGAAATACAAGAATCGACAAAAATATTTGATGATCAATTTATGAATAGCAAAAGTTCAAGTTCTGATTAATCCTTTTTCATAATATTTTTCTAAACTATTCTTTCTAATATCTATGTTGTACAAGTAATTAAACACCTGTATTCAATACAAGAAAGTGTAAATTAGCAAAATAAGAACAACAGTTGCAATAACTACTTGAAATTACGTAATGTACATATACTTAAGTTGACTATCTTTTAAGGGTCTCCTTTAATGGATAAACATTTTGATGTGAGACATGCAAGAAGCTTCCCTTTTCTCAAAAAATTTTAGTTAGAACAAACATGACACGGAGTTGTAAAAATTAACCTCTTAGAGACAATGCGTACTTAAGTGAGAAGGTTAAGCTGGTACAGTTAACAGTACGTCTTGTGTTGTAGTAAATTCTTGATTTTAGCTTTTATCGGCTATATTATTAACATTCAACATGAGCCTGATATTTCTGTTAATTTGTTATAGGCAAAATATGTGATTTTGTTGAACTATCTAGAAAGAATGTGATGTCACCATAATCCATCGTGACAACTGAACTTGTTTCACAGATGTAAAACTCACTCTGATGAATTCTACTAGTTATATCCTTATTTACCAAGTCTGATCTTACGATAGAAATACTTCTTTGTCTAGTATCATCTCGTGAAAAATAACTAAAGAATATTAGGCGGACTTAACTAATTGAACATGCACTATGTTAGTTATGTGGTGTTTACTACTCCTTTCAGCTGTTGCTGGAAATTCTCATTTAGCAAGACATTTGACCAGGAATCTTCCGCTATGACTTTAAATTCTTGGTTGCTCCCCCGAAATAATAAGTACATACAGGAACATAATAATCTTTTTTGTAGCAAATTGCAAACCATCTTAATTATATGCCCTATTGTAATTGCTGGTTGACGAGAAGCAAAAAAATGCCTTACAGATAGAGCAAGGTTTAGTACTAAAGGTTTGTGATATCTATGCAGAATCTAATGTTATAATTTTGCTTCTCAACCAAGAGAGTTAGTCATTGAAAACTCTTTTAATGAAGTGACCATAATGTGCGAGTTCATATAAGACATTCTAAAAGCTATCAAGTGAAACTGATCGCAAGGTGCTAGGAAGCTAAAGGTGTATATATATTTGCAGTTAGAAGCAAAACACACAAAATCAAAGTGTTCAGCTCAGACAAGTAGATTAACCTTAACAAAGTGCCCTCGCCTAGAGTCCCCTGCAACAAAATAAAACACCTGCAGTGTTTGATAACCACGAACAACATTTAACAAAAGTGAATTATTAAAAGTAAAAAAACACAGTCGAGAAGACAAAAACGATTAGAAGACGCATAAACTCCAATATATGTTTTCCGTCACAGGTTGTTTATATCATCCCGGACAAAAACATTTCTACTTGAGCACTACCAAGAAATAATTGAGGATGTGGGAGCTTAGGATGGCTGAGGCTGGTGAAGGAAATAATATATGGAACTGGACCAATATAACTATTGTCATCCTTACGATTAGAATGGACTTTTTAATTGTCATCTCCTCGTTGATGATCACACTTTTGTTGAAAATTAACTGTAACTATTATGCAACAAAAACAAAGCACCATAAATATTTACCTGATAACAATGTATACAGCCACAGAAAAGAGAAGCATTTTAATGGACAATAACATGTTATTTGAGACATTAATACATATGAGGGTAGTAGCTGAAAATTTTTTGTAAGAAGGGATAATGTAAGTACTGAAACTTCATGACTGTTGAAGAAGAGAAGTCCAGCAGCAACTACAGGATTGTTACAACGACCGGGGGGGGGGGACGTTAAACACTTGTATACGTTTCAAAACAACTTAATTAGGGCTGTAAGCAAATTAAATTTATATTAAATTAATTTTTGAATCATATTTTTAATAAATTAAAATATAAATAATATTGTAGGGTTAAACTTTGGGGTTAGGAGGTTCCTGCTTATAATAATATATGATGTATGAATGGGTCACTATATTATGTAAATGAAGAAATGTGACCTTATGTATAATTTTAAAGAAGCATGTTGATACTGTTCCTTGTATGATGAAAGTCATCTATATGAAGAATGTGATGTGCCTTGTATAAGGAAATTCTCAAGGAGGACTATGGTGGGAGTAGTAGTATGGGATGCTACCTTCACATTACACTAAGTGTAACTTGGGAGTTGTCTGGAGGATGATCTTTATCTGAAGTTCCCAAATGCATGTATGTTCTTCTAGTATCTTAGTAATGATTGTTGACATGTTAAATGAAATTAGTATGCTTATCTTTGGTACTATTAAAGACCACTTAGGTGTGTATTGAACAGGTTGTTCAGGCGATCTCTTCATGTATTACCTAGGTAAGTGTTAGGATATTTTTGGATAGCAAAGAGTCTTTATGATAATTGAGTTTATGTAAGTATGAGTTTATGTTGAGAAGTACGGAAGTTTTATCTTATATGCTAAATGATGATTTCCATAATGCTTTGTAACTTGATTCATGAATGTCTACTAAAATAACATGAAAGGTTTATTTCAATTAAAATGTTGTCTTTTTGCAAATTTTTTCATAATACCATATTTAGTACAATGTTTGTACGAACTCAATACTATTCCATATTTGTATAAATATAGGTGGAAGGCAAGTGAAGGTTCTTAGAAGGCAAAGCTTGGGAAGCCGAATCTGTCAAGATTGGTATGTCCTCATATATTCGAGGACATAGTCTATGTCTCTTTAGATTCCTCTTTTAAGAAATGTATAAGACTTATTATGTTTCTTCAATGTAAAGGGTCGTAACCTAAGATATTTAATGTCAGGACTCGCAAGCACACCCCAGAATTTAGGACAACCTTGTGTCGTCACACGGCAAGTGAGACTTCAAGAAATCCCATCTAAGCCTCTCATATCATGTTGCATAATAAACATTCTAAAATGAATAAAATTTTAAACTTTCTTCATGCATGAAGAACTTTTTCATATACAATACAAAAGCGGAAGAATTTCATTTAAAATATTAAATCTTTACAACAATCTAATTGAACCATCTAACCTTTGGAGTTTACAACACTTGGGACTAATCCCATACAAGACATGAAATAAAGACTTAAGACATAAAGGAACATGTGAATATTGTCCTCGAATCGATGAGGACTCACCAATACTTCATCTTCAACCCTTAGAAACCCATCCATCCTTCATGGAACATCAATGTTCCATTTCCCTACACATTAGTTAAAAATTAAAAGAAGGGGTTAGCACATTAGATGTACTAAGTATGGAAGCCATGCAAAAACCATGAAAAAGGAACATATAGTAATAAGAATGATTTTAATGAAATTAGATTAAATCATCATACTATAATCAAAAGAGCAACATTTAACAACATAGAAAAACATGATAAATCATTTAACAAAAAGTCACATTTTTAGGAAACATTACAGTGAAGTCACTTCACTGTACAGTGAACTCAATTCGTTGTTACAGTAAAGTTCCTTCACTTCACTTTAGAATCCCTTTAGCATTTAATCTTCTCACTCAAAGCAATACTAAGATCCACTTAAGTCACAAAAAGAGAGACCAGTTATAAACCCTCTTTCGATGTGCCAAAAAAAACCCTCAAGATTATTTATAACGAGTCACATACACCCTTAAGAGATATCAACATAAGAACATGAGATTTTCCTACCAAGGTTACTCTAACGTTCACTTGAGTGTGTTGTGAAGCGACCGCCCATACAATAACTTACAGACACACTTAAAAGATCCTATATACTACCTAAGATAGAATCATTCTCGTTTAACACATTAGTATATAGGTTATATGACATTCTCCTTCGAAAGGTTATCAAAAGGCTTAGTTAAGAAAATCAAGAAGATAACGTCCTTAGTGACCTATTAAATATTACCTAAATAATCCTTAAGATTACCTAAGGCTTGTATAATGTCCACATAATCAACGAACTTCTTTAACTAGAGTAAGTCTTAAGACTTATCTAGGTAAGATAAGAAGTGACCATTCATATGCCTCCTTCACACATTAACTAGACAACTCTTAATTACTCACGATAAGTACTACTTCATTTTAACATACTTTCTTAACTGAAGTCATTACATTCATTAGTTAATTAATAGACATTTTACACATTGAGGACATTCAAGTAATGGTCTTGAACAAGAGCTAGGGACTCTCATAGACACCGTCAAAGCCTATTGTGCAATGTTAAGATAGCGTCCCATACCACCACCTAAACTTCATAGAACTTCTGTAATGCTAGTAAGTATCCCATATGATGAGAATAGGAATTAAACGGCATAGACCATGTTAGAAACTCTTGGAATCCAGAGTTCTAACCTACTCCGATGAGGGTGTTCTACTTGCCAAGGGTAGAACTAGGACACATCCCATGTAGGCACAGGTTAACGAATATAAAGGGTGTGAATTGTATTCTAGTCTCAAACTTAACTAGAACTACTTGCCTAACCATACTCACTCAGTTCTAGCCTCTGTTCTCATAGAGTAATTCACATTAAAGGTTCACTTAAAGGGATTCCATAACAAGTTCATTACCCAATCACATTTACCCTACTAAAGAGGTCCTCTTAGGGCTACCATCCAATTGTGACAATAATCTCATTATGAATTTCCTAAGATTTCATATGATGCCGTTCCATACAATCAACATTAATTCCATCAATATTTACTTTGAATGATACCATTACGGCTTTCGACTTTAATATACATAACCTTACCACTAGGTTCAAGGTTTCACATTAAAAACATCATTCAAGGTGACACATCTTTCATACATTCAAGACTAAGAGACATACGCATCCTAAGTAAAGTCATCACATATTAATATTCATACAAGAATCAAGTATGGGACACAAGTCCATCAAGACAAGACACCACATACTTCACCGTAACACATATTACTAGTCATTCTATAAGCACATGATAACAACCATTATCATCTTTAAGTCATCCTACACACTACTATATCATCATCAATATAACTATTGTAGACTTATATAGTCAAGTAGGAACAATCATGCATCAACCCTAAGACTACATATACACATAGTCATTGTTTGCATGATTTCCTAACATACATAACAAGAACACATACTTTCATATTCCTTCACATATAAATAAATAAACGCATATTTCACATAAAACAACTATATAAAACATCATATTACTTCAAGTAGTGCCGATAAGGCCATGATCATCATATTGTATAAAGTAACGCTGACAAGGCCACATTAATTGGAAGTAAAGCACATAACCGCCACCATAAGTTGACCATACCAACCACAACATAATTGAAGTATAATTAACATCAAAATAAAGGAATTATGGTATCATACCCCCACTGTATCTTACCACTCTGATTTCAAGACTAAATCATCAAATTCGATATTACAAGACCCTTACCCAAGGAAAAAACCAAAAACTCAATACAAGTATATCGATAATCAGTGAAACTAGGTCAATTCATTACATACTTATAAATCTAATATAACCTAGATATCAATTGAATATAATTATTGCATCATTAGAAAGCCCATAGAAAATTACATTAGAAATCATAAGCCTTAAGATAATCTTAGCATGCAATAGATCTAAGAGTATCCATTAATAAATTAATCAAATTTTAAAAAGCCTATACATCATACATACATAATCTATACATGTATTAAAATCTCATAACAATACACACATGAATTCATGAATATCAAAACATAATCAATTCACCCACATTTTAGTGAAATTTAGAGATTTTATAAGATAAAGGGTTCATGGATAATTTCATTGTAAAAAATCAATTATACATAAATTTCATCATATATAAATGTTTGGAAACCATTTATGCAATAACCAAAGAGTTGGAGTAGAAATTAGACTTTTTCATCTTTTTTGAAATCCTTTGAAAACCATCTTCAAAATTGGCTCTAAGGTGATAGAAAGCCTTAGATGAAGAAATAATATACCTTATTTTAAATAAAACAACGAAAAATTAAGAAGAAACTCCATTGAAGAATTATGTTCAGCTAAATCTTCATCTTGAACTCGCATGGAAGCTTTTGGAGAAACTTTAGGAGGGAAAGTGTTTTGATTAAGGTGTTAGGGTTATAATGAGAGTTTAATGAATTATAGACTCTTAAACTACCCATCAAAACTTAAATTAATCTTCCTCCTATTTTTAAAAAACTTGGGGTGATATCCCAACTTCACCCCTAACATTACAGAACGCTGGCAGAAAACAGGCAACCATCGACGTGACCATCGACAGACTATTGGTAAGGCCACGTCCCGTCGATGGGGGTTTCGTTTGTTGCTTAAGATGTAATAACTTTAATAAAAATTTTATCCATCAACGATACCCATCGACGGGTCGTCACCTGGTCTATTGGCCGTCGACGGGTCCGTCGTTTGGCCACTACCAGGCAGTGTTGGTTTCTAAGTTAGGGTCCTTCTTTATGGGTCCTTTTTGCGTCCTATGTGGAGTCGTACCCGGTCATTTACACCCCAAATATTTATTATACTATTTTAGTACCTAATACATGAGTTTCATCCAAAATGCACACCTAAAACTTGACGAAACATACATAGATACATATGGTCGTTTCAACGCGAGTCCTTCAAACGTCATGGACGTTTGGCCTCCAAACTTTATGAAACTTGACACACTTCCTATAATAACCATATAATGTCATTTAATAACGACATAAACTCATGAATCACAAATAAACACGTAAAACAACATATGAGGCACATAGGTGACTTAATCGTCGAACATTTTGGTCGTCCCTTGACGTTTGACTTCCAATGCGCCTAAACTCTTAGGTACTGCCTCTATATCACATTAATATACCAAATTAGGACCTTATATCACCATTAAAACCACATCAGGCTCTAGCTTTACCTAAATCATTTTCGGGGTCTTACAATTTCCCCCTCATGGACAACATTCGTCCTCGAATGACACTTTCCACTCTCTAAACACTTCCAATAGTATGGATTCAATTAGAAACTCATAAATATTTCAAATAACACACAATCAAGAAGAACACATCAATTTCACATAATTAAGAGAATCAGAACACAAGAAGAAACTAGAAAACATTCTATAAGTAATTATGCTATAAAACTCACATACTTCATTTTAAATAGAAAAATCTCACTTTATATTCAATATAATACTTATAAAATCAGTTATAAAAAAACTACAACAATTTTATACCAAAGAATAAATTAGTCGAATTTCGAAAAAGTTCATAGTGAACTGGCAGTGTCCATTCCAGTGATTTGAGCAGATTTTTCAAAGTAATGCAACTTCTAGGCAATTTATGGTATAGACATGCTAATATTAATGGTAACATAATATAAACATCTTCTACATCATAATTATGGATTCATAAAATACATATTGCATGAAGTTAATGAAATTCAATTTCAACAAAACATTAATCAAACATGCATATTATAAGGGGAAAGTTAGGAACTAATCTTCCACAAAAGACTCCTATACAATCAAGTTACCAATAACTCTTTGGTTTAGGATTGAATAAACATAATATGAAAGGTTAAGGGAAACTCACTCCCAATAAACATTACCCTTCACCATACTCCCCCACTTAGGAGAAACCGATTCTAAGGTCAACATAACATTACTGTAAGGAACTCCCTCAAGGCACCTTAAACCATAATAACACTTTCTTACTAAGGTCTACCTAATGAAGACGAAAGACTATCAAAGGTCTTATCATCTAAACCTTACATCCCCTTTACTTGGAGAAATCACCTTTTACTTCTTCGAATCCCATCACCTCTGTTCCTATGGTTGGGATCTTATTAACATCAAACTATCTTAACAACCACTCCTTCACATTTTCTAATAATATAACTTACCATTTTTTTCCAACTTAACTACCCTTCAAAAGGTAACGGAACCAATTTAAGGTCAAAAACACCTTCTATCACACCTCATATCACAAGTCACTTCTCATCTTTTCTCTCCCTCAACCAAAACATAATAATGTCACCCTCAAGGGACCAACACATAAGGAAAACAAGGGAAAGACACCATATACAAAGCTCTTACGAAAGGATAAATTAATGAAGAAGTCAAACTTTTCCTACCACCCAATAGGATCCTATTTATAATGTGGCACACTTTACATTATAACAAGACTCTACTAGATGTGGTTCATGACACAACTAAGACATTCCCAAAACCATAATCTGATATCATCTTTGTTAAGACCCGCAAGTACACGTTAGAAGTTAGTACATTCTTGTGTCGTTACATGGCAATTGAGACTTCAAGAAATTTCAACTAAGCCTGTCGTATAATTCATTGCATAATAAACATTCTAAAATGAGTAAAAATTTAAAACTTTGTTCACACATGCAGAATTCTTTCATAAACAATATGCAAGCGGAAGACTTTAATTTAAAACATTAAATCTTTACAGCAATCTACTTGAACCATCTAAACTTTGGAGTTTACAACACTTGGGACTAATCCCGTATAAGACATAAAATAAAGACTTAAGACATAAAGAAACATGTAGATATTTTCCTCGAATCGATAAGGACTCACCAATGCTGCATCTTCAACCCTTAGAAACCATCCATCCTTCATGGCAAATCAAGATTCCATATCCCTACAAATAGGTCAAAAAGTAAAAGAAAGGTTAGCACATTAGATGTACTAAGTATGGAGGCCATGCAAAAACCATGAAAAAGGGACATTTACTAATAAACATGCTTTTCATGAATTCCGATTAAAATATCATACTCTAATAAAAATACCAACATTTAACAACTTAGAAACACATAAGAAATCATTTAAGAAAAAGTCACATTTTTAGCAAACATTACAGTGAAGTCAATTCAATGTACAATGAACTCAATTTATTGTTACAGTGAAGTTCCTTTACTTCACTTTAAACTCCCCTTCACATGTAATTTTCTCACTAAAAGATATCTTGAGATTCACTTAAGTCACACAAAGAGAGACCGCCCATACACCCTCTTTAGATGTGCCTAAACGACCCTAAAAATTACTTATAATGAGTCATATACACCCTTAAGAGATATCAACATAAGAACATGAGATTTTCCTACCAAGGTGACTCTTAGGTTCACTTAAGTGAGTTCTGAAGCGACTACCCATACAATCCCTTACACAGACATTCTTAGGAGATCCTATAGACTAACTAAGATAGAATCATTCTCATTTAACACATTAGAATATAGGTGATATGACATTCTCCTTCCAAAGGCTATCAAAAGACTTACTTAAGTAAATCAAGAAGATAACGTCCATTTTGACGTCTTCAAGATTACCTAAATAATCCTTAAGATTACCTAAGGATTAGATCATGTCCGCATAATCAACCAACTTCCCTAACTAGACTCATTCTCAAGACTTATCTAGATAAGATAAGAAGTGACAATTTCTATGCCCCCTTCATTACTTAAATAGAAAACCCTTAATTACTCTAGATAAGTACTACTTCATTTTAACATACTTTCTTAACTTAAGTCATGATATTCATTATTTAATTAAGAAATATTCAACACATCAAGGAAATTCAAGTAATGGTCTTGAACAAGACCTAGGGACTCTCGCTAACACCTTCAAAGCCTATTGTGCAATGTCTAGATAGCGTCCCATACCACCACCTAAACTTCATAGAACTTCTATAATGCTAGTAAGTGTCCCATATACTGAGAATAGGTATTAACCGACATAGACCATGTTAGCAACTCATGGAATCCGGATTCTAACCTACTCCGGTGAGGGTGTTTTACTTGCCAAGGATAGAACTAGGACACATCTCATGTAGGAATAGTTTAAGGAATATGAAGGGTGTGCTTTGTATTCTAGTATCAAACTTAACTAGAACTACTTTTCTTACCATACTCACTCGTTGCTAGCCTTCGTTCTCTTGGAGTAATTCATATTAAAGGTTCACTTAAAAGGGTTCCATAACAAGTTCATAACCCAATCACATTTATCCCTATCAAAGAGGTCCTCTTTTAGGGATACCTTCCAATGGCGACAAGAAGCTCATTATGACTTGCATAAGGTTTGATATGATGTCGTTCCAAACAATCAACCTTAATTCCATCATCCTTTACTTTGAAGGATATCATTATGGCTTTCGACTTCAATATACATAACCTTACCACTAGGTTCAAGGTTCACATAAAAGACCCTCTTAACATCATTCTAGGTCACACATCTTTCATAAATTCAAGACTAAGAGACTTAAGCATCATTAGTCAAGACATCACATATTCATATTCATACAAGGATCAAGTAAGGGACAAAAGTCTATCAAGACAAGACACCACATACTTCACCTTAACACATATTACTTGTCATTGTTTAAGCACATAGGAACAACCATTATCATATTTAAGTCATCCTATACACTACCATATCATCATCAAAACTATTATACACTTATATATTCAAGTCGGAACAACCATGCATCAACCCTAAGAGTACACATACACATAGTCATGTTTTGCATGATTCCCTAACATACATAACAGAACACATACTTTCATATTCCTTCACACACACACACACACACACACACACACACACACACACACACACATATATATATATATATATATATATATATATATATATATATATATATATATATATATATATATATATATAATCATATTTCACATAAAACAAATATACAAAACATCATTGAACCTCAAGTAGTGCTGACAAGGCCATGATCATCATATTGGATAAAGTAACGCCAACAAGACCACATTAATTGCAAGTAAAGAACATAACACCGCCTTTATAAGTGGACCATACCAATCAAAACATAATTGAAATCTAATTAACATCAAAATAAAGGAAGTGGCACATCATATCCCCCTCCATCGTACCACTTCAATTTCAAGACTAAATCATCACTTTCAATATTACAAGGCCCTTACCCAAGCCCATAACCAACAACTCAATATAATTATATCGATAATCAATGAAAATAGGTCATTTCATTACAAACTTATCAATATAGTACAAACTAGATATCAATTGAATATAATTACTGCATAATTAGAAAGCCTATAGAAAATTACATTAGAAATCATAAGCCTTAAGTCAATATCAATTCAATAATCTTAGCATGAAATAGATCTAAGAGTATCTATTACTCAATTAATCTAATTGAAACTCCTTATACATAATACATACATACATAATCTATACATGAATCAAAAGACCATAACAATCTACACATGAATTCATGAATATCAAAGCATAATCAATTCGCCCATATTTTAGTGAAATTTAGAGATTTAATAAGATCAAGGTTTAATGAAAAATTTCATTGGAAAACATCAATTTTGTCATATATAAACTTTTTGAACCATTTATGCAAGAACCCAAGATTTAGAGTAGAAATTGGACGTTTTCATATTTTTTAAATCCTTTTAAAACCATCTTTTAGATTGGATATAAGGTTATAGCAAGCCTTAGATGAATAATCCCATACCTTAACAACCCAATTAAAATTGAAGAAGAAAATCCATTGAAGAATCATGTTCAAGCTCCATCCTCATATTGAAATCACATGGAAGTTTTTTAGGAAACTTTAGGAGGGAAAGTGTTTTGATTTAGGTGTTAGGGTTATAATGAGAGTTTAATGACTTACATACTCTTAAAATATCCATAAATACCTAAAATAATAGTCCTCATATTTTTATTAGACTTGGGGTGAAATCCCAACTTCACCGCTAACATTACAGAAAGTTGGCAGAAAACAGACACCCATCCACGTGACTATTGATGAACTGTTGGTCAGGCAACGTCCCATCAATGGGGGTTTCGTTGGTTGGTTCAGACAGTACTCAACCTGCAGTCAAGTTGGCTCCATCGATGAAACCCACCGACAGGCCGTCGACTGGTTTTTCCTTCGGCCACTGCCTGGCACTGTTTGTCTCTAAGTTGGGGTCCTCCCTTAGGGTCCTTTTTTCGATCCTATGTGGAGTCGTATCCGGATGTTTCTACACCAAATATGTTTTTATACAATTTTAGGACCTACCACATGAGTTTCATCCAAAACAAACGCTTAACACTCGACGAAACATACATAGATTCACATGGTTGTTTCAAGGCAAGCCTTTTGAACGTCATGGACTTTCTTGGACGTTTGACCTCCAAACTTCACAAAACATTACAAACTTACTATAAACACCTTATAAATCATTTAAGAACCATATAATCTTATAAATCACACAAAAAACCACATATGAGGCACATAGGTAACTTCGAACGTCTTGGTTGTCCCTTGACGTTTGACTTCCAATGCACCTAAACTCTTAAATTATGCCTCTATATCACATTATAGAACAAATTAGGACCTTATATAACCATTAAAACCATGTTATCATCTATCTTTAACAAAATTATTTTCGGGGTCTTACATTTAAGATGTGTCTTTATGTTGTCTTGCTATGATAAAACTTGTTCATTAGTATTTATAAAAGAGTTTGTTATTAATATTTATAGTGAAATTTTTTAATTTGGCACTAGTTTTCATACTTATATAATAAATGATATCTAAGAGGCTTGTGAAAGACCTCCATGAGGTCAATTACACCATGTGGCGACTCAAGAGTGCTCTTTATTCTGGTGCTCTTAGGGTGTTACAAACTTGGTATAAGAGCATAAGGTTTTTAAAAATAGCTTAGGGTCCAAAGTCTCACAAGCCATGTCTAGTAGAGTCTTGTTCATCGGTGTGAGTCACGATACATCAATGAGCGAGAGGCTATAAGGCGATAGAAGTATCACTTTCTTCATTAGTCTAGTGTCGTGCCATATAATTGAGTTCTCTAATTATTTTTTCTCAACCTATTCTTTTGTGTTTATAGGACATAAATACGTGGAGGAAACCTACTAGAAGGTAGGAGGGAGGAGTAGCTAATGAGAGACTTCCTACCCGTTGTGAGCAAGGCCTTATAATTGACCACGAGGATGTGAATGAGGTTGTTCCCCCTCAAGTTCTTCAACTAACTGAAGTACATAAAGTACCTCAAGTGCCCCAAGGTCATCAAGCTCCCTCTGTTGAACGGGATATGTCTAATGCATAGATAAGGGTTGCTCTTTGGGATTTGACCCAACTCATGACGACTCAAGCTCATTCATCACTAATCATGTTGTTTCCCAAGCTAACCTAGGATTGGGACTTCAACCAAATGCAAGTACTCATGCTTGACCAATCCGGGATTTCATGAGGATGAGTAATACTACTTTCCAGAGCACTAAGGTGGCTGAAGATCCACAAGGCTTCATAGATGAGGTGTCTAAGGTGGTGGATGCTATGGGTAAGACTCTATAGAGAAAGAGGAACTAGTTGCTTATCAACTAAACGATGTGGCTCAAGTGTGGCTTGAGCAATAGAGGGATAAGAGACTCATAAGGGAAGGTCCGGTAGATTGGGAAGTGTTCAGGACAACCTTTCTTGATAGGGTTTTCCCCGTAGAGATAAGGGAGAAAATGTCAGTTTAATTCGTGAACCTTCGTCAAGGAAGAATGAGTGTGAAGGTGTATTTTTTCAAGTTCACCCAACCTCTATTTATGCCCCAACTTTATAGCCAACTCTAAGGCTACAATGAATAAGTTTGTGATGGGACTATCTGCTTGGTGGAAGAAGAGTATCCTACATAAATGCTCCATAATGATATAGATATCTCTAGACTCATAGTGTATGCAAAAAAAATTGAGGAGTCCAAGCTTAGGAAGACGAATACGGATGTATAGAGGTGTAGATCGGATGAACCTAGTCAACCCAATTCTGAGAAGAGGTTATATAGTAAAGAGTATTCCATGGGGAACACAGATAGGGTTTTTAACAAAAACTCTCAATGAGGGAGTGGAGGTGGATATACTTATGAGAGGTCTAATTGAACTACATGTGGAATGCAACAGTTGGGTAGGCGTCTTGCTGGAACGAATGGTTGTCTTAGATGTGGTAATAAGGGTCATAAGATGAGGGATTGCCCGGTCCTCAAGTAATAAAGGGAAATAGATCTACCAAGCTCATAATGGTGGTTCACATCCTAATGCTCCAAAGAAGAATTGTTTCTATGCTTTTTGAGGTAAAAAAAAACCTAATCCGAAATGAAGGTCGTCTGTAATTCATAGTTCCTTATGGTTGTTTTGATTTGTTTTAGATGGGTTTAGCCTAAGGGGGGAAGAATGAGTTGTGTAGTAAGGTAGTTGGTATCATTTTTATTTCCTTCTATTATTACTCAAACTTGAGACCAAAATCATTAGTAGTTTGGTAGTGTTTTGGAGTGTTGCATGTGAGTACGAGTGGCAAACTAGCAAGTCGAGTCAAGTATGAGTCGATCAAAAAATGCGATAAATAAAAATGGGTAAATTACCTGACTCGAATCTTATTTTAGACGGGTGTTACCCATATTATATTAGAGATCTTGTTAAAAGAGTTAAAAATAAAAAAGAAAAAAAATTATCACTTTACTCCACCCCTACAGCCCCCTCCCCCACAACATCCCAAAAAATGTAGAGAAAAAAAACAATTCCTCCCAACCCCTACAAGCACCCCCTACCCCTCCACCCTACCTCATCCAAAAAAAAAATTAACAAATTTTTTATTAATTCTCATTATTTTTTTAAAAATAATAAAATTACCACCCACCCCCTACCATCCACTCACCCACCCACTACAACCCACACCCCTACCCGCTACCAGCTTCCCACCCACACCTCATATCCCCTACCCCCCTCCCCCCAACAACCCCTTCCGACAAAAAAAAATTTAAAAAAATTTACCACAGCCCCAAACCCCTACCAGGCCCCCAACCCAGCCCCCAGGCCGTACCCCCTACCAGCCCCAGCCCCCACATTTCAACATCCCATAAAAAAAAATTATCATCCCACCCCCTAAAACCCCCATTACCATTACCCATTACCAACTCATCCAACCACACCCCTACCCCCTATACACATTCCCCGTGCAAACAAAGTTACTTTTTTTTTAAAAAAAAAGTACCGCAACCCTTACCCCCTATCATCCCCTTTTACCCCCTGCCCCATTCCCTACCCCTACCCCCCAACACCCCATCCCAAAAATAAATTAACAAATATTTTAATTTTTTCATTAATATTTCTTACACCCCACCCCCTAACACCCTACCCACCCCCCACCCTCTTACCCCCACTAGCCCCAGCCCCCATCCCCATCCCTACTACCCCCATTTCAAATTAAGTATAAAAAAGAATTAATATTTTTTATACATTTTTAAAAAAAAAAATTGTTCTATCCAATCCTTTATGATATTTTTTGCCCATTTATACATTTAATACCCATTTTTAAATAGGTAATATGGGTATTACCCATTTTTTTACCCATTTACAAATGAGTTGGATACCCAATTCATTTAATATGGGTAATATGAATGGATACCGATATTATTTACCTATTTTGTGACCCCTACATGTAGGTGTTGCATGTCTCCTTATGTTATGAGTTTGATTGATGATATGATGGTTTGCATGCTCTTGATGATATCATAATTTCTTGAATTGATTGTAGTTCATCTATATTTCTATGTTAATGTGTAGCTAACGACATTTGCTTAATTGCCTCATAAGTTGTTATGTTTAAGTTCCAATGTGTGATTTGAAAGTTATTAGATGTTGAGCTTTTAATTTATATAATGAGAATTCCTACTGTTGGAGAAACTAGTTCCTCCAAAAATGAAATAAAAATGATGAAGTTACTGTGCACTTTGAATTGTGGAAATAGTTCCAAAGCTACTTGTGTTGCTTAAAGTCCTAATTATATGATGTTTGTGTTCCTTATAAGTATGGAGCATTGACTATAAATGTAATTTCCACTATGATATATGTTGTAAGCTTCTAGTTCAGTCCTTGTTGTCCTTGAATGTGTTAAGTGACATTCGAGGACGAATGTATTTTTATGGGGGGGGGGGAGAATGTAGCGACCTAAAAATAAAAATGGGTCACCCTAGATATTCACATGAGTTTTACGAGTTACTAATGTGTTAAAACATTGAATAATATCTATAGAAACAAGTTTGATGAGTTTGAAAGTTGAACGTCGAAGAACGACCAAGACGTTCGAAAACTAGCCTTGTGTGTGCTAGTGTTTCCTTGTTTTTAGTGCATGTTTTTAGGTGTTTTTTGGAGTCTAAAACGATTGGGAATGAGATTATAACCAAGAGGGACATACCAAGGGTAAACATTTCTGAGTACAAATCCCCGGGGACCACCCTAAGGAGGACCCAAATGATGGCCAAGGAAGCTACCGAGACAGACATGATCTGGAGCGAAGGGCGCACCGCGCCTGCAAAACATGATGGGCATATTTTTCCCTGCGATGCAGAGACAACACGAACCATTATTTCCCAAACTAAATTCCAGAACGAAGATCTGGAAGTATCCTTGTGACTCGCAACCAAGTCCCAGATTTGGTCACGTCATTTTAAAGTCAAATTAGACTTTTGAAATGGCTGCAATTAGTGTAGGGATTTTTTGGGAACTTTGGGGATTATTTATGGATTAGGTCACTTTAAATAAAAAATCACCCATCAAATTAAAACCCTCATGTTCAAAATCCTTTTCTTCAAAAACCTTCAATTCCATGAAGGTTTGAAGCTTCAGGGGAAAAGGTCAAATTCTTCAAGTTTCAACCCAAATTTCATGGGCTTTTCCTCAACTAAGGTATGGTAGTTCATACTTGATTCCTCTATTATTCAAGGATCCAATTCAATGGCTTTTCAAAAAGGGTTTCAAATTCCAAATTCTTCTATTTTGAATTCTAAGCATGAGTCTTTGCATAAAAACTTTCAATGAATGAAATATTATATTTTTAATGTTAGTTTATGACTTTAAGGTCAAAAACTCAATGAATCCATGCTTATGAAAATTCTCAAATTTTGACTTATGAAGTAGGTTTAATGTATATGATTAGATAATATTAGAGTTGTGTTTCCTTATGTTATATTGTGAATATTTACTGCCATTTATGCCTTATATTGGTGATTTATTGGAGATATTAAGAAAGGTGGACAATGCTTGGATGAAGGGTAAGTTGGTTTATATTGTTTAGTTCTTCTTAAAGTAATCTTGAGTGGTATGGTCCACCTTTAGTGGCGGTGTTACTTGAAGTATATGAATATATATGTGGATTTTGAATATGTCCTTGAAGGCATTGAATGTGTAGTAATAAGATTTTATAATGTACATGAATGATATGCCTGCATAGGTGTTGCGATTGGAGAATCCATGTAAACATCATGAGTATGACCCTACCTTAGGCAAATGGGGATCCCTCATAAGATAGGGGTTAATAACTGGATTCCATGTCTAGATCTAATGGTCTATGTCATTTAAAACTAGCCCCCACAAATAAATGTTATGAATGAAGTCTTCTTAAACGTGTGAAATTTAGGGCAGGTGGAAGAATGGGATATTATTTATCCGTTGCACAAGTAGACATTCAGAGGAAGTCGTGGTGTATCCTTATATGAAAATGTATGAATGGGTCATTATATGATCTAAATGAAGGAATATGATCTTATGTCTAATCTTAAAGAAGCATGTTGATATTATGCCTTGTATGTTGAAAGCCATGTATATGATAAATGTGATGTGCCTAGTGTAAGGGAATTGTCAAGGAGCACTAAGGTGGGAGTAGTAGTATAGGATGCTATCTTCACATTTCACTAAGTGTAACTTGGGAGTTGTCGTGGAGGATAGTCTTTATGTGAAATTCCTAATGCATGTATGTTCTTCTAGTATCTTAGAAATGATTGTTGACTTCTTAAATGAAATGAAGTATGCTTATCTTTGGTAGTCTTAAGGATCACTTAGGTGTGCATTGAGGAAATTGTGTGGGCGGTCTCTTTATATATTACCTAGGTAATTGTTAGGATAACTTTTGAAGGAAAGAGTGTTTATGATAAATGAGTTTACTGTAAATGACTTTATGTTAGAGAAGTATTGAAGTTTTACCCTCTGTTCTAAATGATGAATTGTATAATGCTTTGTAACTTAATTCATTAAGGTTTTACTCAAATAGCATGAAAGGTTTATTTTAACTAAAATGTACTCTTTTGCATGTTTTTGCATAATTTAATACTTAGTATAATGTTTGTACTAACTCTATACTATTCTATATTTCTATAAATATAGGTGTAAGGGAAGTGAAGGTTCTTAGAAGGCAAATCTTTGGAAATCGACTCTCTCCAAAATGCTATGTACTCATATATTTGAGGACATAGTCTATGTTTCTTTTAGTTTCCTCTTCTAAGACTTGTATAAGACTTAGTATGTTCGTCTTTCAATTTAACGGGCCGTGACCCTAAGATATTCAAGATGTGTCTTAAAGTTGGCTTGTGATGATCAATATTGTTCCTTAGTATCTATAAAAGACTTTCTTGTTAATATTGTTGTGAAAAGTTTTAATAACGCACGACTTTTCATACTTATGTAATGAAAGGTAGCAAAGAGGATCGTGCAAGACCTCCTTGAGGTCAAGTACACCATATGACGACTCGAGAGTGTTCTTTATTCTAGGGGGTGCTCTCGGGGCGTTAGAGGGTTGTATGGTACAACAGGGTTATAATCCTCATACATGCGCCAAGTGTTATAGGGACCACTAAAGCACTTGTCGTGAGGGTTCTACTGGGTGTTTCAAGTGTCGTTAGAATGGTCATTTCTTGTGACAATGTCCAACAAAGAAGGGTAATTATAATGGTCTAATAGAGCCTAGTCTTCGTTAGTTGCTCCACCAGACAGAGCTGCACCGAGAGGGGATACTTCAGGTATTTGCGGAGGAACAAACCGTTTATATGCTATCAATAATCGCCAAGAGAAAGAGCATTTGCAAGATGATGTCAGTAGTATGATCCAAGTCTTTGACTTAACTGTTTGTGCTTTGCTAGGTCCACGAGAGAGTTTATCTATTTTAACTCCGTATGCTTCTATGAATTTTGATGTTATTCTTTAGCAACTTAGTGAACCACTTAGTGTTTCTACACCTTTTAATGCGTCCATTCTAACATAGAGAGTATATCGTGATTGTTCCATTTCCGCCAATCACAAGAGTACCATGGCTTATTTAATTGAGTTACACAAGGTAAATTTTGATGTCATTCTTGGTATAGACTAACTTCATGCCTATTATGCCTTATTTAGTTGTAGAACTCGAGTTGTCGAATTTGAATCTCCAAATGAGCCAGTCAAAGAGTGGAAAAGTAGTTCATCAATTCCTAATAGTTGTTTCATTTCATACGTTAAGGCAATGAAGTTTGTTTGTAAGGGGTGTTTCTATCACTTAGTCCAATTTAATGTCAGAAGTGTTAAGGTACCTTTTATTAAGTTGTGTCAGTAGTAAAAGAGTTTCCAGAAGTCTTTCATGATGATCTTTTCGGAGTCCTTCTTGAGAGATAAATAGACTTTCGTATATATATTCTTCGTGATACTCGTCCTATGTCGATTCTGTCATATAGAATAGCACCAACAGAGTTGGAAAAACATAAAGAAGAGTTGAAAGACCTCCTTGATAAGGGCTTTATTTGACCAAGAGTCTCACATTGGGGCACTCCATCTTATATGCGAGAAAGAAGGATGGTCCCTTTAGGATGCATAGAGATTATCATCAGTTGAACAAGGTTAACTTCAAGAACAAGTATCATTTTTTAAGAATTTATGATCTTTCGATCAACTTTAAAGTGTCACTTGTTTCTACAAAATATTCCTCAAATCTGGCTACCATCATTTAAGAGTAAGGGAATGTGACTATCCAAAGACATAATTGAGTACATGTTATGGTCATTACGAGTTCCTAGTTATGTCCTTTGGTTTGACCAATGAACGTGTAGCATTCGTGGACTTTATAAAAATATTATATTCAATCTTTATTTATATATGTTTGTTATCATCTTCATTTATAACATACTAATCTACTCAAGGAATGAAGAAGATCATGCTATTTATCTCATAATAGTTCTCCAGACTTTAAAGAATGGAGACTCTTATGACAAGTTCTCGAAGGGTGAGTTTTTTTTTGGGAGACTATAGCATTCTTAGGCCAAATTATGTCTAGAGAGATCATTAAAGTTGATACTCATAAAATTGAAGTAGTTCAGATTTGGCCTAAATCCACATCTCCAACTAATATTAGAAGTTTTTTGGGTTTCACTAGCTATTATATAAGGTTTATAGAGGGGTTCTTGTCGATTTTGTCTCTTTTGACCAAGTTGAGTTAGAAAATAGTGAAGTTTTAATGCTCTAAAGCTTGTGAGAAAAGTTTTCAGGAATTGAAAAAAGAGGTTGACTACCACCCAAGTTTTTACCTTATCAGGAGGTACTCAAGTTTTTTTTTTTTTTTGTATTGTGATGCATCTAGAGTTTTTTTGAGTATTTTATTGCAAAATGGCAAAGTTGTGGGTTATTCCTTAAGACAGTTTAAAGTTCATGAGAAGAAATACCCAACCCATGAATTAGAGTTCGCAGTTGTAGTATTTTCTTTGAAGATATGGCATATTATTTGTATGGTTTTTATGTTGATTTATTCAATGATCATGAGATCTTTCAATATGTGTTCACTTAGAAAGATCTAAATCTCAAACTAAGGATGTGGTTAGAATTACTCAAGGATTGTGACATAAGTATTCTTTATCACCTAGGTAAGGCTAATGTTATTGCTGATGTCTTGGGCATGTTGTCTATGGGTAGTATCACCATTGTTGAGGAAGATAAGAGAAAGTTAGCGAAAGATGTGCATAGACTTGCACGATTAGGAGTCTGACTAATGGATTCCACAAAAAGAGGATTAGTGATGGCGAATGGGGTTGGATCTTCTTTAGTGTCAGAAGTAAAAGAAAAATAAGACCAATATCCTATTTTGTTTGAACTGAAGGGAAATGCTCATAAGAAAAAGTATTAGCTTTAGAACAAGGGGGGAGATGGTCTATTGATTGATCTATTAAGGTAGATTGTCTTTACTAATGGCTTATGGAATCCAACAGAGGATCCTGGAGGAACATAATAACTCCCGATATTTCATTCATCTAGGTTCTACAAAGATGGATCGTGACTTGAGAGAGGTGTATTGGTGGAATAGTATGTAGAAGGGCATTGCAGAATTTGTTGCTAAGTGTTCAAATTGCCAACAAATTGAAGTAGAGCCCCAAAGGCCCTGTGGTTTGGCTCATAATATATAAATTTTGGAATGGAAAGGTGAAATTATTATTATAAATTTCATCACAAATTTACCAAGGTTTTGCAATAACATTTTTCCATTTGGGTGATTATAGATAGGATCAAAAAATTAGCGCACTTTTTTCTTGTAAATACCACCCATTCGGGAGAAGATTCTGCAAAATTGTATCTTCAAGAAGTATTTAAATGTCATGGTTGTTTTCGATTATTTCATACAGATGTGTGCAATTAACTATACAATTTTGGAAGTTATTCCAAATATGCTTGGGTTCAAGGTGAACTTTATTACCACATTTCATCCTCAGACAGATGGTAAAGAAGAGCGCATTATCTAGACCTTGGAGAATATGTTGAGGGCGTGTGTGACCGATTTAAAAGGTAATTGGGATGATCAACGACCTCTCATCGCGTTCTCTTAAAACAATAGTTACCTCTCTAGCATCCAAATGGATCTTTATGAAGCTCTTTACAGGAAAATATGTAAATCTCATATTGGATGGTTTGAAGTTGGTTAAGAAGGGTTGATAGGACCATATTTAGTTCAGCATGCTTTGGAGAAGGTGAAAGTGATTTAAGAAGATTGAAAATGATGCAAAGTTGTCAGAAATCCTACACTGTTGTTAAGAGAATGGAGTTATAGTTTGAGGTAGATGATTGGGTATATATAAAAGTTTCACTCATGAAGGGTGTTATGAGGTTTGGTAATAAGAGAAATCTTAGTCCCCGATATATTGGACCTTATTTAATATATAAGGGGATTGAAAACATATCATATCAGTTGGAGCTACCACAAGAGTTAGTTGCAGTTCATCCGGTGATTCACATCTCTATGTTGAAAAAGTGCATGGGCGATCCTTCATTTATCATACCAACTAAAAATATTGGGATCAAGGATAACTTATCTTATGAGGAGGTCCCTGTTCAGATTCAAGATCTCCAACTTTGCAAGTTGAGGACTAAGAAAGTATTAAATGTCAAAGTCCTTTGGAGGAACCAATTTGTCGAGGAAGCTATTTTGGTAGTTGAGGAGGATATGAAGAAGAGATATCCACATATCTTTGAATCCAGAAAAGTTCCAAATAAAGGTACGAATCCTTTCTTTTTATTTATTTATTAGTGGCCATGTGCTTTTGCATTTTGTTATGGGTATTGAACTCGATGTGCATGTTACTCCGATGTCCTAGTACGAGTAATCTCATCAGAGAAAGTGTTTGCAATGGAGGATATTGTAACATCTCCTAAATAGAAATAACTAGGAAGAAGCTAATAATTGAAAATAGAGATTTTTGAAACGAATGAAAACCTTGAAATTTAATTAAGTTAGAACATTTTGATATTTAGCAAATTTCAAACGTCCATAACTTCTAGTTTAGGTTGAGTTAGAGGTACCCCCATATATGGTAGTAAGTCTCTGGGAAAGATCTTTTTAACTCTGCAAGGTTTGCATGATTAAAAGTATGTATGAGTAAGATATGACCTTTGGAAGTTGGGCTATTTGAATAAGGAAAGTCCAAGCCGGATTCGGAAAAGTATTTTTGTCTTTTCCTTGACAATATTTTATTTAGTTTTTGGTAATTAAGTTAGAGTCTAATAAGAATTAGATTAGTTTACGCTCTTACTAAAATACTCTAGGGCTTGGATAAATGGAAAAGAAAAAAATAAAGGAGAAGAGAAGTAAGATTCGTCAAGATCATTAAGTTTAGCTTGTGGATTTCGTCAAGGGGTGATACCTACAAGGTATGTAAGATAACATAACGTATGGTTAGTTCATCCACATGCAAACATGATTCAATTCATAGAATTTCACTACATGAGAGTTTAGAAATTGAGTTGTTGATAAACATAGTTGAAGTATGGTTTGAATTTCTTGTGGGTTGTGCTGTTGAGTTTCTTACAATTTTATTCATGTTTTCCGCTGTAATTTGGGAGGGTCTTGGAGCGTCGAGACACTCATAGCCCCAAAGAGGGGACTCTAGACTTTTAACTCTTGGGAACTGCACCATCCAGAATGCCCCATGTCATGCTTTGAACTATGAGGATTGGCGCCCCGCGCCTCTTAAAGTGCTTGATCGCCAGGTCTCCCCATTTCTTCCCCACCTTTTCATACTTTTTCGTTGGTAATGTACCTATCTTTCTTACATTATTCCAACACTCTCAGGTGCATAAAAAATCATGAAATGAACTATAAAAATTAGATCATGAACTTTGAGTTCATGATCCAAATTAGGAAAAGTAATGGTCAAAGTCAACAGAAGTAATACTCGAGTCAAGATAAGTTCTTAGGGTTCTATAGAAGTCTATTCCAAATATTTTAAATTTATTTTAAAACTTAAATTTAAAGTTGAGTAATGAGTAAAGAGTATATATTGAAGTTCATTTCTATTGGAGTGTATGGGGACTATGTATTCCCAAAGGGTTTTGAATGTTTTCAAATTTAAACAAGAAAGGAAAACTCAATTCCCATTGAGACATCAGACTAGTATTTAGAAAAGAGTAATCTCTTTCTAAATGAAGCAAGAGAGGAAAGTTTCATTTCATGGTATCATCTGATCTAGGTTTTTGAGCATTAATCTCAAATCAGATAAAGAAGTATGTTTTTAAACATAAGATCTAATTTAATATTTTTGGGAGTTGTATTGAGCACGGATAAGTGGGAGAGTTCACACACTCACAGCCCCCATAAACCATGTAGCAATCATGGATAGAAAATGGTCATATTTTTTAGATGATTCCTTTAGTGTTCTTTAGCGTAAACTAGTATATCTACTTTTTAGTTCAAGTTATATACCTTCAGCAAGGTATAGGACGACCTTTACAATCTTATCATAATAATAGCTCTTATGTGATGGTTGTGGTTAGAGAAACTCCCACAGAAGTAATTGTATTCTTATATACACAATTATTTGTATTTTTACATACATTTCACAGTTATGTTGTATCCTTTCTTAGACATAGTTAACATCATGTTTTTAAACAAATTTTCTTTATATGTACTTGTTTTAACTACTTTCTATTGAAATGAGTTCAGTTATGTTGAGTTGAGTTGATCCATGTAGTTCTTCACTTTATTTTCAAGCCTATGTTATGTTTAGAATTCAAATTTGCACACCTCTACTTTAAATGTACCAATGCCAGTTGACATGCATCTTATTATGATGCAGATACAGGTAACTATAATCAGCATAAAACTCATCATTGATCCAACGAGCAATTCAAAGTCTGTTTGTGAGGCTCCTTGTATTTTTGAAGACTCCTTTGTTATCATTTGATTTTTAGTATTTCATTTGTTAGGATGATCGAAGGACCTGTCCTTACATAAATCTCAGTTTCTTTAGAGGCTTCATAGATAGACAGTCTCATGTTAGTTCTTTAGTCTTTTTGGGGTTTCATTATCTTACGTTAAGACTTCTGTTTTGCCTTAATGGACAATTGAATGATGGTATATAACATTCCAATTTATTTTGTAGAATAATCTTTATTGAGTTAAGTCTTCATTTGAGTAAGTAAATCAAGTCAAGGATTCTCTTGGTGCCATCAATGGTTCTTGAGTGCCTCCCACACCCAGGATGTAGTCTTGGGGTGTGACATATGTCTTCAATAATCATATCATATATTTATATAAAAGATTACCCTAGGCCTGCCTATCTGGAACCATCACCAAAAGGAATTTCCTTTTAAATTTATTTATTTTCAAAACTAGCCTTGAGTTACTTTTATGAAAAGTTTCAACTTTAAAGAAAAGTTGCGATTTTTAATCAAAAGTTGTGACCTTTATCTAAAGTTATGACTTTAATGAAGATTTGCAACTTTTATCAAAAGTTATGACTTTTACAAAAAGTTGCGACTTTAATGAAGAGTTGTGACTTGATGAAAAATTGCAAGTTTATGAAAAGTTGTAAACTTTTCGAAGGGTTGTAACTTTTCCAAATAGTTAAAACGTTTCTGATAAGGCACAACAAAGATTTGTTACACTACCCAATGTTATCTATAAATAGTTGGATTTTCTCTCATTTTAAACAACAATATTTATTATCTTCTTGTTCTACTTGTGCAGAATTAAATATTTGTGTACTTTGCTCATGTTGTATGACTTTTTAACACCATTGTTTTTGCATCAATAAGTTTTTCACTAAAATCGTTTCATCCTGAGAGGATGTAATTCGTTAAACCTCTTGTATTGGAGGGGAATAGTTTTCTAAATAGAACATTGTGCATTAGGTTGAATCAAATTTTTCCTTTCTATTTCATTCTATTTACATATCAAGGTATGTCTATTTATACTCATTATTTATTGCTTATGATGTTAATTATTGTTTTTGAGTACATATTTTAAACTCTATTGTTTATGTTTCTCAAAAACTATTGTCTCCGGTTAGATTAAATATGTACACATATAATATGTATATTCATTGTGTAAAAACTAATTATTGTACTAAGTTCTAAGAATACATGCATTATATTCTAAGTTAAATACTATAACTTAAAAGTACTAAATATAAAATTACATATCACCTATTTTTACATAACTATGAAATTTCTCACTTATCAGTTGAAGAAATTCATAATGCGAGTTCAAAAGTTATAATCCTGTTCATATTAAAGCGTAATTTTTTTTTTAAATCTGTTAACAAATTTTTGAATTTTCTCTTAAGACATATATCAGAATTATATAATCTATGCAACTTAATTCCAATAGTCCCACTTAATCTACTTGCTTAGCAAACCCTATGTGTTCTCGAAGATAGAAAAATTTTCTCCAGAAAGTGCTTTGGTGAATATGTTAGCAAGTTGTTCTCTAGCAATAATGCAACTGAATTTCAATTTTCTTTTGTGCTTGTTAGATAAAATGATAGTTGATGAAAATATTCTTTGATATTTCATAGTTGACTGGATTCTTGGCAATTTTAATTGTTGATTTGTTATCACAATACAAAACAATCCCTCTTTTTTGTTTAACAAATATTTTCAAATATTTTCCTAAGCCAAATAGCTTGAGAAGTAGCCTTAGCTTCTGAGAGATATTTTGCTTCGGCAGGGGATGGAAGAACAACACTTTGCTTTTTTGATAACAAAGAAAACATACTCTATCCAAATAAGAAAGCATAACCAAAAGTACTCATCATGTCATTTATTTTTCCTGCCTAATTACTATAAGAATAACCAATTAACTTAACAACGACTTGGTAAATTATATCATAATCCATTGTTCCTTGCATGTAGCATAGAACACGCTTTGCAGCTCCAAAATTCACTTGTCTTGGCTCTTGCATAAATCTGCATAATAAACTAGAAGCAAACATAATGTCAGGCCTTGTTAAAGTAAGTTTTCAAACTATTCGAATCAAGCTCCCATAAAGTTAGCTATTAACTTTATTTTCTCCATCATCTTTTCTGAAGTTCTCCTTTGATTATAATGGTATGACCACAGATCTGCAATATCCATCATTTTATATTTTTTAAGAATACTTTTAGTATACTTCTCTTGGGAAATGAAAATTTATTCTTTCACTTGAGAAACTTCGATGTCCAAGAAAGAATTTAGAAACCCAAGATAACTCATTTCATAGGTTTGCGTCATATGTTGCTTGAATTTTGCATCTTCACATCATTTTCTATAAAAAGTAGATCATCCACATAGAGACAAACAATGAAAATGTTGTCATGTTCTTTCTTCACATACAATGTGTCTTCACTTTTACTTCTGTTTTTCAGAAAGTATGTATCAATTTCATTGTACCAGGCTCTTCAAGATTGCTTCAGCACATAAAGAGGTTTTTTAGGACGTACAACTTCTCCTCTTCCCCTTGAAAAAAGATCTTTGAGGTTGCTCAACATAAATTTCTTCATCAAGTTTTCCATTAAGAAATGGAAATTTAACATCAAGTTGAAATATCTTCATTTCTTTTATGCAACAACATCAATTACAGTTCTAATTGTCTCTAGACAAGTAATTGAAGAGAAAGATTCCTAAAATCAATACCTAGTTTTTGCGTGAAGCCTCTCTCAACCAACCTGTCGTTGTGCATTATAATATCTCTTTCTTGATTAAGTTTTATTTGTGAATCCATTTTAGACTTACAACTTCTTTATCTCTTGGTATAGCTACAAGATCCCAAGCATTTTTGTAATCATCTGAATTTCTTCATCCATGGCTTTCTTACAAACATCATGCTTTATTGCCTCCTCATAACTATGTGGCTCAACACCAAAAAATCTTGATAGATGTCACTCAATATTCTTGAAGGCGGATCTTCATCATATGAATCTGGGGTTTCTCCCTATATATGGATATCTTTCGCTTTCTTATTTCTTTCTTATTTGACACATCTTAAGATATGATAGAAGTATTCTCTATCTTTTTATCCTTCCAATTTCATGCTTTTATTCAATCATAAATGATATCTCTACAAACAACATGTTTGTTAATTTTGACATCGAGAAGCCTATAGCCTTTTGTCACATCCCTATAACAAAGAAACATACATTTTTGAATTTTCCCATCAAATTTTGTTTTTTTCTTAGCATTAATATGAGCATAACTAATACCCCCGAAAATTTTAAAATGACTTACATAAGTTTCATTCCACACAAAGATTCATGTGGTGTCATGTCCTTCAATGCCTTTATAAAACACCTGTTAAGAATGTTGATTGATGTACGTATTGATTCTCCCAAAATCAAATTTTGGCATTCCTTTCCCATTGATCATTGTTCATGCCATTTCAACAATAGATCTATTTCTTCTTTCAGATACACCATTTTTGTTACGGAGTGTACCCTGTTGTAAGTTTCTTCTAAATACCTTCATTTTTGCAAAATCCATCAAATTCTCGACTCTATCACTTTCGAATGATTATGATCTTGTAACCTTTTTTTTGAACAAAGTCTTAAATTTCTTTAATATAGAAATTGCTTATGACTTTTATTTAATGAAATAAAACTAAGTAATTCTTGAAAAATCATAAATAAAGATAAGATAGTACCTTAAACATCCAAGAGATGGAGTCTTCATTGGTCTGCAAATGTTTGTTCCAAAAGTACACTGTCTCCAGGACACCCTTTTGGAAAAGACTTTTTATGTTGCTTCCACATTAAACAATTTCATAATGATCCACCTAAGTATTTATCTAAAGAAGTCCTTGCAACGTGTTTTTTTTTTTGCTTGAGAAGATTCAAAACATGAAAATTAAAGTGACAAAATCTTTTGTGTCAAAAACATGAATCATCTACAATTTCATTTTTAATGCATTATATTTAAAGTAAAAAAGGAAAGTTTCTTTTTATCATCTTTCCTGGAACAATTACTTGATTTAGATCTACTTTATCATAAATCCTACAATAATTATCTCTAAACACAAGAGAATAACATTTTTCATGTGTTGACCAACACTAAGAAAATTTATTCCAAGTCAGGAACATAAACAACATCATGAATTTTCTTATCGCTCCCGTTCATGCTGATCAAAATGGTACATTTACCTTGTGCATCAACTAAGGCTCCATTTCTCATCACTTTTGTAGTGATGCTATTATTAATCGAGAGGAGAACTTTTTTATCTCCAATCATGTGATTATTACAACCACTATCAATATATCATTCATTTCCTTTTGCTGAAACATCATTGTGAGAAGCAAACAAAAGGTTTTCTTCCATTTCTTCCTCCTTTTTTCCACAAAAATTTGCTTGTCCCTTTTCTTGTGCTAGCAATACTTCTCTATATGGCCAAACTTTTTACAAAATCTATATAGGGTCCTGCCTTTGTGAGATAATTTTTATATAGTGTGATTAGTATTTTTGCAAACTTTTCACAAATGATTAGAAATTTTCTCACCTTTTTCTTCAACCTTGTTAGAATAACCATCATGATCCTGCTTCTTTTTTTTGATTTTTATTCTTCTTTTGCTGATCTTTTGTGAATTCTCATTTATTCTGTACTAGAAAGTTGTCTCTTTGCGTTGATGTTCACAAAAAAAATCATCATTCATCGTGTCCACGAAAAGATCCAACTAGCTCTTTCATGGAAAACTATGAAAGATCTATCCTTTCCTCAGTGATAGCAACAAAGTACTCATATTTTTCTATAACACTAGTTAGAATCTTTTCCACAAATTGTTGGTCAAAAATTTTATCACCATGATTTCTCATTTCATTACAAATATTTATGACTCTTGTTCAATATTATTCTAATTGTTAGATTTTATCATGTTCAAATTTTCAACTCTATTATAAGAGTTTGAAGATTTATAGTGCGTACCTTTTTGTCATAATACACCTCAGTTTCCAGAGAATCCCAACCTTCCTTTGTCGTCTCACAAGTAGTTTTTTTTGGAGAAATATGCTTTTGAGACTACGATTTGTATTTTGCTTAAGACTTTTGCATCTTGACGATATTTAGCCTCAAGATTTTTCATCTCTGCTACCGCAAGATCTCCATTGTTTTTTGTCTCATCAAAGCCATTTGCAGCAATAGTCCACAAACCTTCAGCTTTCTTATGTAATCTCATTCTTATCTTCCAATATTAATAATTAGTTCCATCAAAAAATTGAGTAAGAACAATTGAAGAATCAACACCTTCATTTGTTTTGGCTGCCACTTTTTTGTTCACCTAACCTCAGATTAAGAATTAAACCTGCTCTTATACCAATTTATAGGAAATATAGAAGAAGAATACTATCTTTAGAGAATGTTCAAGTTTTATATAGGATACTTAATTTCATTTGACTGATTACAATTATCAACTACATCTATATTTATACTAGTAATAATGTAAATCAAATGTCTTTAACAAATAACTAGATACATGTATCACAATTTACTAGATACATGTATTACGAAATTCTAAAAGACTTCTTGAAAAACTAAGAGACAATTCTGAAAAACTTAACATTGATGCATTAATTCAAAAAAGATCAAGCACCTATAAGATTCATATTCAAATTGTGTAAACTACAACTTGATAGCTTGGGAGCACAACCAAACTTCGAGTACATTTATGAAAGTAGAAAACTTTACTCAATACAGAAGTTAATGAATTGAAAATTGAATTGTATGAGTTATTTTATGGCTTAATTTTGTAATGTTTATAAATAGCAATCGGATTCTAGTAATATTTGTAAAATTGGAAGATATTAGTTTTTACATATATTGTAACTTAGTAGTAGTTAATAGAATACAATAGAAATATGTTTTTAAGATTTCAACTGGTATCAACGCCATTGACAAATCATAGGCTTCTAACTCTTTCCCAATTACCATTCACTCCAAAAATTTCTCTTTCAATGCAGGATTATCTAAATGAAACAATGCATGATATGTGGTCTCAAATAATAGATATTTTTATTGCTTAAAAATAGAAACTCTCATTTGTTCGTGGGAGTACAAAATGACTTTAGGAAAGTATGCATGAAACAAAAGAACTTGGAAAAGGTTGGACTTTGGATTTAGGAAGAAAAGACAACTTCGAAGATTAGCTAACTACGATTTGGGAATAGAGCGAAGGATAGGCGCCACCCACTGAAAATGATTAAGGATATGAGATGTGGTACATAGACAATCAAAAGGTAAAGAGGTGGTTTTTGATGTCTATGTATCTTGAAATTATGAAGTGATATATTACCTTAGCTACTACTTGACAAATTTGGAAAACTCTGTCAACAACCTTCTGCAGCTGAACAACAAGTCTTCACTTTGAATCAAAAAACCTTTTTCTGGAAAACAAAAGATCTCTCTCTTCCTACTATGGAGAACTTATTTGATTTATTTTTATTTGGATCACTGTGATAAGGTGATCATGGAAAAATAGAAGGATGTCAATTCTTAATTCAAGTCTATTCAACGATAAAGGGCTCACATCTTCTTGGTGGTTAGAAGGTGAGTTTGAAAATATTTGTAGGGAAATCTCTTAGAAGTATCCTGTTCCAAAATTAGAAGAATGTTACTCAATGGTTCGTCATGAATTTGTCCAGCATGCAACAGTGAATGGAGATCTCGAAAAATCTAAAGAAAATGTAATGGTGAGCAAATATAAATCTAATCAAAATGGGTTCTCTTATAATGAAAGTAATCGAATGACGTCTACCGGTATCAACAAGTCAATTAATAAGTATAATCATTGTAATTAGTTGGGTCACACAAAAGATTGTTGTTTTAAAATTATGGGATATCCAGAATCGTGGGATCATAACCATGATTCAAGAACGATAAATGCAAGCACGAGTTCCATTAATGCAATTATAGAAACAAATGTCAAGGAAGATGTAGTTTAATCCCTATCCTTGGTAGAAATGAGAGGAAACAATCGTAAGGCACTAAAACCATCTGCACTTGTTTCTAATAGTACATGCATAATTGTTTTTGGAGCTATAGATCACATGACATTTAATTCTAGAATTTTCATACCTTAAACTCTAGTCACAAAACTATATTTCCATTACTAATGGTTCTTAGACACCTATTCTTGGGGAATGATCCTTTTCTTTAATTTATAAATGGAATTTAGACTGTGTCTTAGTAGTTCCATCACTAGATTGTAACCTTTTTTATGTTCTCAAAGTACTACTACTCCATCTTGTGTTGTGATGTTTTTGCCTGACTATTGTATGTCTAAGGACATCCAAACGAGGAACAAGACTTTTTATGGTACTAGACGAGAGAATTATATTACTGGTATTGAAAGTCAAAAATTTCTTATAGGTTGCGCCGAACATTATTGGTTGATGTGTTTAGTTGCGAGAACAAAACAAGGAAATCTGATATTTTGGTATGTTACTGATAATTGGGACATGCTTCTTTTGGATATAGCAAATAAATTATTTCCTAAGTTACTTATAAAAAGTGATGTTTTTGATTTCCATTGTGATGTCTTTGAACTTTCAAAGAGTCACCATGTGTCTTTTTACCAAGAATGAATAAAAGGTCAATTCCTTTTACGATTATAGGTTCAAATGTTTGGGGTCCATCCAAGGTGAATACAATAGGTAGATCATGTTGGTTTGTTAATTTTTGTACACTATTATACTAGAATGACTTGGGTGTGTTTGACTAAGTTTAAAAGTGAAGTGAATTTGTTGTTTCAAAAGTTTCATAAAATTATTTTCACTCAATATAATTCCCAAGTAAGATTTCTAAGTTACAACGTGGGAGAGTATTCCATCTGTGAACATAAGTGATATTTAGAAGTACATGGAATTGATAATCAAACTACTTGTCCAAATACACCGAAATAGAATAGGGTAACCAAGAGAGAAAATCGTCATTTCTTAGAAGTTGTATGTGCTCTATTGATTAAAGCTCATCTGCCATAATGTTATTTGGGCGAAGCACTCACTTGTACAACATATTTACTTAATTGAGTATCTTTGAGAAAAAGTAACTTTAGAAAACCATCTCAAGATCTTGTTGAAGCTGTGATTGCACCAACAGTCCCAAATTTGACTCCTCGTATTTTTGGTTGTATAGAAATTGTACATCTTTGTAAGCATCATCGCAACAAGCTATCCCCTGATGCACTGCAGTATGTTTTTTTTTATATGCTTTTCATCAAAAAGGGTACAAATGTTTTTACCCTCAAACTAAACAAATTTTGTTACAATGGATGTTGTTTTTCATGAAGATTCTATATATTTTTCTAATAAACAAAACTCAAAGGGGAGGACCAGAAAGATATTTTGTCTCTAAATTATGAAAAATTAGACTTTCGACACCTAGTAACAAGGTTGTAGATAAACCAAGTTTATGTGGTGGTAAATATCTAGAAATGGGAAATACCAGTATATGGTAGAGTAAGATTTGGGTACTGTTGAACATCAGGAAATTGAAGAAGAAGATTTTCGTGCTACTGGAAATCATGATATTGGAGAACTCAGTCCAATATCACAGGAACCCCTCACCCAACAAGCAACTGATGTACCAAATCAATCATCGCCAACTCAGGATGTTTTTGATTTTGTACTTAAACCATCATTCAAACAAATACCAACATGACCCAATAGTGGTATTCCTAAACCTACATATGAACCAGAAATTTCTTGTAAGAATAGATACCCATTGAGCCATTTTGTGTCTAATCATCGTTTGTCGGAATCAAATAAGTCATTTAAAAATAAATTATCTTTTGTATATATTTCTAATAATGTGTAGGAATCCTTATCTGATCCTAGATGGAACACAACTATGGAGGAAGAGTTGAAATCCTTCAAAAAAATGATACATCAGAACTTGTCAATTTTCCACCAGGAAAGATATACTTGGATGTTTATGGGTGCATACAGTCAAGTAAAAAGAAGATGGTGTGGTAGAACTATTTAGAGATATATTAGTGGCTAAGGGATACTCAGACCTATGGAATCCACTATACTGAAACATTTGCACCAGTTCCAAAAATCAACATTGTCCGAATGTGATTATCCTTGGATGCATATTTTGAGTGGCCACTACAACAATTTGATAAGAAAATTGTTTTTCTACATGGTGAGTTTTCTGAAGAAGTCTTTATGGACTACCGTCCAAGGTATAAGATACCGAGATCACATGATTATAGAGTACACATATTTAAGAAATAACATTATCGACTGAAGCAATCACCAAGAGCGTAATTTAGAAAAGTCACAAAATCTATAAAGGCATTTGGCTATACTCAAAGTAAAACAGATCAAACATTGTTCTTGAAGAGACAACAAGGTAAAATTACTACCCTTATTTGATATGTTCATGACATGGTGGTAAGTGTAAATGACCCTGAAGAAAAGAAAGCTGTCTAAAGCTACCTGTCTAAAGAATTCGAGATGAAGGACCTTGGTCCATTATAGTTTTTACATTGAATTGAAGTGTCTAGATAATATAAAGTAATTTTCTTAACCCAAAAAGAATATACTTTAAACTTTTAAAGAGAAAGTGTCCTTCTAGCTCACAAAATGGCCGATACACCTATTGTAGAAGCACGTGTTTGGATTTATGATGTCTTGAGTATTGACAAAGAAATATGAAACACGTTAGTCAATATTGTCCAAATAAAGACAAGATTGCAGAAATAAAGGAATGAATAATTTTAATTTCGTGAGAAAAGTTGAGGAAATTAATATCTGATGAATTGAAGAGAAAGAATCATTGAGTTTGATTTGAAGAAGGACTCTAAAGAGGCAAGGAATTTAATTGAAGAAGGAGTCTCACTTAAAGTACAACTTTTCATGTTACTGCTGAATTAAAGTTTTGGAGTTTGACTAGAATACAAAAGAATCAGTGAATCAAATTTCAAGAAGAATTCCAAGAAATTAGGATTTTGATTGAAGAAGGAGTGTAACTTGAAGTAGAACTCTAAGTCAAGAGAGATCGAGTTGTTGAAGTGAATGATAACTCTATGAAGAATTGTTGTTAAATAGAACTAAAGTTGTCCAGAATATGTGTGCACTTACAGAGGAAAAAAAGCAATTGAAAGATTTACTTCGCAAGTGCTACCAGCGAACTAAAGGATCACATCAAACACTTGATCCTTTAATAGAGTTTATATATAAGGATTTTTTCTTTGAGAATGAGTCTTTGATTCAACCTTAGTTTAGTGAGTTATAAACTGAACTAGGAGTGTTGTCTTCAGGTTGTGGTAAATCGAAAAGTTTGGAACACATACCCAGGGAGGTTTCTGTTCAAGTTTAGGAATAAGAGTTAGTTCCCAGTGTTACAAGAATTGTAAGCTAAATCTATAACATGAAGTTAAGGTATATTTCAAAGTTTGTAACCTATCTTCTATGGAGGCTCAATGATTTAGTGAAGTTGGAGTTAAATCATGTAGGGGTACATGTCATGGTTTTCAAATCTTTTATGCCGGGAGTTTTCCATGTAGTAATATTGTGGTTTTACTCAATGTCTTTACTTCTTTGTTGGAACATCTAGGCAAAACTTGGCAAAAAGATAAAATCAGCAAATTATAATGTCGTGCGGACTAACAGCCTGAAATTAAGTGTTGAAAGTAATCGAATTACAATTGATACAGTAATATATCAGAGACATGTAGGAAGATTTAAGTACCTAGAACACACAAGACTAGACCTTGATTATTCTTTTCGTGTGGTAAGTCAATTTATAAATAATCATGGAGAGAAACATATGATTGCAATTATGCGCATCTTGAAATATTTGAAGTCTTTTCCAACAAAGAGAATTTTGTTCACAAAATATACATATCCTCTAGTAATAAATATATATACGAATGTTTACTGATCTGGAGATATTCATGAAAAATGGTATACTTCGGGATATTTCACTGTTGTGGGAGGAAATCTTGTTACATGGAGAAGAAAACACATAGTGTTGTTGCTTGCTCAAGCGCGGAAGCGAAATTCAGAGGAACAACCTTTGGAATATTTGAAGCATTATGGTTGAGACTTCTCTTAAAAGATTTGGGTATCCACCTAAGGTACCAATTCATCTATATATTGATAATTCAGGTTGGACATGATATTGCACATTATCCAGTACAACACGATCGCACCAAGCATGTAGAAAATTTTTTATCAAGGAAAAGTTAGATGGAGAGATATTAGAGTTTCCCTAGATTCGATCTAAGGACCAATTGACTGATCTTCAAACTAAAGCATTTTCAAGTAAAATGTTCTCCAAGTTTGGGAGCAAGTTGGCAATATTCGACATCTATACAGCAACTTAAGGGGTAGTATAGAGATATTTTAGGTTTTGATTACGGAATATTTATAAAGAGGAACTCAATTCTATTAATCTTTGTATAATAGGAAGAAATTTATTCTTACCATATATTGTAACTTAGTAGTAGTTATATATTCATGTATATGCTCATCAAACTACTTGTCCCAATTCAAAAGAAATATTATGTTTAAGATTTGAACTAATGATATCTTGTGGTGAAAAGATAACACGTTTATTATTTTATCTTTACAAAATATTAATTTGAGAAGGAGAAAAGAACCTTATTTTTTATATCAACCGTGCAAATAGGTTTAGCTTTTGAATTCATAAAAAGCACAAGAAAACACATCGAGTTTACCAAAGAAAAACTAAAAGACTAATTTTTCTCAAACTGAGGACGATTCCTTATTTTAGGTTAAACTCAACTCTCTTGAGCTGAAGCAACCAAATGCAAAACGATACTACTACAGTAGTCAATTCAAGCATACTTCCAAGAATGACAAGGTACATGTAGAGCAATTGTTCCTTATGAAAGGCATCAATCGTGCCTAGACATTTCATTGTAATAGTTGCTCTCAGTTATTTGTAAAATTACTTTTGAACAATGTTCAATATATATATAGATCACATGCTCGAGCATAGAAACAGACACGTAGTCTGTCTACACCATACTCTTAAGGTGCGGCGTTTCCTCGGTCCCTACTAATGCAGGATGCTTTGTGCAGAGGGAAGCCCTCTAATGTTCTATTTATATGTGTAATGTTCTATTTATTTCTTGTGATTCCTCGGGATTTCAACTATTCTTCTACATAATTAATCATTATATGGTAGTCTAGTTTGTTTCTAGAAGGAGTACTTTCTAAATGCCTTGAAGTTTGAATTTTCAGGTCCTACTTTCTATCCAGAAGGGTAGTAGTCTCGTAAAAACATTGCCAAAGAAATACAATATTAGATGAACCTGTGTCGACTGTCTTGTTAAACCGTATTGCCGACTAAGGGACCTTATGTACTTTTAAAGAGAGAAATTCATGTTGCATGTAAATCGATTTTAGACTTCTGATATCTGTGATCTTTGCATCCTTTGTTATTTGGAATGCAGTATAGAACAATTAAGCACTTTTTTCTGAGCTATCTGTCGGAGATAACATTGTAAACCAAGATATGAAAAAGTAGAATACACTTTATTCCTCCAATTTCCTTTCGAATATTTATATGAAATAACTTATGCCACTCATATTTCCCCGGATTGACAAATTAAAAGAATCTTGCATAAGTTTCTTGTGTAAACAACAATCTGCTTCTCGATAATCAGTGGACTTCAAAATGATCAAATTGATCCCTACTGTATGGGGTTGGACTGCTTTAGCTCTTCATACGTATCACCCATAAGAGAAAGTCCTTAATGCACGGAAAAGCAGATTGCTATTTTTTAAAAAACATATTTTAACAAAATCTAGAAATACTGTCTAAAGGAAATTAAGAATACATAAATAAGAGCAATACTGTCTAATATAATTGAAACAAGTGCAGCAAATCAGAGCATCTGATCTGTGAACAGATCATGCAGATTCATCAATGGCGAGTGTCTAAACTGTGTCATACCCCATCACCAAAGTAAGATGAGGGGGCAGAGGGAGGTAACTGGTTCCTCCCCTGCAACTGCATAACCTGACATTTCGGTTTGAGCTGTTGGTGCTATCCCAGTATCAGAGGTTGGTGCCAGCCCAACATCAATAATCAAATCCATATGATTGTCTTCGTTCATGGGGTGACTGAGCAATGACCTGAAGTTCCACTACTAGCATCAACATTCCCAATTCTAGGGATACAATGACCTGAAGTTCCACTACTAGCATCAACATTCCCAAAAGCATTTTCGCCTTAGAGCTCTCCTCGGACTACTGCTGTCATCCGCTCAGCATTGGTGCTTTCTCAATGACACATCCTCTTAGTGCTAGTGTTCACCACTGCTTGTGATCTCTCACAAGCAGGTCGAATCATGTCCAGAATGATTGGAACTTGGGAAGCACCACCGAATTCAGCATCCACGCCAGTGTTATAAAGAACAGTTGGTTTTGCTCTTGCTCTTTTTTCTCTTTTTTGTTGGATTTAACATGCTTGAAATAGTTATGGTCATGGCTAACCACTTGCAATTTGGTTCCTGTTATCACACATTTCCTAGATATAGTTCTCCAGTCACCTTTTCATTATATATCTATCCTCGGAGAAATGACCTATAGAAGGAAAGATCAAAATATAAGTTATTCACCAGGAAACACAATTCAGGACAACATTTAAATAAAAGTTTTACTCTCTCTAGGACGAACAAATAGACCCTCGAATACAGCACATAAACCAACCTGTGCTCCTCTGTTGTCCAAGGAGTCCCTCTTCGCCATTCAACATCTGCTTTTATATTTAGGTTGGAATTTCTTTGCAGTTTTTGATATTAGGTAATGGAGTGCGTCCAGAATCGATGGCATCAAATATCTTGTAAGAGTATATTGTAGTGATCCTTGATCTCATCGGCTGATATTTCGGGAAGTGCTTCTTTCATCATCCTGAATAGATTGTTATCCTTAAAGTATACGCTAGGATATTCTCAAAGATTTATCCCCTCCCTAGTACATAAGGAGCTTTTTCAGGTACGATTGGTGCTCATTTTCATACAGATCTACAAGGAATGATCAAGCATCAATAAGCCAAGTACTTGAAGAGGATTCAGAAAATTTATGAGTGTCAATATATGGAAAAAAGCAACCTTAAATATCAGATAACTAAAATAAACAAAAATAATCGCAGCAGGACATGTATTCTTATTATTTAGTATAAATACTAAGAGAAGTAATATTATTGTGGTAACAAAAAAACGTTAAAATAAAAGTGGTACACTACCCACATAAGTATACATAGCTACAAAGCAAATTATGAAAGCATCTACGTTTTTACCTTTTCTAACGGATAGAAGTTTTATAGTAAGAAAGAAGATTACAAAGACGACAACTATTTGTCGGTTAGATAAGAATAAATTATTTCACTGAAATATGTATTTTTATTCTTGTTTGTGACAAAAAATTAAAGATCTATGGCCCTGTACCACATAAAAGTAAATAAATAGCGTTAATCCAACATATGTTATCAAAAGAAATCGATCCTCATTTGTTAAGAGTTTCAAAATAAGAACATTATAGTTTAGTAATACCTGAACAAAATTCTCTCCTGAAAAAAGTAGAATTTTTAACAGGACGAATGTAAGCAATATCAACTAATAAAGTGTTATTCTGCATTTATTAATATTCTACCGCATAATCCAAGAGTAAGTCAATTATTATAATGTTTTTAATACGGTCTCTCCAGTATCTTCTTGTTGCATTTATAAAACGTGAAATTGAAAATATAAAAAAAAGTCATATTCTTTTCTCACGCAATATAACTATTTTATGCTTGTTAATGTGAAATGAAAAATTATATCTACGACGAATTTTAAAAGGAAAGCTATACAAATTCTTAATTTTCCCTTTTTGAGAAAAACTCAAAATCTCTACACATTATCTTTCAACAACGGAAAACAATTTAAAGGAGTAGGGGCCATGATATTCATCTCTTCAGAATCTACCTCAAAACCAATATATAAATTAATCATTTTCTGTTTTTATTTAAAATGGTTCATTTGAATGGAAGATTTATAGAACAAACTACAACATATCAATTAATCAAACAAGTGAGGCACGCATATAGTATATTGTACATAGTTATTATACCTACCTTGTGAGGTGTTGAAATTAGGATTACTATGTAAATATATTTTATTTCTTGGAGTATGGGTCAAGTATTTGTTCTAATTGTAGTCTAATTATACTTGTCAACAAAGTATTAGTTCTATCTATATATATCTCTACTAGTTCTCGACACGTGCTTTGCACGTCAGTCTCACGAATATATATATATATATATTATTTCTATTCAAACAAAAATATATTTTGAATAAAATATTCAAGTAATATCAAAGTCATCATGTATTAATAGATGTTTTGTCAATTAAATGTCACATAAAAGTGTAAAAGAAAAATATAATAACATAAAAATATTATTTATACTTGAATAGCATTTTAAAACTCCTTTTTGTTTTTGTATTTAAGATAATATTATATAATTATTATTTAATATGCAATTGCTTAGATACATTACAACATTTTGAATTAAGATAAGGGTAAAATAGTATTTCAACTTTTACTTTTATAGCTTCCAACTTACAATAATATATGATTATGAGATGAATAAACGGCGTGAAAGGAAAAATAAAACTAAAAGCCTACATGGTATCAGAGCAATTGGTTTCATAAAACTTGAATACCCAACCTCGTTTGTTCAAAGATGTGTGATATTACGCCTTTCTCTGGCACAACGAGAAACACTACAAACTCAACCGTAAGAAACCCTACCTCAATTATGGTTCAACAAGACATCATCCTTTCCAATGGAAGTTAACCTTGATGAAACAAATTTTTTATTATGGTCACAATTGATGGAGATGCGTATCGGAGCTCGACAAAAGGTTGGTTACCTTACCGGTGAAGCAAAGAAACCCAACAAATTGACTCGAATTATGCAATATGGATTACAGTGAATCATAAGGTGGAAAGTTGGTTCGTTGACTCAATGAGACCCACCACTATGAAGTTCTATATAGGCTTTCCACGACTAAGGAAATATGGTAAGTAGTTTCGAAAACGTCTATGATGGTTCTAAAAAAACATGTTTGTTTGAACTAAATCACAAATTAATCCTTCACCACTATGTACAATGGAAGACCCATGTCCACATACTTTAATGAATTGGTTTCTATTTTTCAGGAAATTGATCACCTCACAAATATAATAAGGATTGATCTGTTGAGAGTATTCTTTGGAGACAGGTTATGATGGGAAAGCTACGAGATCATATACTTCTCGATGGACTTGATGTAGAATTTGACAAGTTCGGGATGTGACTCTAAGAAAGTATCTATAGATTGACCTTCAAAGAAAATATTCTTATTTCCGAAGATAATCTTAACATTGGCAGACTTGAGAAAGAACGGTACCGCATATTGTTATGTTATAAAAGGCTCAGTCATATCTCATTTCGTTTTCTTCACAAACTCAAATAATATTTGTTTTTACATTTAGATAACTCAGTTTTTTCATTTTTACAGTTGTGATTTAGCAAAAAATCATTGTGTTTCAAATGTACCAAGTTTGAATAACTATCGTGAACCTTTGCTATTATATAATGTGATATTTGGGGCCTCCAAAAGTTGAAACTCTGTCACAAGCTAGTTATTTTATGGCATAATACATAAATGTGCCATTTAACTTGACTTTAAAATCACATTTATGTCCTTCAACTTTGGAAGTGCACAAATAGACACTTAAAATTGTATAAAGTTGAACAAATAGACACATATGTCCTACATGTCATCCTACATGTCATTTTTTGTCCTACGTGGTGCTCTACGTGTATTGTGCCATATAAAACTCATGTATTTATTTATTAAAAATATTGGATAATTAAAGTGTCTGTTTGTGCATTATGAAAGTTAGAGGTCAAAATTAAAATTCGAAGCCAAACTTACGGTCCAATATATGTATTATGCCTTGTTTTATTACTATCATAGATGAATGTACTAGGATGACATGGATATCATTACTTCAAAAGTAGTGTGTTGCATTATTGCATTCAAAATTTCTAATATGGTAAGCACTTAATATCAACAACAAATTTGTGTTTGCTAATCTCAAAATACCAGGTAATTTATACAATCTATTGTTGATGGATACCTTCGCCAACGAGGTATATGTCATCATACATCTCGCGCATACACAACACAAAACAATGGACTAGTAGAAAAAATAGATAGATTATGGAGATTGTCAGTATCTCTCGTTGTCATGAATATGCCAACTATTTACTGGAAGGAGCGGTTAAGTCTAGGGCTTATCTTATTGATCAGGTTTTGTCTCGAGTCATTAATTTTAAGACTCAGAAATAAAATCTCCACTCTTTTTTGTTCTCTTATGAATCTACCAAACTTAGATCCATTGGTGTTTGGATGAACAGTATATACTCACATTCCAAAAGCTCTATGAGGATTATTGGATTTGTGTGCAAGATGATATGTGTTTGTTGGCTATTTAATAATTTAAGAAAGGATATTGTTGTTATGGCCCACAATATAAGAAACCATATGTTACTCTTAATACTTCTTTTTGTGCCATAACCATATTATAAATAAGGAGTGACACCCTCATCTCTTCAAGGGTAGAATAGCATAGAAGAGATTAGGATGAATAGAGATTTATGGGGAAAACTGATTTCTTGGAATTAGAAGCTCACAAGAAAAGATTAGATGCACATACTAATATATTCGAACAAGAAATTGTAACACATGAAGACAATAAAATAATCAGGGAAGACGGAGATAATAATAAGGAATTCGCAAAAGAAAACAATGATGAAATTAATCTAAAATGTACAACAATCACTCCATTAACCAATAACTCCTTTCAGAATGTTCTATTTGATCATATACCTCATGTCCCTCTTCATTACTCTTCAAATGAGCTTGAGACTATGTCTAATGATTCTAATCCTCATACTTCCCATTATGCTAACAGAAAAACTAATGGTATACCAAGAATACAATATGAACCTGATCATAATGCCCATTGCAAATACCATATTAGCAATTATACCTCCACCAAAATATTATCAACCTCATATGCTCTAACTGTTAATCAATTGTCCGAAGTGTCTATTCCTACTGGTATGCAGTAAGCATCAGCAGAATCACAATGGAGGAAAGCAATGAATGTATAAATAGAGGTCTTGCGAAAAAATCTAACTTGCAAATTGATTCCGCTAACCGAAGGTAAGAATATTTTCCAGTGTAAATAGGTGTATACTGTAAAGATTAAAGAAGATGTAAGTATTGATAGGTATAAAGCGAGGCAGGTATCAAAAGTATAAGTCCAGAAATATGGAATGGACTATATTGAATATTTGCACCAATGGCTAAACTTAATACTATTTGTATGCTTATATTAGTTGCAGAAAATAAAGATGACCATTGCGACATTTGATGTAAAAAATGCATTCTTAAATGATGAATTGGAGGAAGAGGTTTACATGGATCCTCCAACCAGGAATAATGCAGGAGCACACTTATCAAAACAAGGTACACACATTAACGAAGGCATTATATGGGTAAAAACAGTCACACGAACATGGTTTGGACATTTTACGTCTACAATGACATAAGTGGATTAGAAACAAAGTAACTCAGATCACACATTGTTTATCAAACACAAGGAAGGGGAGATAGCATCTTTCATGTCATTATAGGAAATGTTTCCAATGAAGTGGATCAACTTCAGAACCATATTATAAAGGTGGAGTGACTCCCTTATCTCTTTAGTGGGAGAATGGAATGGAAGAGACTAGGATGAATAGAGCTTTAAGTGGATAAAATAAATTCATGGAATTAGATGCTCACTAATAAAGATTAAATGCACATACTGATATCTTCAAACAAGACATTATCACACATGATGAATTGACAATGAAGAAATCAGGGAAGAAAGAGATAACTGTAAGGAGGTCACAAATGAAAACAATGTAGGATTTATTCCAAAAAGTACAACAATAACTCCATTAATCAATGACTTGTCTCAGAATGTGCTACATTAGTATATACCTCATGTATCTCTTAGTTACTCTTCAAATGAACTGGAAACTATGTTTAATGATTCTCCTCTTCTAATTGTGGTTATCCAGTTAATAAAACTAAAGGTATACCGAAAATACAATATGAACCTTATCTTAATGACAATTAAAAATATCATATTAGCAATTATACCTCAACAAAGAAGATGAACAACCTCACATGTTCTAACTGCTAATCAATTGTAGAAAGTGTCTATTACTAGTGGTGTGGAGCAAGCATTAGCAGAATCACAATGGAGGAAAACAATGAATGAAGAAATGGAAACCTTGCAGAGAAATCGAATTTGGGAATTGGTTCTGCTAGCCGAAGGAGAGAGAATTTTCGGGTGTAAGTGAGAGTATAATGTAAGCTTAAATCAGATGGAAGTATGGATAAATATAACGTGAGGCTGGTAGCAAAATGATACACGCAAGAAATATGGAGTAGACTATCTAGAAACATTTGCACTTCATACTATTTGTATCCTTATATCAGTTGCAGCAAATAAAGATTGCTCATTGCGACAATTTTATGTAAACAAATCATTCTTAAATGCTAACTTGGAGGAAGAGGTTTACATGGATCTCCCACGGGGAATAATGCAGGAGCACACTAACAGAAACAAGGAATGCATATTAAAGAAGGCACCATATGGGTTAAAACAATCACCACGAGGATGGTTTGGACGTTTCATGTACGCAATGACCACTTTTTTTATCAAACACGATGAAGGGAAGGCATTATCGTTGATTATATATGTTGATGACATGGTCCATACAGGAAATAATTCCAATGAAATGGATCAACTTCAGAAGTTTTTGGCATCAAAATTTGAAATGAAAGAACTAAGGCAATTGCGATATTACCTAGGAATTGAATTATCAAGGTCAACAAAGAGAATTTTCCTTTCTCAGAGAAAATATGTACTAGAGTTCTTAATGAGGATAAGGATTCTAGCATGCATGCCAACTGACACTCCTTTGGAGACAAATGGTTGGTGTTTTAAAAAAATCGGGCCACAAAAAAATGTCTATCAATGGATTCAAATGATTTTCAGTAGCTTTTCAATGATTTTATTAAGCATTAAGGTGCTTTAAATAGCCTACATAAAACACATAACCCGCATAGTATAAAATTTAAAAATTATAAAATATCAACAACTAAAACAATTAAACTAAAAGTTATTTTTCAAATTTATCTTAAACTAGACAAGTTATTTTGGCAAAAAATATTGCAGTAACTAAATGCAAACTTCAACACTCCTCTTTTTTTTTCTTTTGATTGTGCCTCAAAAGTACATTGCAATGACATTGTCTTCTATAGAAGTTTATTTGAAAGTGCTTTAATATGAACTATTGTAGGATTTTCAAGGAGAAGTTGGAAGGGTTTTTCATTCATCACAACATCACATATCATATAGGTTTCAAAATATGATTTTATTCTCATAGACAAAATTTAGTAGGTTTTGTCTGAGAAAATATTTTGAGAATTAAAAGATAGACTATTATTTGTAATTATTTTTTGTTAAAAATTGGTTTAGAAAAGCATGTGCATTGAAAAGAGAACATTTTTGAAATAGTATTCCTTACATGTTAAAATGGGTAGCTCTGATGGGTTAAAATAGTAGCCCTTATGAGTTAAAAATGGTATAATAGTTCTTTGAAAGATTTTTCAGATCGAGTAAGATCAATAAATATATTGATACATCTATTGGTTGATTTAACAAATGGGGCAAAAAAATAAACTGACTGAAACATCTCTTAATGGATTGAAATGACTTTTAATTGCTTTCCATAAATTTTACCAACAAATAGCCAACATAAAACACATAATTTACATAATTTAAAATTCAAAATAATGAATCTCTCAAAAACTAAAATAACCTAACTAAGACTTTAAATTTCAAATTTATCTTGTACTAGACAACTTATTTAGGTAAAAATGACTGTAGTTACTAAAAGCAACTTCAACGCTAACAAAAAACTTGAAAACTCTTCAAAATAGGAAATAAAAGATGCACACAGAGATCAACATCTCGTAGGGAAGTTAATTTATTTGACTCACACAAGGATAAACAATTCATATGTTGTATGTGTTGTGAGTAAGTTCACAAAGAAACCAACAGAAGATTATATGGAAGTTGTCTGTAGAATTTTTTAATACATGAAGAGAGATCCATGAAAAGGGCTATTGTTCTTAAAGAATGAAAAAAATTTCATGGAAGGCAAAACAAATGCAGATTGGGTAGGATATTTCTTGACCATGAAATCAACCTTGGGTTATCTAACTTTTGTCTAAGGTAATCTTGTCACGTGGAGAAGTAAGAAGTAAAAGGTTGCTGCGAGGTCTAATGCAGAAGTAGAATTTGAAGGGATGGCTAATGGCTTGTATGAGTAATTATGGATTAAATATGTTCTGAAGGATCTTTGAATTGAATGTACAAGACGTATGAACTTATTTATGATAACAAAGACGCAATTCAAATAGCACAGAACCTGTTTAACATCATCGGACTATGCATGTTGAAATTGATCAACATTTCATTAAGGACAAGTTAGATCATTTAGGACAAGTTGAAATGAATAAACGAAGCAAAAGGAAAAATATTCTCTAAACCTAAAAGCCTACCCTAGTTAGAGAGGTAATTTTTTCGATAGACTCGGCTCAAAGAAAATCCTATCAATGCAGATTAAAAAAGATTTGTGTAATTCCACGAGTGAGGTTTGCTGAGGTAGAGTCTGTAAAGGCCTCATCCCTACCATTGGTGGTAGACGGGCTATTCCTGATAAACCCAAGGTTAAAGGAAAAACATATCAAATTAAATCGAAAAAGAAAATATTTACAGAATAAAAAAATAAAGTAAGAACAAACCTAGTGTAATACCACAAGTGAGGTGTGAGGAGGATATATAAAGAAGTATTTATGATAGAACCTTAGCCCAGGGAAAGCTATGTCGAAGAAGATCTAAAAAGGAAATATTTACATTACAAAAAAGGGAAAGTCATAAAAGGTCTTACATTTTCTATAAGAAGTATTTTAAATAGACCTCCGACTTTAAGATAAGCATGTCAAAGCAGATGAAGAAAAGGGAATATTTACAGAACAGTGACAAAAAATCAAAAAACAAATCCAAAAAATATCTTTCTTTTTTCAGAAATTAATATGTCTATAAACTAATTTTCATAAACAAAAACATGTTAAAGAAGAATACCGTAAATTATCGTCACAACTGGGGGCAGAACCGGATGATCACAAATCTAAGAACAGTCAAACAAAGCTTTTGGATGAATCAACCTACACTGATAAGCTTTATCATCTATGTACAGAAGTATTCAAACACAAATATATATAATAAAGAAAAAATTAGAAAATTTTAGGCTAAAAGATTAATTTCACACATGCGATTTGTCCTTCTTGCAATTCTAAACCTTATTGTACTTCTTACTTCACAAAAATATTTCTTTTAGGGTATTTCATAAATATTAAGAAGATAAGAATATCAAGATTAGTGTAATCTGAAATTTTTTTACAGTTAGTGTAATAAAAACAAAAATTTTAAAAATGTGCCGTAAATTTAGTCAATGAAAACTTTTGGATGAATCAAACTACATTCATAAGCTTTTTCATCTATGTATACTGAGTTTCAACCAAAAGGGAAACACACATATACATATATATAATAAAAAGAAAAAAAAAACTAGAGATTTTTGGGGAAAGAGATTACTTTCACACTTGTGATTTGTCCTCACAACAATTCTAAAGCTTTTGGTACTTGTTACTTTACCAAAATATATCTTTTAGGAAATTTCATCAATATTTAAGGAGATAAACATATCAAAATTATTGTAATCTAAAATTTTTAGGAATAAGTGTAATACAAACAAAAAGTAATAAATGTACTGAGTTGTGCTAGTTAACCTTCCAAAATACAGAATTTTTTTTTTGAGGTTTCAAAGAAAAAGTGGTAGTGATCGAATTGATAAAAAGGAAATGGTTCAAAAGGTTCCATTATTTATTTTCCCCCTTATTTGTAGAAGAAAAATGTTTTCATATTTGATGTCCAGGACGAGTAAGATACTCCCTAATTAAGAAGACTTAGTATCTACGTGACATAAGTTTGCTCTACCTTTTTTTATGAATACAAAGTTTAGATAGATAGTATATGTCACGCACGGAGCCTACACCTTGGATGTGGACGGCACCCAATGACCATTCTTGGCCTTGGGAGAACCCTTGGCCTGGCTTGCTTAACTCAGCGGAAGACTATACTCATCTCAGATAATGAATTTAAAAACACTCCCTGTAAATAACATAGATAATTGTCTTGGCCAAAATGACACTAATTCTCAACACTTGAACATATGAAATATAAGATACATTAGACTCCAAAACTGAATCACTAACAATCTATAAAGACTCTAATCTGACTGAGATGGATGTTGGAACTGACCCAACAACATCCTAATGAACTAACATAGAAACAATAAAAGGGATGTCCTCCGGAATGCAAGGAGGCTCACCAAGTGAGTGTGGAGTGCTCAACTGGATCAAGAGTGTTCTACGTGCTGACCGGGTTACTTTCTTGTGCATCATGAAACGATGCAAGCCAACTGACGTTAGTACACTGAATGTACAAGTATGCGAGTTGGAAAGCTAAACGACAACTTAAGCTTGAGGGTATTAAGATGAACTTACCTTGGTTGTACTCAACTCAAGAACATGCTTAACTCAAGTATTTATATAAAACAATTTAAAACACATGATATATATATATATATATATATATATATATATATATATATATATATATATATATATATATATATATATATTTATAAAGCTTGTAGAACAATAAAGCAACTTAGTTCGTTAAAGAAATGCGATAACAAACTTAACTTTATGTATATATGAAAGTAATATAACTTTGTGGGAGATTATTTAACAGACAACCATCACTTTGAGCCTTAATGATGATACATCGTTGCTCAATTCTACTCCAAAAATATACTTTAGCTATCATACTTTTAATAAAACTTCCTTCCTTTGGGTTGAGAGAACAAACTGAACCCTTTAGCTTTAAAAAGATCCATCTAGAATCAATATTCCCCTTTTCGTTTAAATTTCATTTGACTTTGATGTGAAACATTTATAAACCTTTAGGGATATACTTACTTCCCATATAGCATTTGAGCAATGAATTTAACTATTACTCTTTACTTGACTTGATCTTAAATCTTAGGGAATACTTAGTTCTATTATAGATTTTGAGAATTTAATCAACTCTTTACTCTTTGATCAACTTGTAACTTGAGAATTAAACGAAAGTTAAAATGATTGTTTAAGATTTTTTGAAAAATTTAAGAAATTACTTTGACTTGCTTAACTTTTTAACTGGACCCCAAAGTTCTTTGACTTTGATCTTAACTTTCCTTGAATTGGATTATGAATTCAAGGATTAGATGTACCTTGGACTGTTGGAATAAACTAGCAATGATAGGTATATCACTTAGGAACAAGTACGAAAAGATAGGGAAAGAACAACGTCTCTAGGGGGTCTTGGAGCTTTGAGAGGCGCATAGTGCCAAAGCCTGTCAGAAAGACTTTGGTCTGAGGTACTCTAGCTGGTGTGGCGTGCCAGGGCTTGTAAGACAGAGCTTGCCCTGAGGGGCTCTTGCAGGCGCGCACACTGCACTAGGGTATAACAGACGAGACCTCCGACTTTTTTCTCCATTTTTCATATCCAAAACTACTAAGTTTCCATAGATCGTACCCCAAAAAACTTAGGATATATAAATACCTCATTATCAAATATATATTAGACCTAAAAATAGTCTGAAATTAATCAAATCTACTAGAGATCAACTAAAAATCAACCAACAAGAATTTCATAATATTTCATCAACAACTTCCATGTTCATCATTGATATAATATCTAACTAGCTGAATTGAATCAAATTGGGGTGTGGGTGAAAGGATCATAAAAATAATGATCTCATATACCTCGATAGGGATCACCTTTGACGAAATCCATGCAACGATCTTTGCCTTCTTGAATGATTGTTGATCTTTTTCTTTTCTATTTTACTCACAAGCCTAAGAGTTCTTAATTTTGTTTGAACTAAATTGGGACTTTTTATTACCCCTAAATAACCCTTAAAACGATTAGGAAATACTAGGTGAAAAGATAATTTAACCCTTCCTAAAATCCAGATTGGACATTTCTTAGTCCAACAACCCAACTTCCAAAAGACATATCTCCCATCATAAGACATCGGATTTGCGCAAACTCAGGCGAGTTAAAAAGATCTTTCTATGAAATTTCCAACCATATAAATAAAATATCCAAACTTCTCATGAGATTGAAATTATGGCCGTCTAAAAATGACCAAAACTCACTTTTGAAAGCTGGAAATTTTTTAGATTTCCCCTACTTATTCCCAAAATTGATTATTTTTGGTTTCTTAGCTTATTCTTAGTTAATTCCAGTTACGATATGTTATAATTTCTCCCCCTTTTGAACAGTCGTCCTAGAATGAGAACTCTGCCACTAAACTAGGGGTAGTAACATGATCTTAACACTCAACGAGAAAAACAAGTAATAACATGTTTACACATAGTCTTATAAAGTGTTAAGAAGAGAATTTAATACCTTGATCTGCATTTTCTACAGATTCGGAGAGATGTTGATATATACTCTTCATATCCTCTCCAGCTTCCCAAGTTGCTTGTTCAACAAACTGATTCCTCTAAAGGACTTTGACTGATGCAACTTCTTTTGTTCTCAACTTGCGAACTTGACGATCCAAAATTTGAAACGGAATATCCTCATAAGACAAGTTATTCTTAATCCCAACATTCTCAGTTAGTAAAATAATGAAGGATGACCGAAGCTTTTTTCAACATAGACACATGGAATACCAGATGAACTGCTTCTAACTCGTGGGGTAGATCCAACTCATAAGCCAACTCATAAGCCACATTGACCACACTCTTAGATATTCTATAAGGTTCAATATATCGGGGGCTAAGTTTCCCTTTCTGACCAAACCTCATAGCACCCTTCATGGGAGAAAATTTCATATACACCCAATCATCCACCTCAAACTCTAACAGCCTTCTCCTAACATTTGTGAAGGACTTTTGGAGACTTTGTGCCATTATAAATCTCTCTTAAATCACTTTTGCCTTCTCCATAGCTTGGTGAACTAGATCTGGTCCTATCAAACCTACTTCACCAACTTCAAACCATACAAATGGAGATCTACATGCCCTCCCATGAAGAGCTTCATATGGATCCATTTGGATGCTAGAATGGTAACTAATGTTCTAAGCGAACTCAATCTAAGGTATGTGATTATCCCAACTCCCTTATAAGTCGATCACACAAGCTCTCAACATATATTCTAAGGTCTGGATAGTGCGCTATCCTTGCCCATCTGTTTGAGGGGTAAAAGTAGTGCTTAAGTTTAGCTTTGAACCCAAATCTTTCTACTTTGATTTCAAGAATTGTGCAGTAAATTGTGAACCTCTATCTGAAATAATGGAGACTGGAACTCCATGAAGTGTCACTACCTCTTGAAGGTAAAACTTAGAATAGTCCTCAGATTAATAGGTAGTCGTTACTGGCAAAAAATGACCTCACTTTGTTATTCTATCCACAATCGCCCAAATAGAATCATGATGCCTGCAAGATATTTGCAAGCCTATGATATAGTCCATGTTCATCATCTAACACTTCCATTCTGGAAGTTCTATAGTCTGAGAACCTTCAGTCCTTTGGTGCTATACTTTAACTTGTTGGAAAACTTGACAACATGCTCAACAACATCTTTATTCATGCCTTCCCACCAATATACCTCTCTTAAATCGTGGTACATCTTGGTGGAACCTGGATAAATGGAATAGTTGGAGCTACGATCCTCCTCAGGATCCTCTCTTGGAGTCTATCAACTCTAGGTACACACGATCTACCTTGGTACTTCAACATATCATCTCCCCCTTGTTCAAAAGCCAATACTCTTTGGTTAGGCCAATACTCTTTGGTTATGGAAACTTTCCTTCAAATCAAGCAAAATGGGGTCTTGGTCTTGCTTCTCTTTCACCTCTGACACTAATGATAACTCGGCCAGATTGGTCACCACTATTCCTCCTTCTTTGGAATCCATAAGTATGACTCCTAAACGTGTAAGTCTGTCACATGTTTAGCTAATCACTTCAAAAAGAACTTCAAATTGTCAACAAATTTAAGTAACAACTTAAGTTGGTTAGTATTCTACTAACAAATTACCATCATATTTCTAACCAAATAATATATTAAAACTTAACAACGAAATTCTAACAGATTAGAAACATAAATCTTACTAACTAAGTATTTTAGTTGGTAAATGTGGCGGAAAAGAAAATGGCGCCGAATTTAGCAAACTTCTATCAATGGATTACCAACAAAAAATTTACTAACGCGCACATTTGTTGTCAATATTACCAACGAAGTATATATTGATTGGTAAATATGACAAAACATTATTTATATAATTTATTAACATATTACTAATGAATTACTTACCAAACATTTACCAACGACAAAAGTGTGTTGGTAATTTACCAACCATATAAATGTGTTGTTAAATTAGTAATGAAATGTAATTTGTTGGTAAACTTGCCAACTAATATAAAATTAGTTGGGAATTTTGCCGACGAATAAAAATTGTAGTTGGTAAATTACTTATATCATTAAAATAGTTGGTAATATACTAAACGATCACTAATCCACTGGTAAAATTAACCAATATATTAATTATAAGTTTGTAATATTACATATGAATGTTTATTTGAATTATTACCAACTCTGATAAAATTTATTCGTAATCTATTAGTTACTAACATATATTTTAATAGTTGGTAAGTTACCAAGTAAAGTTAAGTTTTTTTTGTAAATCAACATCTAGTGTTGAGGCTTTCATATTTAGTTTGTGTCCATAGGCATTTTAACTTTTAATGTTTAATCAAAACTTGACTTTGTTTAATATTTTTTGTAAACGTGCTCCGATTATAACTCTATTAGTGTCATTAGCTTCGAAAGGTCATTTTTTAGCTAACGGGAATGTTTGTTCATATTTTGAGGCTTTCATTTTTGTTTGTACCGTTATGTGTGTTGAATTTTATGTTAAGGACAATATTGGACTTTGGTTGATATATTTGTGGACATACTCAGATGACAATTTCGTTAGCGTAATTAACTCCAAAGGTCATTTTTTATCTGTTAGAATGGTCGGTTTGATTATTGAGGTTTTCATTTTTACTGTGTGTAGTTAGGTGTTTAACATATAAATTTTAGCAAAAAATTAATTTTGGTCTAAATATGTGATAACGTACCCAGATAAGACAGTTAGATGCGAAAAATCATTTTTGATGTAGTAAGATAGAGGGTTCCGATTTTAAGGTTTTAGTTTATGTCATTAGGCATTATAATTTTTAGTTTTGGCGATAATTTTAGTTTAGTCAATATTTTCGGTAATCATGCTCGAATTGAAATTTTTTCTCCGCATTTAGCCATATAAGTTCAGTTTTGGTCTCATAGGATGGATGGTTTGGGATTTGAGACTTATTCTCAGTTTGCTTCGTTAAGCGTTTTAACTTTTAACTTTTGTCTTATATTTGAATTAGGTCATTTTTTTAGGAAACATGCTCAAATTTGAATTCATCAGCTGGGTAGCTATGTAAGGTCATTTTTCGTTTTATTGGATTATTGATTTTGATTTTGAGGTTTTCATATTCAGTTTGTACCTTTAGGATATTTAACTTTTAACTTTTTACAAAAAATTCATTTTGCTTAAAATTTTTCTTAAATGTGCTCTGATGAAAATTTTGTCAGTTCGATTAGATTCGGAAGATGGTTGTTTCAGGTTTTGAGACTTCCATTTTCAGATTTTGTTGTTAGGCGTTTTAACTTTTGACCAAAATTTATACTTGGTCAATATTCTTTGTAAACGTGCTCAAATTAAATTTTTTGATATAATGATATGTGTCATATTGAGATTAATTTAACTTGTTATCATAGATTTTGCACGGTTTCATTAAAATATGATTTATAGAATTGATTAATATTTTTGGATTTACATTCGTGTTCTTAGATTTTTTTAATGCAATAAATTAATAAATATTTTACTATTGAATAATTATTCAGTTAATAATATTTTGATTATATTGTCAATCAATTACTAAGCTAACATTGCACTCTGAATGATATATTACGAATAAACTACCAATCAATTAGTAAATTTATAAGAAAAATAAATAATCATTCTCAGTATTTTAAATTTATTAATAACAAGGGTTGTGGTGTAATGGTAAGTAAAATATTTTTCCTGCATCTATTACCTGCATCTTTAACCAAGAGGCCTTAGGTTCGATTCCCGTTGGGTACATAACCATCGTTGTTAGGGAATGCTTTACAACCCAATTGGAACTTTCCGGTGTGAATACAGATTTAGTCGGGCTCCAATTTGGGTACTGTACACCAGATGAAAAAACAAAAAGTAAATTAAAAAAAGTATTTAAAACTTTTTGGAAAATTACCAATGTATGAATCGAAAAATGAAGAAAAAAATTTACTTACTCATTTTCAATTTGTTAGTAAAGGTACTAACGATATCCTAACCGAAGGTTAGATGGTAAATTTACCAACAAAAATTTCAGGGTCATATTTCAAAAAATTTTAAAAACAGCTTTGGGTGTTTACCAACTGATTGTTTGTTAGTAAGTCTACCAATAAATTAAAATCAGTTGGTAATATTTGCCGACGAACTTTTTAGAAACGAATTAATATAAGTTGACATTAGGTTGTTCACTCAATTTGCCAACCGATTTGATCAACTGACCAACAATCTTTTTGTTGGTAAATGAGGTTCCTTTTGTACTAACTCCCTCATTTCTTCTTCAAAACGGGCGGTATTACCTATGGACAACCTTCTTAAGGCATCAACAACCACATTAGCTTTGCCTAGGTGGTAAAAAATTCTCATGTCATAATCCGTGAGTAATTTTAACTGCCTCTTGTGTCTGAGATTTAGTTCCTTCTGAGTGAACACATATTGGAGGCTCTTGTGATTTGTAAATATGTCAACATGAACAACATACAAGTAGTATTGTCGTATCTTCAAAGCAAACACTACTAAATCCAATTCCAAGTCATAAGTTTGATAATTCTTCTAATGAACAGTCAACTGTCTAGAGGCATAAGCTATAACCTTACCATTCTGCATCAACACGCTGCCTAAACAAACTCTTGATGTATCACAATACACCACAAAGCCTTGAGTACCCATAATAAGGTCAAAATAAGAGTGGTGGTCAATCTCTTTTTCAATTACTGAAAGGTTTTCTCACAAGCTTTAGACTACTAAAACATTATTGTATTCTGAGTTATCTTGGTCGAAGGAGACAAGATACACAAAAATCCTTCAACAAATCTCCTATAGTAACCAGCCAAGCCAAGAAACTCCTAATATCTATTGGAGATGTGGGCTAGGCCAACTCTGAACTACTTCTATCTTCTGAATGTAAACTATAATCCCATCACTCGAAACTATGTAGCCCAAGAATGCCACAGACTTAAGTTAAAACTCCCATTTGGAGAACCTAGCATATAGCTCCTTATCTCTCAAAGTCTGAAGAACAACCCTTCAGTGATTAGCATAATCTTTTTCATTCCTTGAGTAAACGACTATGTCATTAATAAAGATGATGACAAAAATATCTAAATAAGGTTTGAAGACTCAATTCATAAGATCCATAAATGTTTAAGGTGCATTTGTCCAACCAAAGGACATAACCAAAAATTCATGATGCTCATATCTCATTCTGAAAGTTGTTTTGGAATATCACATTCCTAACCTTCAACTGATTATAGCCAGATCTGAGGTCAATCTTAAAAGAATAAGAAACACCCTAAAGTTTATAGAAAATATTATCTATCCTTGAAAGAGGATATTTAATCTTTATGGTAACCTTATTCAATTAGCGGAAGTCTATACACATCCTAAGGGACCCATATTTCTTCCTTACAAATCAGACCGGAGTGCCCTAAGGTGAGACACTTGCTCTTGTGATTTATGGAAATGGGACAATAAGGATAAAGTCTTTAGAGTAGAATAGACTCTCCAACAGGTGTAGAAATACCAAAGGGCTCACAATGTTTTTTCAGGTTGATCTCAAACCGATTCGCAATATAAGGAGTTGAAAAATAAACTTCCTCCTAGGTGTATAAATGAAAATAACATCAAACATAAACACTTTTATCATACCCGTGACAACATATAAAGAGTTCTCTTACTCTTGGAAGCTAGTAAGTGCATAGAGATGGTATGCCCCTTTACCAGTACCAGAATTGGCTCCTCTAGGTGCAACCTTTTCTAGTGGAGCAATTGATGAAAATTGAGCTCTATTGCCTGGATTTCCACCACGTTGCTTATTCATGGGGCACTCCCTCGTGAAGTGAACCTCTTGACCACACTTGAAACAAAATGTTTGGCCCTCACAACATTTACCCGAGTGGGTTCTACCACAACTACCATATGTAAAAATCCCACTACCTCATTGTGAAACACTACTTTGGGATTGGGTTGGTCTAGACTTGAAGTTCTATAAATTATTGACACTAAACTCTCCTCTATTTTTGGGCTCATGTGCACTAGCAGATGATGGTGCATGCCCCTTCTTTTTCTGAAATTATGGCCGCTTTGTTGTTTTTGTATTCCTCTTTGTGCCTCAGTTTCTCCTCTTCAACTTGTTGCACATAGACTATAAGCCAGGATACATCCATGTCACCAATTAAAATTATATCCACACTTTCTTTGTTTGAAGTAAGACCCAAACCAGCAACAAACAAGCTCATTCTGATCCTCATGTCCTCACCATTTCTGGAGCATAGCGAGACAATTGGGTGGAATTCAACCCATACACTCATGGAGACCTGTTTTTAAGTGAGGAACTCTCGTACCTTCACTTCCTTCACTTCTCTAGGAAATAACCTCCCCAAGAAGGCTTCTTTGAAAGAAACCCAACTTTAAGGTGGCGCATCCTCAACTCTGCCCTCCTTCCATTGGTAGAACCTATTTCTAGCCACACTATTCAATTTGTATGCATATAATTCAACCCTCTCAACATCGACCACATGCATTACCTCAAAAACCTTCTTCAACTCTTCCACTAAGTTTCCTGATCCTCAGTAGTGCTTGATCCGGTGAAGCTTGGAGGATTCATTCTCAAAAACACACGAACCTTTGAGGTGTCAGCCCCTACTTGTAGATCTACTCTCTATTGAAAGACTTGGTTTGTTAGTACTTGACTTACCCTCTTGATAGATTTCTGGAATTCAGTGTACGTAACCTCTCCTTGGGCTTCCACACAAGGTGCATTGGGACCTCTTGTTCCTCAAAATTTCTTCTGCCTGTTCGACCTTTAATTGCTCTTCGTGGACGCATAATGATCTGAAAATACACGTAAGCACGAGTTGAGAGAAAACCTTTTGAGATGAACTCTACGCACGAAGTGGAATATGAAAGAAGTGAAATATTTCTAAATGTTATAGTCTCCAAATTATAGATATGATGCTCTTTACGCTGATGACTAAGACTCTACAACCAAGGCTTCATACACTTCCTAGGACTCTTCAACCTTGTGCTATGGTACCAAGTTTGTAATGCCTGAAGCCTACACCCTAGACGTGGAAAACACCAAATGATTATTGTCGGCCTTGAGAGAACCTTTGGCATGACTTATTTAACTTAGCAGAAGACTATACTCCACTCAAATAAAGAATATAAAAGAATTCACATCAAATAATTTAAATAACTATCTTCACCAAAATAACACTAAGTCTCATTACTTGAACATATGAAATATTAGATAAATTAGACTCCAAAACTGAACTGCTAACTGTCTATGAAGCATATAGGCTGACTGAGATGTATGTTAAAAGGACCCCAAAACATTCTAATTAACTAATCTAGAAAAGAAATAAAAAGGATGTTCTCCAAAATGGAAGTAGGCTCACCAAGGGACTGTGGAGTGCTAAACTTGCTCAATGGTGCGTGCTGATCTTGATTACCTGCGTGTGTATCATGAAACGATGCAGGCTAACTGGCATTAGTAGATTGAACATATGAGTATGATTATTGGAAAGCTAAATGGCGACTTCAGCTTGAGGGGATTAAGATGAACTTTCCTTGGCTTTGCTCAACTCAAAACTATCCTTAACTCAAGTATTTATATTAAGTAAGTTAAAACACATGACATATATATAAAGCTTGTAAAAAAATAAGTCAAATTACTTGGTTAAAGAAATACAATAATAAACTCAACATTACTTATATATGAAAGTAATGTAACTTTTGTGGGAAAGTCTCTAACCGACAACCATCAATTTGAACCTAAGTGATCATACAATGTTTTACCTAAGGTTGTCGAGGAACATCCTATACCTTGCTCTCATATAGGACCTTAATTAGCTTAGTGGATCTATTAGATTAACTTACTTGATCATCTAAAATGTATGACCCATCAATTCCCATGATGGCTTCATGGTTTACATGGATACTTGAATTAATATGAACTCTTATCCTCACATCGGTGCTCTGTACTACTCCTAATATATACTTTAGGTCATACTTATATAAGACTTCCTCCCTTTGGGTTGACATAATTTACTTAACCCTTAAGCTTTAGAAATCTCAAACTAGATTCAATTTTCACCTTTTAGTTGAAAAACACTTTTGGAACTTTTAGTTTCATTTTAACTTAAATGTGAAAAATTTATAAACCTTTAGGGAAATACTTAGTTCCCATATAGAATTTGAGAAATGAACTTAACTGTTACTCTTTACTTGACTTGAACTTAACTTTCAGGCCCTTATAGCTTTTGATAACTTAAGTCAACTCTTTACTCTTTCTTCAACTTGTAACTTGAGGCTTAAATCAAAGTGAAAATGATTGTTTAAGACCCTTTGAAAACATTAAGAACTTACTTTCACTTGTTTATTAACTTTTGACCCTTTGAATTTTATTATGGATTCAAGGATCATGATATAATGTTTATGGATGATTTTATGATGTTTATATGTAACTTAGAGTGTTGGAATCAACTAGGAATGATAGGTACAACACTTATCAAGGGGTCTTGACGCTCTGAGAGGCACGGAGCACCAAATCCTGTTGGACAAACTATGGTCTGAGGCACTCTAGATGGCTCGGCGTGCCAGGACCTATCTGATAGAGTGTGTCGTGAGGGGCTCTTGTAGGTGCAGCTTCAAAGGGTAGAAAAGATGGGACCTCCAACTTTTCTTCTTTATTTTTCATCTGAAACCTCCTAAACTTAAATGGACACCACCCCAAATACTTAGGGTCTCTCAATACCTCATAACCCAATAGATTAGACCCAAAAAACAGTCTGGAAATAGGAATCAAATCTACAAGAGATTTGATACAAATCAACCAAGAAGAATTTCACAATTTTTTATCAAGAACTTTCACATTCATAATTCAAATAAACTCTAATTTTATTAATTTAATCAAATTGGGGTGTGGGTGAAAGGTCCCCACACAGAATGATCTCATATACGTTGATAGGGATAACCGACGAAATCCATGTAACGATCTTGTCTTTCTAGGACAAATCTTGATCTTCCTCTTCTTTTCAATTTTTCTCCCAAGCTCTGAGCGTTTTCTTAATTTAGTTAAAACTGATTTGGGTCTTGTTTTTTACCCCTAAATAACCCTTAAAACGAATTAGGAAGTACTAGGGTAAAAAAAAAACTCTATCCTTACTTAACTCCAGATTTTACTTTCCTCAGTCCAACAACCCAATTTCTGAAAGACATATCTCCTTCATACCGCATAAGATTTGCGCAAACTCGGCGGCAATGGAAAGATTTTTCCTAGGGTTTTCCGATGATATAAACAACTCATCCAAAATTCGGCTGATTCATAAGTTATGTCTGTTTCAAGTGACCAAAACTCACTTTTAAAAGCTAGAAATTTTCCAGATTTCCCTACTTATTCACAAAATTGATTGTGTTTGGTTTCTTAGCTTAATCTTAGTTAACTCCAGTAACGACATGTTACAATATATGATACATCATCAATTTGATGGAAAAAACAGCAAACAAAAAAAGTAGGAATGGAGAACCTAGATATATTATAAAATGGTAATATAAAAAAAATATTAGATAATTTTTGTTGAACGATCACATTTTATTCAAAAATATCCGGAGTATCGTTACAACATCTCACACAACTAGTCTCAACCTGATCAAATAACCTATACAATTCATCTTGTTTAGTTTTATATATTCTCCCTACAGAATTCTGAACGTTTGCACACAAGTTTGTGAAAATAAATGTTCTATTTTTTCAGAATGATCACCACATAGTAAGCATAATTTATCATGTCACATGTGGATGCATAATCTTTTAATGAAAAATTTGACTGAAACTTCATACACCAATGAAACTTTTGTGTGATACTCAAGTTGTTTTCATACTGCCTCGAATGTTTTGTATCATTAAATTGACTGACAATATTGAATTTAACTGTCATTTAGTTCGATAGAAGATTCAGGAAAACTTTATTTCCACTTTCTATGTGAAGACCAGAGAGCAACTAGCTCATTTGTCCAAAACATAACTAAATTGAGCTCAAGTTAATTATCTATGTTACAAGTTGGGGTAGTTTAACAGAATATTGAAGGATATTGTAAAGATCTTATCATACCTTATATAGCTAGCTAAATTATAGAAACATCTTTAGGATATTTACTTACCAAACGTCTATTGATTGTATATATACATGTTCTTCTTAACATAGTGAAATACAAGTTATTCTATTACAATTTTTTAAATAACAGAAAATGGAATATATCCTAAACGTATGGTCAAGATTCAAATGCAAAAGGCATACAACTTAGTACAATGGCCCTTCCTTTAATGAATCATTTATAATTTAAACTTCCTTAATACTTTTTTTAAATTGATTGTGAGATGAGTAACTAATGTTTCATACTTTATAATCATCAAAGGAAAATTTTATGAATCATTCACTTCAAAGAAAGCTCTGACAGTGAAAGAGGGGGGCGGGGTTTTTTTGTTGTTCTTCGTTTTTCTTCTTAAGTAGTCTACTTAAGGTGTTTCTTAGTGTAACATCCGAGAAATCCAATGAACTAAGCCAGAGCTGTAAATTAAGTTTAATAACTTAAAAATTGTTAATATGATTTTTGAATACCTAACTAAACCTAATTAAGTTTTTTTGAAAGTGTAAGTGCATAACCGTAAAGGAACGACCATGACGTCTAGAAAATGATCTAGTGTGTCTTTAGGTTTTTTAGCGGTTTGAAGAGTCACGTGAAGCTAAAGAATGTAAAAATACATGGAATACATGCTATTATGTGTTTAGGGTCAAAACGTTTGGGTACAATCTCCAAGGAAAACCCTAAGGGTCCTTGAGAAGGACCCAACCCTTGGCCCTAAAAGCTGTCAAAACACATAAAGAAACCACAAGTCCATTGATGATTCGTCAATGGACTCATGCCCCGTCAATGGAGGTCATGATTACACACATAGAATTGTGGAGTGTGTATCCATTTTGCTAGTCTTTGACACTTACCACGGACAGCCAGGATGGAGTGTCAATTAGTTGACGGTCCGTAAATAGTGGGCGTGGTTTGGTGTCTACCAAATGGTGCAAGACACGACCAAGACAAGAATGGTTCGGTAAATTCCACCCTTGTCCATTTATGTAAAGGGGAGGTTATAATTTGTTAGTTTAGGTATATTAAAGTATTTTAAGTCATAAAACAAGTCTTACCCCTTATAACTCCAACAACCCCAAAGGCTCCCGCTTCTCTCTAGATACTCTCATTACAAAAAGTCTTCGTTATCAAAGAAGGTAAAAGTTTCAAGTAGTTCTCAAGAAAAAGGCTATTATCCATTAATCCTTCAGAAATGACAAGGTATGGGAACTCTTCTCTCTTGTGACTCCATTGACCAAGAGGTTCCTTCAAATTGATTTTTTCAGTGTTCTTCCAACGTTCTAGAATTCACACAAATTCAAGGTTAAACTTTACTTATTTGGTTAAAATTTAATTAATAATTATGGATTATAAATGGTTATCAATGATTTGATGTATTAACTTAGGTTTTTGACCTAATTCCTTACAGACCCAAGAATGTCCCTCTTCTCCTAACCCTAACTCTTGAATTATGTTGATAAATGATTAGAGGTGATGTAATTGAGTATGTTCTTTTGTAATTGACTATTTAATAATTAAAATAATTGATTTTATGGATAAATATAATGGATTCGAGATAAAGTCTTGAAAGGGTTACTTGGAGGCTATTGGTAAGACTTTCAAAGTCATGAACATCCTTTGTAGTATTGTCTGTTTATTCTTGGTAATGTTGATTAATTTAAGAATAAATGATGAAGTTATTGAATGTATGATCATGCTATGAATATGATGGATGTGAGATGATTAAAGGTGTGCTAATATACGAGATTAAAGGTAATTCTCGTGTACATCTTATGATTACGTTATGAAGTGTTGTTCTCACATGAATTCTTTTTGTGATGAAAGGGATTTATAATCTTGAAACTTATGAAGTTAAACTCCTAAGACCTATGTTATGAATTGATGTTAAGGAAGACTTAAAGATACTTCAAGAAGGGAATTTAGCTTAGCAACGAGTGAACTTGACAATGAGATGTGTTCCTTCACATAGGAAGATAGGTTCATTCAATGTTCCCATGGGGTGGAAACTATAATGCTAATTAGCATAAAGAGGGATTGTAGTAATAACCCGATACTTCCTCTGTTGTTTTCCTTCATAGAAACCTAGTGTATCCACTTAGATGTTATATGAATGTCTATGTTTTACCTTGGCAAGCAGGAAATCCTCATGTCGGTGTGAGGGGATTATACTGAATTTCATGTATCTCACATGGTCTATGTCGGTTATGGAAAATTTCGCATATGTTAAAATGAATGAGTGAAATTAAGAAGGTTAACACTAACTAGGACTACTTAAGAGGTATTACTTAGTATAGGTAAGGCTAAGAGACTTTATCTATACATTGGACAAGTGGACCTAGACGGGAATTCTAGTGTGGGTTCTTTATGTATTTTTGTTATGAATGAAATGCATGATGTTTTTGTCATATGATATGGGTGATAATGGTTTCACTTGATATACATGATGTATGATGTTTTTCTCATATGATATGGATAATAATTGTTTCACTTGATATACATGTTATTTGTCTAAATATAGATGCATGATATTAAGTACACTTGATATGGTGATGTTTGAGGTAAAATACAATGCTTGTTATCTCTTTATTATTTTACTTAGTTTATGTGGGGTTATGGGGCTTCACAGACACATTGCACTAGTAGACTTGGATTTGGGTTATGAGTAAGGTCTTGTGATGTATTGATGAAATGGACTATAAATATGAAACATTGACGATGGCTCTGTTATGATGATACTCTTGAAAATAAATATGAATATGTATTATTGTTTTTATATAGACTTGTAACAACCTGGGTGTACCCCCTAAGTGTCACACGGTGTACTTGACCTCTCAGAGGTCTTACACAAGTCTCTTAGCTTCATTGCATAACATCATATAAAAATAGAGGGAACTAAAAACTTTTCTTTAAACATAGTATGAAATATTATTTCATAATTGCGTAAGAGTTTCTAGCATGTGTATCAAAACCATCTATAAAATACATGAGTAATAATGTCTTGGGCGCATCTTACAAAATTCTAAAACATAGTGAATGACATAAAGGGAACATAAGGGTGTTGTTCTCGAATGCTATGAGGACTCACCAATCTTCAATCTTCTCCAAACATAGGAACATAGCCTCCATGCAATCAATTTACCAAATTCCCCTACATTTGTTTCGAAGTGTAGGCAATGTGGGTTACTGATATACCGTGGTTTCACGGTATTATTAATACTTTTTCCTAAAGTTTAGTGTGTCCAAAATACTTTTTGTGCTAATTTTTATATAAGTTTTTCCTTATTTGCAGGAAATCTGTCCATAGATAAATGCGGAAGTTTTTGAGCGAAGAAATGCAGAAGAGACAACCTACAGAGCTTGTGACGGTCCGTCATGCTTGTGACGGTCTTTAGGTGGCAGCGTAGTGCAACTGCTAAAGGAAGATGGGGAAGTCTGACCAAGTGTGGGGTTACGGAGTCCATGACGGTCCGTCGTGTCTATGACGGTCCATCCTGCAGGTTCGTCAAGAAGTTCAGAGAAGTAGTCCCAGTACCCATATTCCAAGAGTTTAATTGTTTTGAAAGGAAGACCCTCGACGGACCGTTGTGCCTGTGACGGTCCATCATATTTATCGTCGAGGGTAATGTAGACAACAGCAGAAGAAACTGAACAATTATGGGGTGACGGAGTCCATGACGGTCCGTCGTGCCCACGACGATCCGTTGCGAGGTCCGTCGACCCAGCCGCGTTTTGACAGATTTCCAGCAAATAGAATCCTTGTTTAATTAGGTTTTTATTTTCTATAAATAGTTCGAAAAAACCTTGTTTTTGAGGTTAGACTCTGTAGTATTAGTTAGACACTGTATTATTAGTTAGACTCTGGATTATTTGGTAAGGCTTTTGATTATCATTAGACTTTTTGTGAGATTCTGATTACTTTGAGATTATTTCAATTGATTGTTGGTGATTTTTGTTGATTAATCAAGCAAACTTTCGGATTTTACTCTTTCTCATTGAAGTAAGTACATCAATTCTTATATAATATATGTGGATATTGTGATTATGACTATGGGTAACTAAACTCCATAACTAGGGTTGTGGGAACCATAGGCAAATAATGAGGTAAAACCTAACTAAAATAACAATTCTAGAATATTGTCTTGCATGTATTAATAATTCTTTCGCTTAGAAGTCTTTTTAACGGATGGACAACGTTAGAACTCTCCTTAATTCTACTTGCCGGACAAAGGAGGTAGATAATAGGAGAAGAATTATCAACATAGATTTAGTGTATACTATATAATAGGCTAGTATTGATTGGTACGAGGTAATAACTTAGTCAAATATCGAATACGACACTTAATATGAGGTAAAGATAAGGGTTAGGATAGAAACACACGTAGCCGGACCAAGGTGCGGAGTGAAATTTTCTAGATGCCGGACCAAGGATTTAGAAATACATAACTTATCACTTTGCATGCAAGATACTATGAAAGAATTGTTCTAGTCAGAATTATCAAGTTATGAACCTGTGGGAAACACGTAAACCCTCGTTACTTTGATTAATTGATTAAACTCCAACATTCAAAGGTGTTAAGTGTCTCTTTCAATTTCGTTATTTACTTTCATTCATTTAGAAATAGAAACACTCATTTTTATTGTTTTTGCTTTCCAAGGAAGTAATTGACTGAATAGTAGTAATAATAGATTGAAGTTAAGTCTAAACTATTTTCCTCGTGGGAACGATCCCAACCTCACTAGTTGAGATATTTACTTGACACGACCGCTTTACTTCTTATTTGAGAAGTAAGTTTGATCGTATCAAATTTTGGCGCCGTTGCCGGGGAAAGTAGCTTTTAGATTAACTTAAACTTATTACTATAGTTTAGTTGATATTTTCTTGATTTTAGTTTGTTTTATTGTTTTTGATTCTTGCAGAACCATTCTCCTTGTATGCCAAATACACGAAGAGGAAGAGAACCTCTATTTCCCTACGATCACAAATTAGAGCGTACACTACGCAACATGAAAAGAAACTTGGGAATTAATGATGATGATTTAAACCAGAACATCCCTGCTCCAGTTGATGTTCATAGTCAGTTGTTACCCGATGCTCCGGGTAAACACCAACAGAGGGGACGAAATCCCGCTCCACGGCCCCAAGCATACTACAATGGCTATGACAACATAGCAGACTCTGATGGGCCACTTGTCTTTCCTCCTTTACCACCAGGCCATACTTTTGTGGTAACTAGTAGCCTGATGCAAATGCTCACTGCCAGAGGTTTGTTTTCAGGGCTACCTTCTGAGGATCCACATGCCCATATAGCTAAGGTAAGGGCAGTGTGTAAAAGCTGTGTAGGGAGGCCTGACTTGGACTTGGATGTAATAGGGCTTAGAGAGTTTTCTCTCTTACTGACGGGAGAGGCTACTATATGGTTCACTGAACTCCCTTACAACTCAATTTTCACTTGGGACCAACTAAGGGATGTTTTATTAGCACGCTACTATCCGGTCTCCAAGAAACTAAACCACAAAGACAGAGTGAACAACTTGTGAGTCACTGAAGGAATACTTCTATCGAGGACAGGATGATGATAATAAAGCGGTGTTGGACACTATAGCAGGTGGATCTTATAGCGAGTGCCCTTATGTTGAGATTGCTGAAAAATTAGAGAAAATCACCCGAAATAATAAAGCTTGGAGTACTAGGATGTCAGATACAGGGAGAAACACCTTCGCAGTGCAGTCCACTCACAACCCAGCCATAGATGAGATTCGCAAAGAAATGGCTCAGATGAGAACAGTGCTTGGGTTGGTACTAAAACATGTCACTGGGGTGCAGAAAAGATAAATGCAGTCAACTACTTGTCTAAACCACCACCTCCTAATGATGAATGCTATTATGTGGAGGACACCTATGCAGTAAATGAGCAGATGGGGGGTTTCCGACCGAGAGCCCAAGGCTCAAATCAGGATAATTGGCGCCAAGGTCAAGGGAACCAAGGTCAGATCTATGGTAACTACAGCTGTTAGGGTCATTATGTCCAAGATGGAAACTACAACCGCGACAACAACTTCAATAGGGGTAACTACGGTAACAGAAATGATAGGAATGGGCCCTATATCCCTCCTTAAAATTGTGAAGTTACTCCTAGGGATAGTGGAGATAGTATGGCGCGAGTTGAGGATATGTTGCACAAAATGATGAGGACGTTCGATGCTAGTGATGAGCACATTAAAGAGTTAAGGTGTTATTTAGCAAGTATTGGGAAAAAATTCGATACACATGCAATATCGATTAAGCAGATCGAGTTACAAATGGCCCAATTATCTGCGACAGTGAACACACGTCAACCTGGCACTCTTCCTAGCAACACTGTCCACAATCCAATAAATGATGCGCACTGTATGGAAATCACTACTCAGGGTGTTAAGCAAACCATTGACCCACCTATGCCGTCTAATGAGGAAAAAGTGAGAAAGGATGATGATAAGGTGGTAAGGGGTAGTGGTGAAGCAGAAGAGAGCACTGGAAAAGATGCAGAAGTCCCTATGAAGGTAATTCCCATGCCTAGACCACCACCACCCTTCCCTCAGAAATTAGTGAAAAAGACCGAGGATGGCAAATATCGGCGTTTTATAACAATGCTGAAGCAACTTTCTATCAATGTCCCTTTGGTTGAAGCTCTTGAACAAATGCCTGGTTATGCCAAGTTTATGAAAGATCGGGTTACAAAGAAAAGATCGGTAACTTTCGAGGATGATGATAGACTGCAACATTGTAGTGCTATTTCTACAAGATCTCTCGTGCAAAAGAAAGAAGATCCGGGTCCGTTCACTATTCCTTCTACAGTCGGGTCATTACATTTTGCGAAAGCATTATGTGATCTGGGGGCAAGCATAAATCTCACGCCCCTCTCGATTTACAAGAAGTTGGGTTTGGGTGACCCAAAACCCACTGCGATGCGGCTACTGATGGCTTATCGAACAGTGAAAAGGCCTATAGGGATACTCCATGATGTGCTAGTAAAAGTGGAATCATTCATATTTTTGGTAGATTTTGTTATTCTTGATTGTGAAGTCGATTTTGAAGTGCCTATTATTCTTGGGAGGCCATTCCTTGCTACAGGTAGAGTTTAGTTGATATGGAAAAGGGGCAGATGAAATTTCGGTTGAACAATGAAGAAGCGACCTTCAACGTCTGTAGGACCATGAGGCAGAGTGGTGAGCTCCAAAAGGTATACGCCATATCCCACAAAGAAAAGATGAAGAAGGATAATGAACAAAAAAGTGCAAAACAAGAGTTTATGGTTGGGGATTTGGTGCTTGTAGACAGTTCTGGAGTGCCTTGTCTTCCGGGCAAGCTCATGTCCAAACGGACTGGCCCTTACTTGATTACTAAAGTATTCCATTATGGAGAAGTAGAGTTAAAAGCTAAGGAGGGAGTGCGGTTTAAGGTGAATAGAGAACGAATAAATCTCTATTTCGGGCATGCTGAATCGGTGAATGAAGTGATAGAGGCATACCATCTTGATGAAGGCTGATTAATCAAGTGTCCTCAGTCGTGCCGCGCCGTTAAATCAGGCACTTGATGGGAGGCAACCCAATACTTATAGTTTGTATTTCTAGTAATGGTAGCATTTTCTACCAATGGGTTTTAAATTTGCAGGCACATCATTAGGAAATTCTACAGAATATTACTCTGCAGCCGTCACTGACGGATACAGCGACGGAATGTTGCGCCTGCGACGGACCGTCGTATGAATCCGCCGTGCCAGGTACGTCTTGCTTTTATTTTCAAAGTAGGGCGCAACGACGGAACCAACGCAGCTCGTCACAACTGAGATGGACCGTCGTTGGGTAATCGTCGGGTCATTAATAAAGCGTACCCGACCCGACCCGACTGGAGTTTTATACAAAATCTTACCGTTTAAAATCCCCAACCCTTCATTTCACCCCATTGCTTCACTATTCCTTCTATTTCCCTCCCTTTTCAACTTCTAAAATCTCTCCCTCTTCAACCGATCATTGTTCCCCCAAAATTCACCAAAGTCCTAAAAGTTATCATCTACTAGTCGGAGTTGCTGTTGTGGTTGCTTCTTGATCACCAAGTACCTTTCCATCTTGTTTTTCTCCAATTCTCAGGTATGTGTCTTTAATTTCTACTCATTTATCTTGCATTTTTGTTTATCAATTAGTATTAGCCTAGTTCTTCTTGAAATGATCATTTATTTTATATAATATTCTGTCTAACCTAGGTTAAAAAATCTTCGAAATATGTTCGTTTGCATTGCTAGTTTACTAGGTATTTGGGTTAGAAAAATGTAGGTCCAAAACACTAAAAATTTGATTAGGGTCATCGGGGATGAATGGGTACCCACAGTTCTGTCACTGTTTCACAGAACGAGACCCTGATGACGGACCGGCGTACCCACGAAGGACCGTCATATGGTCCGTTCCAAAAGCCCTAACACCCAACTATCCAATTTTATGCAAGTGTCCTCATACGGACATAGGCGACAGACCGTCATACCCACGACGGTCCGTCCTGCACAACCATTCTAATTGTTAGAGACCCTGTTTCTAAGGGTCTCTTACTTTTTTTAAGTGTCCTCCAACAGACACATGTGACGGATCGTCATCGTTACAATGGTTCGTCCTGTACAACCATTCTGGTTGACAGAGACCTTGTTTATAAGGGTCTCTCTCCATTTTCTAAGTGTCCTCAAACGCACAAGTACGACGCACCGTCATACCCACGGCGGTCCATCCTGCATGACTGTTATGATGGTCAGAGACCCCTCTCCTAAGGGTCTCCATATTTTTTTTCAAGTGTCCTCTGACGAACACCTACGACGGACCGTCTTACCTGTGACGGTCCATTCTGCACATACCATCATACTTGTCAGAGACTCTCCTTCAGGGTTCTACATATACACAAAGTCCAAGTAAGACACGACGGACCCCATGACGGTCCGTCATAGTCACGACGGGTCGTCACCATGCCCGGCGTGTGTCACTATTACTATAGAAATGTCTATTTATTTTAATTTTTTTGTGTGGTTTTGCTTGTCTTCTTTGCTATGTCTCATAATAATATTGATACTTTACTGGTACTATCTACTATGGCACCTAAACAAGCTCGAGTCTATGCACGCGGCCCCATCTTGTTTTTCTCAAATTCTCAAGTATGTGTCTCTAATTTCTACTCATTTATATTGCATTTTTGTTTATAAATTAGTATTAGCCTAGTTCTTCTTGATATGATCATTTCTTTTATATAAAATTCTGCCTAACCTAGGTTAAAAAATCTTCGAAATATATGTGTTTGCATTGCTAGTTTACTAGGTATTTGGGTTAGAAAAATGTAGGTCCAAAACACTACAAATTTGATTTGGGTCATCTGGGATGAATGGGGTACCCCCTTTTTTGTAACTGATTCACAAAACGAGACCACGATGACGGACCGTCGTACCCACAACGAACCGTCATATGGTCCGTTCCAAAAGCCCTAACATCTCACTATCCAATTTTATGCAAGTGTCCTCAAACGGACATATGCGACGGATCGTCATACCCACGACGGTCCGTCCGGCACAACCGTTCTGGTTGTCAGAAACCCTGTTTCTAAGGGTCTCTCACTTTTTCTAAGTGTCCTCCAACGGACATATGTGACGCCTGCACAACCGTTCTGGTTGTCAGAGACCCTGTTTCTAAGGGTCTGTCTCCATTTTTCTAAGTGTCCTCAAACGGACATGTACGATGGACCGTCATACCCACGACGGTCCATCCTGCATGACCGTTATGATGGTCAGAGACCCCTCTCCTAAGGGTCTCCATATTTTTTTCAAGTGTCCTCTAACGGACACCTACGATGGACCGTCCTACCTGTGACGTTCCGTTCTGCACATACCGTCATACTTGTCAGAGACTCTCCTTCAGGGTTCTTCCACATACACAAAGTCCAAGTAAGACACGACGGACCCCATGACAGTCCGTCATAGTCACGACGGGTCGTCACCTGGCCTGCGTGAGTCACTGTTACTATAGAAATGTCATTTTATTTTTTATTTTTTTGTGTGGTTTTGCTTGTCTTGTTTGTTACGTCTCGTACTAATATTGATCCTTTACATGCACTATCTACTATGGCACCTAAAGAAGATCGAGTCTATGCACGCGGGCGATCGAAGTATGTCGCCCCGTCTGCTCGCCTGGTCATTGGCTCGGATGATGAGCGTGACCCCGAGTACATGCCCCTAGTCACTTCCACCCCTTCCCGTGCTGCACGTGCTGCCAGAGCCACACTCAAAAAGGTGGCGTTCGGCGTAGTCAATGCCTCCCAGTCTGATGAGGAGCGCACAGTGACCGGCACACGTTCTGGGTCAGCCACCAATGAAGAAGGAGCGTCTGTCTCCTTAGGAGTTTCGTGGTCGGAGGAAGCCTTCGGCTCTGCTGAGGTTCCCGCACCCTCCACCGCTGCAGCGTCGGCCTCGTCTAATGAGGCTGACAGTTCGGAATCCTCACCTGTTTCACCAGATCAGGCTCTCACCCCGGCTACTTACCAGCCTAAGTGGTGGTGTATCGACGAGCAATTTCAAGTCTACTCTGACGCAAAGTTCCTGAATGAAAAAAGAGTTATGACTCGAACACTCACATTAGAGCGGCGGGTACTTATAGGGAGTATCCCGACGATGCTCGAGATCCAAAATCTCTTCACCTGACATCGACTGTAGTGGAAAGCACGTCCGTTGGGACGTTATAGTGAAGATCTGGGCCAAGAGTTCTATGCATCCTACGTAGCGACTCTCCGATCGCAGATTGATAGGTGGGCTGCCCTCGCCAAACAGGCCCCACTGGAGCAGGCCTGAGTACGGGGTGTTCAGGTCGATATTTCCCTGCCTACCATCTGCCGGTTTCTATACGGCGAGGGTTTTGATGCTAATCGGACCCCTCTCACTGCCGAGTTTGACTACCGATAAAAGTTTGTTAAAGATGGACAATTCATGCGTGAGCCATCACTGAGAGACCACCAAGAGGTGAATGGCCCTGCACTTGTTCCTTGATGGAGAGGGTGCCGACTGGGTGACCGAGCCAAAGAGGGCCATCAAGAAGGCCAACTTGACTTTCATTGCAAAGTTTTTGTTGTTGATTGTCTGCCACTGCCTTTCCCCCATAGCCGCCGATAATATCGTCACATGGAATCGAGCAATATTGATGGCGACGATGATAGCTAGGTTCGAGGTGGATTTCGCATGGCTTCTACAGGCAGTCATGCACGACAGGGCTTTTAAGGTCACAACTTCTGACCCTTTCCCGTGCATGATCTTTTCTCTCTACAGGTCCGTAGGTGTGCCTATATGGAACGTTGATCAGCTCAAGACCCCACTGGGCACTGTTGATGTCGGCCTCATCAGAGATGAGGCTAATGATTTGGCTTCACGCAGAGGGCCCCGCCCACAGCTTCCCCCACTTGCTGACGATCTGGCTGATATGGTAGCCGAAGCCCGCACGGCTACGCAAGCGGCGTCCACTGACACTAACCCGGTCGAGTGTATCTCGGGAAGTAGCACTGCCCCGAGCTCCTCTCGCACAGCCCCTCTACCCACGCAGGTCCCGCTTGCTAGGGTCAAAAAATTTGAGGCGCAAATGGCTACTCTTCTGCATCATATCCAACCGTGGGTACAGAGGTCTATTACTGAGGCAGAAGAGCGCTTGGAGAGGAAAATGGTCCACCATACAGAGCGGAAGATCGCTGAGGTTCACCAGCGCTTGGACGCTTTTGAGTTGCGCGTGTTAGCCCGGCCAGCCCCTCTCGTGGATGTGTCGACTCTTCAGGCTGCGGTCGACAGTCTTCGCGCAGATATTGACATAATCTTAGAGGCTAGGGTGCATGAGTCTGAGGCCCCTTCTGTCGAGCCTGCTGAAGAAACAGTGTTGGCGGCCTTATTCGCCACCTCAGAGATTCAACTACCTCCCCCTTGAGAGCATGCCAAGAGGCATAGGGGTCGAGCGGAGGATAAGGCGCGAGCACGGAAGAAAGAGCGCCGTGAGATGGAGGCTGCAAGGAGAGCCTGGCTTGCTGAGGAGGAGGCGCACCAGATGAGAGTAGGAGAGTTAGTGACTGGGGCGTCTAGCTCCCGAACTATGGTGATAGCGGGAGGCACTGCTTATAGTTCTGTTGTTGCTGAGGACTCCACTGAGGGTGTCCAGATTACAGAGGAAGTTGGTTCCGGGGAACTGGACCCACCAGCTTGCTGATCGTCGGCGCTTTATGCCACAGGTTTACTTCACCTACCACTCTAGTATTTAAGTTTTTTATGCATTGGGGACAATTGCATGTTTTTTGTTGTTTGGGGTGGGGTAAATGGAAAGTGATTGCTAGAGTTAAGTCTGAGTAGCCCAATTCACTATCTTCTTTTGGGGTTTTCTTGCCTGTGTTCTTTTTCCCCAAAAGACTAATTACTTTTTCTGTTTAACCGGCATGTCTATATCTTCTGTACATAGTTTAATTCTGGAGCATGATGGCTAAAATGATATCCTGATAAAATGGAAAATGATACATGAATAGTCATAATTATTGATAAATGTGTCTCTAAGCATGATATAGAGATACACCACTACATTACCCTAAGTCTAAAATTCGAACTAGGTGTCTGATAATCTGGTTGAGTGATAAAATGTCAAGTGAGTGTGAAGAAGATTTGAATAGTCCACTATTTGTACTGAGCTAGAACTTGCCTAGTTAGTATTGCTAAAAGTAAGCTGTAATAGACAATTAGGAAAGGATCATAGGCCCTTATTCAATGTATCCCATTTTTAGCCTAAATAAAAGAAAACCAAATGAAATTTATCCTTCTTTGATCCAAATGATCTGAGCTTAAATTAGACCTTTTTTTTTTCACCCAAACTGATCTTTTCTGGGAATAATGTGTTGGCCCTGGTCCCTCCTTAGACATGTGCACCTCAGCTTATGTCAAAAGCATAAGTTGAGGGTGGCTAATGTAGTAAACAACCTTCGTTATGGTCCTGACCCAACTTTGGGTACTGTGTACTTTGACTCATGGCAAAGCCATGAATTAAGGGTGGCTATTATGAGGAATTCTCTGGAAAGTGGTGTTCAAAGAACAAAGAGAGAGAGAACAAAAGATTTGTGACTCAAGAATTATTTGAAAGAAAAGTAAAGAAAAGGAAAATATAAAAGAAATACAAGCAAGAAAAGAAGAGAGTCACTTACACAAACGAAGAAAGAAGAGAAAATAGCAAGGTGAAAGAATATCAGAAGTTGGGCGAGATAAAATGATAGAAAATGGTATGTTTAGCCGATATGTCAATGAGGGAAAAAATTCACTAAAGTATACCTAAATATACCCTACCTGACCCTGAGCCTATGTTACAAGCTAAGAAAGTCCTATCGTGATCCTACGGGTTGTATAGCGAACTTAAGGCAGTGAAAATAAAGGCAAGCTTCTGGCAATATGTATGAATGAGCGTGAATTTGTTCTGAGGGCGAGTGTTGAAAAGTAATCCTTAAAATCAAACTGAAATCATTGTGTGAAAAATGAGGATTTTGTTTTAAAGTGAGGACATTAGTTGCAACACCGGAAATATTAGCATCTCGGTGATAAATTGAAGAGGATAGGTGTTAGTGTATGGTGAATCTGTGTCATGCTCTGATCCCACATAATTCAAGCCTAATAGTGATAGCATGCATAAACATGATGAGATTAATCGGGATTGATAGCCAAATGATTGAAAAGGATAAAACATGGATACTATTGTAAAAAGATTCTGTATTGAGTCATAGTGGGTCGGTTGAGGACAAACAACGAATTAAAGTTGAGGGTGTTTATATACCGTGGTTTCACGGTATTATTAATACTTTCCTTAAGTTTAGTGTGTCCAAAAGCCTTTTTGAGATAATTTTTATATAAGTTTCTCCTTATTTGTAGGAAATCTGTCCATAGATAAATGCAAAAATATTTGAGAGAAGAAATGCAGAAGAGACCACCCACGGAGCTTTTGACGGTCCGTTATGCTTGTGACGGTCCGTAGGTGGCAGCGTAGTGCAGTTGCTGAAGGAAGATAGGGAAGTTTGACCAAGTGTGGGGTTACGGAGTCCATGACGGTCCGTCGGGTCTATGACGGTCCGTTCTGCAGGTTCATCATGAAGTTCAGAGAAGTAGTCGCAGTACCAATATTCCAAGAGTTTAAGTGTTTTTAAATGAAGACCCTCGACGTACCGTTGTGCTTGTGACGGTCCGTCATACTTGCCGTCGAGGGTAATGAAGAGAGCAGCAGAAGAAACTGAACAAGTATGGGACGACGGAGTCCATGACGGTCCGTCGTGACCACAACGATCCGTCGCGAGGTCCGTCGACCCAACCGTATTTTGACAGATTTCCAGCAAATAGAATCCTTGTTTAATTAGGTTTTTATTTTCTATAAATAGTTCGAAAAAACCTCGTTTTTGAGGTTAGACTCTGTAGTATTAGTTAGACACTGTATTATTAGTTAGACTCTGGATTATTTGGTTAGGCTTTTGATTATGATTAGACTTTTTGTGAGATTCTTGATTACTTTGAGATTCTTGCAAGTGATTGTTGGTGATTTTTGTTGATTTATCAAGCACACTTTCAGATTTTACTCCTTCTCATTAAAGTACGTACATGAATTCTTATATAATATATTTGGATATTGTGATTATGACTATGGGTAACTAAAATCCATAACTAGGGTTGTGGGAACCATAGGCAAATAATCAGGTAAAACCTAACTAAAATAACAATTCTGGAATAGTGTCTTGCATGTATTAATAATTCTTTCGTTTAGAAGTCTTTTTAATGGATGGACAATGTTAGAACTCGCCTTAATGCTACTTGACGGACCAAGGAGGTAGATAATAGGAAGAGAATTATCAACATAGATTTAGTGTATACTATCTAATAGTCTAGTATTGATTGGTACGAGGTAATAACTTAGTCAAATATCGAATATGATGCTTAATATGAGGTAAAGATAAGGGTTAGGATAGCAACACACGTAGCCAAACCAAGGTGCAGAGTGAAATTTTCTAGATGCCGGACCAAGGATTTAGAAATACATAACTTATCACTTTGCATGCAAGATTCTTGGAAAGAATTGTTATAGTTAGAATTATCAAGTTATGAACCTGTGGGGAACACGTAACCCTAGTTACTTTCATTAATTGATTAAACTCCAACATTCGAACGTGTTAAGTGTCTCTTTCAATTTCGTTATTTACTTTCATTCATTTAGAAATAGAAACCTCCTTTTTTATTGTTTTTGCTTTCCAAGGAAGTAATTGACTGAACCGTAGTAATAATAGATTGAAGTTAAGTCTAAATTTTTTTCCTCGTGGGAATGATCCCAACCTCACTAGTTGGGTTATTTACTTGACACGACCGCTTTATTTCTTATTTGAGAAGTAAGTTTGAGCGTATCAGTTACTACAAAAGAACTAAGTACGAAATCAAACATATAAAATATACGATATCTCAAAGGGTTAGTTAATATAAGACATAATCACAAGAGACCATGACATATCATACCATAAATACAACATGAGTGTTGTAACATAGTAATTCAACATAAGATATACCTATGTTCATACTTCAAGTAGTTGTTCTTCTTACTGAAGTGAAATACATCACAAGCCACCTCCAAGTAAACTTGTGCATGGACAATGTAGCATCTCATACTACTACCTAAGTTAAGTACCTTCCTGTGGTCATTCTTGATAATAATCCACAATCATGATTAAGACCTAAGTTCTTCATGATATAAGAGCATTATACCCTTAAGTCACTTCAAGGTATACAATTCCAATGCATGTGGGCATCTCATTCTACACCACATACTAAGCATATCTTGAAGTCACCTTATTAATACTAACCATTTTTAGGTGTCATTATAGTCGTACTTCTTATTGAAAAAGAACTACCAATATAAGTCAATCATATCATAGAAGGCAACAAAAGCAACTATCCAAGCTATTCATACATCACATACGAGGTCATTTGATAGGTAGCTTCAAGTCATATTGTGCCATTTATGAAGGACATCCCATACTACTATTTATACTTAGTACTTTCTTAGGCTAACCTAATCCATGCTAACTTATCTTTCACTCTAGTCTATTAGTATTAACATACTAACATAATGGACCTACTATTAGGGAAAACATCATAACATACAATCCAAGCTAACAAAGAAAGGATATAACAATACAAACCTAGCCACCATGCATTCATTTAGGAAGATGCAGTCTATTCATAAGGAAGAGTAAGTCCTCAACCCTAATATATCCTTAGGAGAGTATAACATCTAAATCCTAAGCTACCATGAAGTAGTTTTTGCTTAACAAAATCAAGCTCCTATGAAGGAATTATAGTCATGCTACTCCAAGATAACCCTAGCAGAGTATCGATCTACCAATCCTACGCTAACTTTCCCAATACTGTAGCTTGTATTCTATCAATGCAAGATCAAGCTAACCTTAGGGGATCTTACTTCCTAAATCCTAAGCGATCATGAGATACACAATCCTAAGCTACCATGAGAACTACCATCCCAAGCTACAAAATTCAACTATCCATTAGGGAATCGATATGTTCAACCCCAAGATATTCCCTTTTAACAAGCATGATTCATCCTATGTGATTAAACATTCACATTATACTTACATGAAAGCCACTCATTATATCAGACTAATTCTACGCGGCCAAGTGGTCAACAATATGACTTCAATCCCTACATTCAAACTTTACTTCATGATCCTCACACTAGTCGAGGTTTCATGACAAATTAGTTCTAAGACATAGTCATAAACCAATTCTAAGCATACTTCATCATAATGTCCCAATTATAATCAATTCAATTCACTTTATATCATACATGCACATATCTAGGTTAGTTCATGATTGCATAATTCTATGCTTGATTTAAGCCCTACACATATTGAAAGTTCAAGTGAATCTACAAAGAATCATCAATTTCTCATTTAAAGCATAAATACACATAATCTAGAAATTAAGGTTAATCATGAATTCAATATAAATTCTCCGTAATCACATGAATCAACATCAATTAAATCATACGTGAGTAGTATCCAACTATTTGTAGTCATACCCGCCTAAAACCTATGCATTGGAAGTAACCTTACGTTAATTGGGACTCTTCTTCACAAATTTAGGGAAATTCTAGAGGAATCTATAGATGGAAGGACACATAGATTAAGATCTTTACATACCTTAAGCAAATCCCTAGTAGAATTCTTAAGCAATGGAGCCTTTGATCTTTACCTTAGCTTCAACCCTAAGCTTCTTATTCAATGGAGGTTCTTTGAGAGAGAAATATTTGTGTTGAGAGGATTTGGGGTTGTTGAATTTGGTCAAATCAAAAGTGAATTTTATTTTGGGATAAATGACTAAAAACCATTTTTAATAAATCCCAAAGTACCCCAAATCAACCCTTCATTAATTGAACTTAAAACAAATCATCAAACTTAACTTTAATTGTTGTAGATGCTGTCGTGGAATAGGTCTGCGATTTGGTGACGATCCCTTTCTTCAAAAAAAGAGAAGGGTGGGACAGTGGAGTCCGCGACAACCTCCAGGACGTGTAGGCAGAGGAGAAACAGGTGCGTGATGCGCACTTGTTCCATTGAGCTACTGCCAAGGCAGCTTCTTTTCCAATCATTTAGGTCCTGTGCGAGGACCCTTAAAGTGGTCCTCAAGGAGTCGTACCCAAATTTTTTGAAACTAAACATGTACATATATGTTTAGGAACCCTCTAAACTCAATCTCATGTAAATCAACACTCAAAACCTCAACTACAAAAACCCTAAGTCACAATAGTTCAACTAGGCTATTTTTTTGGATTTCTTTGTCGTCGTTTGATGTTTAGCTTCTAAAATTACAAAACTAAGTTAATGGAAATAGATTAGGTCTATATACATCACTTTAACCCCTTTTATGTTATTAGACCTCATGTAAGGCTTTAGATCATCCTAATTCATGTTGAAAATCATGACAAGACTGGTATATGATTCTTGGAATGTGTCCCTTTGTGAATGTTATAAAATATTTTACTTTCATATATTTCCATACTTAGTACTTGTGGTTTGTACTAACCCATATCTCCACTATTTTCTACATAAATGTAGGTTCGGGCCATTGAGGTGATTCAAGGACATTTTCTCAAAAAGCTTGGGCTATTTCTCAAGTAGATGAGTCCTCTAGTGTGAGGATAAAACCCCTATGATTCTAGATTTAGTTGTTTTTCTTATATTTAAATACATTGTTCCATTTATCCTATTTCAAGTACTATGTTGTATAGACTTGTAATGATGTAAGTGCTAAGTCTGAATTTTCATACGTTTGTGTTTAGATGGAAATGTGAGATAAGTTATCTCTATATTTGATAAAAGAAGCGAAGTTCAACTTTAAATGAAATTTTTTAAATTTTATGTTTTTATTCTATCTAATATGTGATGATGAATGCTAAAGTCTTGTATAAGACCTCTTCGAGGTCGACGATACCGATTACATCTATGGGGTACTTTGGGGTCGTAAAAAACATGGTATCAGGGCTTGAGGTCGGGTAAATAATAGGAGTTGTGTCTAACAAAACCAGGTTTATGTAGAGTCTTGTTCATAATTGTGAAGTGTGTCACAATTATGAATGAGGAGGCTATATGATGTTTTGGAAATTCTCATTTCTTTGGTATTCTTAAGTTCTGCTAAAGAGTCTTAACTCTATGTGTCCTTTTCTTCTATTCCTTTTCTAGTGATATAGGCTTTTATTACTAGAAGGGCAGCTGCAAGAAGTGTTGAAGAGGAGATTGCAAATGCAGGATTTCAACCCCAAGACAACGAAGCTACTCCTCAAGATTAAGCTACTCTAGGTGGCCAAGCTCTGATCAACCCTCCAGTCATGTCGGATGGAGAAATAAGGGAGACCATCCTAAACATCAATCAAGTGATGACTACTAAAGCTCAAGCCGTAACTACTCAAGATCAAGTTATGAGGAAACAAGAAAATAGGGTAGTACCATCTCATGCGAATCAAAATGATAATATCATGGCTTCATGTTTGAGGGACTTCAATATGATGAATCCTGCAATGTTTTTTAGGTCTAAGGTAACTGAAGATCCTCAAAACATTCTAGATGAGGTTTATAAAATCTTGTATGCTATAGGGGTCAGATTAAATGAGATGGTCGAGCTAGTCTCTTATTATCTCGAGGATGTGGCTCAAACTTGGTACACTCAATGGAAGAACAATATGGATTTGAGAGTGGGTTCCATAAGTTGGGAAGTCTTTAGGAGGGTATTTCTTGATAGATTCTTCCCAAGGGAGAAAAAGAGGCAAAACTGGAAGAATTCATAAACCTTCATCAAAGCGGTATGAGTTTTCAAGAATACTCTTTGAAGTTCACTATTTTGTATAAATATGCTTCTTCAAGAATGAAATGAGTCGCTTTCTGACGGATGTGGCCGATGATCTTGTAGAAAAGTGTGGTGCTGCAATGCTTCACAATGACATGGATTTTTCTTGTTTGATAGTGCATGCTCAAAAAGTTGAGGTGAGTAAGATTAAAAGAAAAATTAGGGACTTTAAGAGGGCAAGTACCTATGATGGAGGTACTTATAAGGTTAATATTGAAATTCAAGACAAACCAAAGTTTAAGAAGAGATTATCCAACCAAGTTCTTCCTAATGGATCAAAGGCTAAAAAAATAGGGTGTCTAACCCTAACCCTCAAGGGGAAAAGGTGATGGTTCATAAAGTGAGAAACCCACTTGAGTAAAATGTTGCAAAAGGCACATGGGTGAATGTTTTGTGGGAAAGTATAATTGTTTTGGTTGTGGAAAGAGTGGCCACATGGTGAAAAAATGTCCCATGGACAATACTCAAGGTATGTAGAGTAACCAAAAACAAGCAAGTTGTCTAAATTTAGATCCGCCTAAACAGGAATCGTTTATATGCTCTCAAATCTTGGGGTGATCAAGAAGATTCTTGCTATGTTGTAACTGTTATGTTGCAAGTATCTTCAATAAATGATTATGACTTGATAGATCTCGGTGCCACTTTATATTTTGTAACTCCTTTAGTGTCTATGAAGTTTGATGTGCTGCCCGATGTCTTAATGAACCTTTTTCGGTTTCTACCCTAGTGGGTGACTTCCATGGTGCTAAATAATTCTATAAGAGTTGTCCCGTATTATTATCCAATAGAGTTATCTTTCTTGATTTTGTACAACTTAATATGTTGGAATTTTATGAAATATTGGGAGTGGATTGGTTACATGCTTGTTTTGCTTCAACTTATTATAGAACGTGGGTGGTTAAATTCAAATTTCCTAATGAACACGAGTTAGAATTGAAGGGGGGAAACTCAAGCCCTAAAGGTCAAATTATTTCATGTCTAAAATCTTGTAAGATTATTTCTAAGGGATGTCTCTATCATATTGTGAGGGTAAACAACCTTGGGTCTGAAGCTCCTCCCCTAGAGTCGGTCCGTGTAGTTAAGGACTTTCTAGAAGTCTTCCCAATGACTTAGTCGGAATTCCTCTCGAACGGGAAATATATTTTGGAATAGATTTGATGCCGGATACTCAACCTATATCAATCCCTCCTTACCATATGGCTCCGGCCAAGTTGAAAGAAGTGAAAGCTTAACTAGAGGATTTTCTAAACAAGGTGTTTATACAACCAAGAATATCTCCATGAGGCTCTCCTGTATTATTTTTGAAAAATAAAGATGGGTCTCTTAAAATGTGTATTGACTACCAATAATTAAACAATGTCACAATAAAGAATAAGTATCCTCTCCCTATAATTGATAATTTGTTTCACCAACTCCAAGGGGTGAGTTACTTTTCAAAGATTGATTTGAGGTCGGGTTATCACCAACTTAGAGTTAGAGGAGTTAACATTCCTAAAACGGCTTTCCAAAAAATATATGGTCATTAAAAGTTCCTAGCTATATCTTTTGGTCTAACTAATTCCCTGGTGGCTTTCATGGAACTCATGAATAGGGTATTTTGGAATTATCTTGATTTAGTTCTAATTGTCTCTATTGATAATATCTTGGAATATTCCAAGAGTGTTGATATGCTCAAACTTACTTCTCAAATAAGAAGTAAAGCGGTCGTATCAAGTAAAGAACCCAACAAATGAGGTTGGGATCGTTCCCACGAGGAAAATAGTTCAGACTTAACTTCAATCTATTATTACTATTATTTAGTCAATTATTTCCTTAGAAAACAAAGACAATAAAAGCAGACTTTTATTTCTAAATGGATTAAAATAGCTAGCTAAATTAAAGTAGGCAACTAACATATTCAAATGTTGGAGTTTAATCAATTGATAAAAGTAACTAGGGTTTAAGTGTTCCCCACAGGTTCCTAATTTGATAATTCTAACTATTACAGTTCTTTCCTAGTATCTTGAATTCAAAGTGATAAGTTATGTATTTCTAAATCCTTGGTCCGGCATCTGTAAAATTTCACTCCGCACCTTGGTCTGGCTACGTGTGTTGCTATACTAATCCTTACCTTTACCTCATATTAAGCATTGTATTCGATATGTGACTAAGTTATTACCTCCTACCAATCAAACTAGACTATTAGATAGTATACACTAAATCTATGTTGATAATTCTTTTCCTATTATCTACCTCCTTGGTCTGGCAAGTAGTATTAAGGCGAGTTTTAAAGTTAGTCATCCATTAAAAATACTTCTAAGTGAAAGAATTACCAATACATGCAAGACACTATTCTAGAATTGTTATTTTAGTTAGATTTTACCTCATTATTCACCCATGGTTCCCACAACCCTAGTTATGGAGTTTAGTTACCCATAGTCATAATCATAATATTCATATATATAATATAAGAATTCATGCACTTACTTCAATGAGAAAGATTAAAATCCAGAAATTTACTTGATTAATCGACAAAATCACCAACAATCAACTCCAAAGAAAAGTGTAACAATCAAAAGTCTAATATCCAGAATAATCTACTAACAAAAAATCTAACATAAAAATGTTTAACCCCCAAAAGTCTGACCCCAAAAATGAGGTTATTAAAATATTTAAAAAAAAAAACAAAAACCTAATAAAAAGGACTCTAATTGCCGAAAATCTGTCAAAACGCGGCTGGGTCGACGGACCGTTGTGCTTATGACGGGCCGTCATGGACTGCGTCGTCCCATACTTTGCAAATTCTTAAGTTTGTCTCTTCATACCCTCGACGACAGGTATGAAGGACTGTTCCATGAACGGCGGTCAGTCGAGGGTATCCATTCCATAACACTTAAACTTCTTGGAATTTGGTAAGACATCCCCATCTTCCTTCAGTAGCTTCACTACGATGCAACCTACGGACCATCACAGGCACAACAGACCGTCACAAGCTCCGTAGGTGGTAACTTTTTTGCATTTCTTGCTCAAAAACTTTCGTGTTCATCTTTAGACAGATTTCCTGCAAATAAAGAGAAACTAACATAAAAATTAATATAAAAAGGCTTTTTGACACACACTAAAGTTAAGTAAAAAGTTTTAAAAATACTGCGAAACCACGGTATATCAAGTGTGGATGAACACATGGGTCATTTGAGGATAGTATTGAAAATCATCAATGAGCACCAACTATTTATATAATATAGTAAGTGCCAATTTTGGATAAAATCAACTTCTTTTCTTGGTCACATTGCGTCTAGTGTTGCTATTGAGGTTGATCCGAAGAAGACAGAGGCGGTGAAGACTTGACCTAGACATGTAACTCCCATCACTATTTGAAGTTTCTTGGGTATATCTTGGAATTATAGGAGATTTTTTATGAATTTACATCTATTATTTCTCAATCAAATACTCTAAACCAAAATAAAGTAAAGTATTAGTGAACTGAAGCTTGTGAGAAAGGCTTCCAAGATTTGAAAGTTATGCTTACATATGCTTTGGTTTTGACTTTGCCGGACAATACTTAAGGGTTGTTGCATATTGTGACACTTCTCAAGTAGTTTTGGGTTGTGTCCTCATGCAGCATAGTAAGGTGATAGCATATGCCTCAAAAAAAACTCTAAGTGCATGAAAAGAACTACCTAACTCATGACTTTTAACAAGAGGTCGTAGTGTTTGCTTTGAATATATTTATACACTACCTATATGGAGTGCATGTATATGTGTTCACCAATAATAAGAGTCTCCAATATGTGTTCACCCAAAAAGATTTAAACCTCCGGCAAAGAATGTGGTAACTGCTTTTGAAAGATTATGATATGAGTGTCCTTTACCATCCAAAAAAGCCAATACAATTGCAGATGCTTTGAGTCGGATAGCTATGGGTAGTGTGAACCATGTTGTTGAAGGTAAGAAGGAGTTAGTTAAAGATTTGCATAGATTGGCCTAGTTGGGTGTTCGACTTGAAAATTCTCCAAAAAGGGATTTCATGGTTCATCATAACTCTGAGTCATTTGTAGTGGTTAAGGTGAAATCTAAGCAACATCTTGATCCTCTATTGATGCAGTGGAATGAATTGATGCTTAGTAAATCTAATGAGTTCTTCTTTCAAAGAGAGATGGAGTACTTAAGTATCAAGGTAGGTGTTGCATGTTGCATGTGGATAACATAAGAAAACAAATTTTGGATGATGCTCATGGTTCCCAATATTGCATTCGTCTAGGTTCCACAAAAATATATCTTGATCTACAAGAGATCGATTGGTGATTGGGGTTGAGGAGGGATATAGTGGAATTAATTACCAAATGTACTAATTTTCAACATGTCCACGCCAAATATCAAGGTCCGAGAGGTTTGTCTCATGATATAGATATCCCCACTTGGACGTGGTAAGATGTCAATATGGATTTCGTAGTAGGTTTGCCTCGATACGAAGGAAAATGATTCGATTAGGGTTATTGTTGATAGGTTGACCAAATCAGCTCATTTTATTCATGTAAAACTACTTATTGGGCGGAAGATTATACTAATTTTCTCTTAATGAAATTGTGAAAATGCATGGAGTTCCCTTGTTTATCATTTTTGATAGGGATAATCAATTTACTTCTCATTTTTTGGAAAGCATTCCAAGATGGGGTTGGTACCAAGGTGAAATTTAGTACCGCATTTCATCCATAAATATATGGTTTGGCGGAACAAGCCATCCAAACCTTAGAAGATACGTTGAGGTCATGTGTCATTGACTTCAACGGTAATTAGGATGACCATCTACCATTGGTTGAATTTGACTACAATAACTGCTATCACTCAAGTATCACAATGGCATCATGTGAGGCTCTTTACGAGAGGAGATGTAGATCTCCAATTGGCTGGTTAGAGGTAGGTGAGTTTTCTCTAATAGGTCCTGAGGCAATTTATGAGGCTATGGAGAATTTACGACTCATAAGGGATAGACTGAATACAACCCAAAGTGGGCAAAAATCTTATGTCAGCAATAGAAAGAAGTACCTTGAGTTTATGGTAGGTTACTCGGTCTATTTGAAGACATCATCCATAAAGGGGGTAATGAGGTTTGGGAAAAAAAGGGAAACTTAGTCCCTGGTATGTCGGGCCATATGAGATTTTGAAACGTGTCAAAAGTGCTACCTATGAGTTTAAATTACCTAATAAATTGGCTCTGATTCATCCGGTGCGCCACGTATCAATGCTCAAAAAGTGCATAGGCGATCTGCTGTTTGTCGTTCGTTTATAAGGTATAGGAGTTGATGCAATTATTTCTTATGAAGAGGTTCCGGTTGAAATTTTATACCGGCAAGTGAAGAAGTTTAGCAGCAAGGAATTACATTCCATAAAGGTTCTTTGTGGAAGAATGATCTTGTGGAAAGAGCTACTTGGGAGGCTGAGGCTGGTATATAATATCCGATATTCTCATCTTTCTTCTTCCTCTTCTGGAAACAGTTAAGGTTGATAATTACTCTAAGTTTTTGTTCATGAAGGGTCATGAGTGTATGTGAACTTCCATTATTTTCCTTTATGTATGTATTCTTTTGTGAAGAATACATGTTGCATAAGTATTTTGAATTTTCATGAAATTATATGTTCTCCGTGCTTGATGTCACTAAAATATGTGATTGATGTATTTGGTTTCATGTCATATTCCTTGTTATGAAATTGTTCTGAGTATGATGTGATGAAATGATATATTGGCTTCTTATTGAACTTGTTGAGCTATATTAGAAGGAGAAGGAAATTGCTCCTTGAATAATATGTGATGAAATGTGTGCATAATGGGTAGTTGATATAATTTCTACGTCATATTGATGCATTGTTGTGTTTGAGAATGAGTTAATGTTTACTCCTTTGTTATTGAATAATAATTTTATATCATGTGTTAGTTGTGCTACTTGTCTTGAGTCGTAAATTCCAAAAAATGTTTATAATGTCATTCGAGGAAGAATGTTCCCCAAGCTTGGGGATATAGTAACATCCTAGTAATCCAATTAACTTTCTACAGCTTTAAATGAATTTCATTAACTTAAAAAGTTTTAAATGATGTTTGAAGAACTAAACTAACCTAAATAACTTGGTTTGGAGTTGTTAGTGCATAACCATCAAGGAAAGACCATGACGTTCGCAAACTAGTGAAAATGATCTAGTGTGTATTTAGGTCTTGTAAGGGGTATTAACAGTCATATGAGGTCTAAAGGTTGTAAAATTTATTTGAATACATTCTACTACGTGTTTAGGGTCAAAACGTTTGGGTACGACTCCCCAAGGACCACGCCAAGGGTCCTTCAGGAGGACCCAAAAAACAGCAAGGAACCACGGGTGCATTGATGGTTCGTCAATGGACTCATGCCCCATCAATGGAGGTCGTGATTACACACTTATAATTGTGGAATGTATCTCCATTTGGATAGTCTTTGACACTGACCACGGACATCCAGGACAGAGCGTCAATGGGTTGACGGTATGTCAATAGTAGGCGTGGTTTGGTGTCTACCAAATGGTGCAAGACAAGACCAAGCCAAAGGTGGTTTGGTAAATTCCACCCTTTTAAATTTATGTGAAGGGGAGGTTATAATTGGTTAGTTTAGGTATAGCAAAGTAGTTTATGTCATAAAACAAGTCTTACCCCTTATAACTCCAAAACCCCCAAAGGTTCCCACCTCTCTCTAGATTCTCTCACTATAAAAAGACTCTATTGAAGAAGAAGGTCAAAGCTTAAAGTAGGGATAAAGAACATGTTTTTTCTCCATTAATCCTTAAGGATTTAAAAGGTATGAGAATTCATCATTCTATGGATTCCTTTCCCAAAAAGGTTCCTTCATAAATTGATTTTCAATGTCATTCCAACTTTTTAGAATTCACTCAAATTCTTGGGTTACCTTTAAACTTTACTTATTTGGTATAGATTTGATTAATATTGATTATTATGAATGTTTATGCGTGATTTTATGTATTACCTTAGGTTTTTGACCTAATTCCTTAAAGACCCATGAATCTCCCTCTTCTCATAATACTAACTCTTGAATTATCTTTATTAATGATTAGAGGTGATGTAATTGAGTATGTTATTGTATAATTGACTATTTTATGATGAATATAATTAATTTTGTGGATAAATTTCATGGATTTGGGATGAAGTCTCGAAAGGGTTTCTTGGAGGCAATTGGTAAGATCTTCAAGGACCAAAACATTCTATTGTAGTATATTTTGTCTATCATTGGTAATGTTGATTAATTGAAGTATAAATGATGAAGATATGAATTTATGATAATACTATGAATATGATGTTTGTGATGTGAAGATACGTGTGCTAACATGAGCGAATAATGGTAATTCCCTTGTACATCTTTTGACTATGTTATGAAGTAAAGTTTTAAGCTGATGTTGGGTTTTTGATGAAAAGATTTCTCATATTCAAACTTATTAACTAGGAAAATGTTATATGAGGGGTAGACTCCTAAGACCTATGTTATGAATTAATGTTATCTAAGACTTAAAGATACTTCAATTATAGAATTTATCTTCGCACCGAGTGAACTTGACTATGAGAGGTGTTCCGTCACAGAGGAATATAGATTTACCCGATGTTCTCATGAGGAGAAAACTCTAATGCTAATTATCATAAAGAGGATTTCTATTAACAACCTCCTAGTTCCTCAACTATGTGCCCCCATGGGAACCTTAGCTAGTGGATCTACCTATATGATATACAAATGTTTATGTCTTACCTTGGAAAATAGGACACCCTCAATTCAGTGTGAGGGAAGGACACCGGATTCCATGTAGGTAACATGGTGTATGTCAGATGGAGAAGTTTCCCAAATTTTTAAATGAAAGAATGTAAGAAGCTGAAAATTAACTAGGACTACTTAAGAGGTGTTACTTAGTGTAGGTAGGGGTATGAGACTTTACCTATACATAGAACAAGTGGACCATGAACGGAATTCTAGGGTTTTTTTTTGTATATACTATATAAATGAAATGCATGATTTTTGTCTCATATAATATGCATGATATGGTTTCTGTTGATATACATGATGTTGGTCAAAATAGTAGTGTACGATATTAACTACACTTGATATGATAATGTATGGGGTAAAAGATAATGCTTGTAATCTCTTTGTTAGTTTACTTGGTTTATGTGGGGTTATGGGTTTCACATACACATTGCACTAGTAGAGTTACATTGGAGTAATGAGTAAGGTCTTGTGATGTATTGATGAAATGGAATGTACATATGAAATTTTGAGGATAATTCTATTATGATGATACTCTTAACATGAATATGAATATGTCTTGTTATCGTTGTGATATGGACTTGTATAGGATTCTTGCAATGTTCATAAAAGTTTTTAAAGTAAACTTAGCATTCTCATAACCAGATGTCCCTCTGTGCATATTTTCAAATGTTTTACTTGCATATGTTTCCATGATTTTTACTAATCCATATCTCCTCTATTTTCTACATAAATATACGTTCTAGCCATTGAGGCGATTCAAGGACATTTTCTCAAGAAGCTTGGATTGTTTCCCAAGTTGGTGAGTCCTCAAGTCCTCATACTTTTGTGTTTAGATGGCAATCTGAGACAAGTTATTTCTATTTTTTATATATGAAGTGAAGTTGAACTTCAAATGAAAATTTTTAAAATTTCCAACTTTATTCAATCTAATTGCGATGATGAATGCTAAGGATTTTTTAAGACCTCTTCGAGGTCAACGATGTCGGTGACATCTAGGCGGTACTCCTGGTTCGTAACACTTAGTCGGTTGTAGGTAACAATGAAGAATAATTAGAAACATGGATTTAAACTTGACACAGAAAGTTTACTTGCTAGTTGGATAATGGACTCATCTAGGGATATATTTTAATAGAAATTGTGTCCTCAAATGCTTCTTTTATCTTAATATCTAATCGAAACCCTTTTGTTTCAGGTATTTGATATTTAAAAGAAATCATGGACACCACGTAGAAGAAAGAACAAAATGGTTAAAAGAAATCATGGACACCACATATTCCGCAAAGCAGTCCCATGTCACCTAAATGACCAAAGCACAATGATGCCAAAGGTTTGCCAGATGGCGATGAACTCTACCAATGAGAGAACTGCGAGTTTATAGGAGATTCTGACTAACACTGTCGAATGATCCACTACAGCATAGAACTATAAATTCTAGTTAGAGTTGTAATTTTAAGAGTCAAACATTATTATTATTTTTTGTATAAAATAGTATTTTTTATATAATTTTTACTCTGAATTTGAGAGGTTTTTGAAGCCTTGAAGAACAAAAGGTTTCATCATCAAGATTTGGAGTTGGGTCTCTATGATTTTTAATTATTGGCATGTATTAAGACATGAATCTTCATTCCATTTTAATACAAGCTCTTTTAGGTATAAATTTCTATCTCTTAATGTATGTCTAAAAGCTCCATTTCTTGGGGTGTTATTTATCAAGTATGGGTTAAGATTGTTGTTGGTATTTCTTGTTGATCGATTAATAGTAATTTAATTGTGATTTCGTTTAGTAGTTGTGGATGAATTTAATATATTTGTAGTTTCTAATAAATTTTTTTATGTGTTTTCGGCTTGCGCGAGAGAGATGTCTTAAAAATAAAACTACTAAATTGATGGCCGGTGGGAGTGGGTCGAGATGAGATTCAGCTCAAGAGAGTGGACCCCAGTCTCATTCCCACACACTCAACTCGAGAGATTTAGTGGGTTAAGGCGTAGTTTGGTCTTCATGTGTCAAGTGGTTGTCCCAGAGGAACCTATTTGGGTAAGTTACTCGAGAGAGAGCGTATCTCCCTTATAGCTTAGCCTAGTTACAATTACTCTATAAATCTCCTATTGAAAGTATGTAGCAAATATTTTAATATATCACTATTCCAAATCGCATCCTTAACATTACCCTCCCAATATTTATTATTCTTTGTTAATTTTACTATCTTGACTTACTAGTGATAACCCCCCAATTGTTAATTGACACATGTGCCACCCCTTTAATTTAAATGTTTTAAATCAAAAATATCTTTAACTATGACTAATAAGAATGAAATTTTAATTTTCTAGTATTTTTCTCTATCTCTCCCTTGTGATATGACCCCAATCCGTGTGTAGGTTACTATAATATTGCACGATCATAGTCACAAGCACAGGAAATTATGTCTTGATTATGCAAATATCAGGATCCAATGTGGATCTTACGCCTAGTACCCTTGGGTTGCAAGATTGTTTTCTTCAAACCATTGTAACCTTTTGTCTGAGTATGGAGATGAGTGTAGACAGATTACACTTAATGGTTAGTTTCACTCCTTTTGTATTGATACAAAAGCCTTACCAATTATATTTTCTCCTCTCTTTTTTGTTTACGGAGTCGAACTAAATAATACAATTGTTAAAACTAGAGTAGAGAAAGTGAGATGATTCTACTTGTTGTACACTTTCTTTTGTCAATCGGCCTCTATTTATAGTGTTTGAAGTGTTGAAAATTTTCTGTGAAGAGATAGCAACCCAACTGATTTGATCCTTCGAAAAGAAGGCAAGTGATCCTAATTTTCCAACAATAAAACTCAAGACTAATTTCAAAGTCTTGTTTCTTGTTAAACTTCCTTGATTGCCTGTTTGATTATTGTCATTTTATCTTCTTTATTTATTGTAGTTTGTAGTTGTTGTGTTCATCAGTTTTTCATTCGAACATTCAACTTCATTGATCGAGTGTAATCTTTATATCTGCAACTCTCCCTGAATATTGATTTTAATATAGTTGTTGTGTTTTTCATTGCTAATGGTCAAAATATTTTGCTTCCTTGATTTTTGTAATTTTATGTATTCAAATAGGTTTTCTTTAATCCTTGTTCTCTTTATTTGTGGGGATCAAATATTTATTCTTTCCCTTTTTGGTGATATGTTTTCCATTATGTGATGTTTCTTGATTTAGGGCTTTCTGACATTCTCCTTGGTTTGAGCTTTATTATATTCTTCATTTGAGTCATGATATTTGATTGAATATCTTCAATTATCCTTGATTCTTTCATTTTAATGACGATTATTGTTCTGAAAAAATAGGTTGTTTATCATTAAAAATTTACACTATCAGTCTATCCCTTTTTTAAGACGACAATATGTAATAGAAATAATTTCCTATTATAGTTCGCTTAGAGAGAGGATGTTGTATTTGCTTCTCCTGAATGCAGTGAATGGTGGTGGACTGGTGGGGTTGATTTTGAACTTTCTCCGCTAAAATATATGTGAGACTGTTCTTTGCTATGTAGAGAATTGTAGTTGCATTATAATAAAGTCAATAGAGACAGTGATAGCAAGCAGAAAATCAACAAAGAGACAACGATAGAAAGTAATTAGGAACATTTAAGAAATAGTACTTAATCATAATTCTCCCTCTTTGGCATCAGCAAAAAGGAAAGAACATGGAGATTAACCACAACAAATAGTTAAACCAAACCCAAAACACAGCAAAGTAGTAATCCAAAATGAGAAATAACAAAGATATTAATGACAACAAAGGAAAAATATGAACACAGAGATGTAACTAGAGAAGCAATACTATCAGTAATTTAAGGGATTTCTCAATAATATTCAAAGATTTATGAAGAGAACAAAATCTTTCCTCTAAATGGAGATTTGTAAAAATATCAACTATTTGAGAATCAGTACTAATGAAGGCTATTTAAATATTACCTTTTAAAACATAATCTCTAATAAAATAATGTTTGATATCAATATTCTTAGCTCAAGAATGATGCACAAATTATTTCAAAGACAATTAGCACTACAATTATGACACATAATTTTAATAGATTTAAAAGATAAATCATAATCCCTTAATTGATGAACCATCCATAAAATCGGTGAACAACATTGACCAGTAGCAATATATTCAGCCTCTGTAGTAGAGAGAGACGTAGAGCCCTATTTTTTGCCTTTCCAGTAAATCAATGATTTCCCAGAATGTGATATGTACTACTAGTACTTTTCGTTTCGTCTATATCACATGCATAATCAGCGTCAACAAATCCTTCCAAAAAGAAAATTTTCTCTTTTGGATACCATAAACCAAAGGAAGATGTTCGCACTAAATGATGAATATTACGATTTATCACAGTTAGAAGGTATTCTATAGGAGCATATTGAAACCGATCCAATTTGTATACACCGAAGATGATGTCTTCTTGGATGTCAGTAAGATAGAGTAAAGATCCAATCATACCTCTATATTTAGTCTCGTCAACACTCTTAGCTTCATCATCTCTTTCAAGAGAACAAATGGAAGTCATGGTAGCTCCTAATGACTTGGAGTCTTCCAAGCCAAATATTTGAATGAGATTTTTGAAATATTTAGTTTTATAGAAAAAATCTAGCAATCTTAGATTGATAGATTTATAATCCACGAAAAAAATTTAACTAGACCAGTATACTCATTTCGAATTCACTTTGCATAAATATGAAAAACTTTTCACACAAGGAGATATTAGTACTTCTAAAAATAATACATCTACATAAATTTGAATAATAAGATTCTCAAAGGAAGAACTTTTCACAAAAAGAATTTTATCAATTTTTCTACGAGGAAAACCATGAGTTTAAAGAATGTTTTTGAGAGGATCACACAAAGAACGAGGTGCTTATTTAAAACCATACAAAACTTTTGTGAGCATGGAAATGATAGGGAATATTTAGCTTTTCAAACCCAGGAGGTTGTTTTATAAAAACTTCTTATTCAATAAAACTACTTAGGAAAATATTTTCCACGTCCATTGAAACAATTTAAAATCCTTATGGGTAACAAAAGTTAGAAGTAAGTGAATAGATTCTAACCTTGCTACATGACCAGAAGCTTCATCATAGTCTTCTCCTTCTTGCCGAGAGTTACCTTAAGACACTGAACGCGCTTTGTTGCGGATCACTTCTCCAGATTTATTCAATTTTTTTAAGTGAACCCATTTTTTTCGAATGATGGACTTATCATTAAGTTTAAGGACTAACGTCCAAAATTTGATTTTGTCGAACTGATCTAATTCCTCTTTTATGGCCTTAATCGAATGTACATATGAGAGAGACTCTGTTATTTTCCTAGGTTCTAGCTGAGATGAGTGAGACTTGTGTCTCATTTCTTCATGATGCTCGAATATTCATACCTTAACTTGTATTTCAATTAATCAATTTTTCTGAATAATTTGGTTCGCTTCTCCATTCATTTGTAACAGATTCGACTATAGAATCTATTGAAAATTATGTTGTAGTCAATTGTTGAAAACTACTTATGCCCTTTTGAGTTGATACATACAGTTGATCTCATTAACATCTGTGGTTACTCTTTCCTCAACAGATTTCTTAGAATAATAAAAAACCAACATGAATACACTTTTCAATATTTAAAGGCGTTTATTAAAAACATGATAAAATCAACTAGAGATTGAGTAGAAAAAAATATACATTCATCGCTTCGTGCATCAAACTTACAAATATTATCCCTGCCATTGTTCTGAATGACACATTTACAACCAAATAACTGGAAGCAACCAATCTTAGGTCTCTGACCACTCCATAATTCATAGGGTACCTTTTTCAGAACGAGTCTGATTAAGCAGTTATTCAACACATGACAGTATGCACTTACAATTTCTCCCAAAATGTTGTGGAAGAGAGTTCTCAAAGATCACCATTATTATCATATCATGCAATGTCCTGTTATTGTGTTCCACAACTCCATTTTTTTGAGGCAATCAAGTTTAAGAGAAGTTGTGAGTATAGCCTTTCTCATTATAGAACTTTTCAATTAAATTATTCTGGAATTCTCCTCCATGGTCAGTTCTCATAGATGAACTATAATAACCTTTGTCTCTTTGAAATTTCCCAAAATAAAATTCATTTTTGAAAAAAGTATCATCCCGGTGAGATTAAAATATAATCCAAGTAAAGCGAGAATAATCAACAACTATTACAAAAGTGTACCTTTTATCTCCGACGGTTGCTGTTATGGTAGTTCCAAATAAGTTCATGTGTAGGAGTTGTATTGGTTTCTTTGTGGAGGCAATATCCTTGTCATAAAAAGAGTTTCTTGTTTGCTTACCCATTTGACTCGCGTCACAGATGTGATCTTTCGAATAATCCATCCTGGGTAACCCAATTATCAACTCTTTTTTTCCCAGCTTTTCTATCAGTCTCATGCTTGCATGGCCAAATTTTGTATGCCAAATCTAAATATCATCAGTCATTTAAGATAGACGTATATCTTCTTCATTGTTTTTTACAGAGTAAAAAATGTAGACATTCTTTTCTCTACTTCATTGTAGTAGATATTGTTTCCAGATAAATATTTTATCAAGCATCGATTCTTTTAGAAATGGACTTCTAGGTATGAGTCACATAGTTTACTAATACTCAAGAGATTTTATTTAAGTCATGTCACCAAATAAACATTTGAGATGTCACGTGAATCATTAAATGAAATTTTACCAATACCAATTACCGTTCCTTTTGAGTTATCACCAAAATGAATGCTTCCCCCATTATACACAACAACAGATTTGAGCCGACTTTTATCTCCCATCATGGGATTTGAACATCCGCTCTGCAGGTACCATTTTATTTTTTTTTCTTGCAGTTTTCTTACAAAACAAGATTATTATCTCCTCTTAGGTACCCAAACCTTTTTGGGTCCTTCAGGGTTAAACTTAGAGTTCTTTTTGATACCCAAACCCATCTATATGAGTTGTGGTTTAGAAACCAGTAGTTACATGACACATATCTGGACTTTCCGAAAAAATTGCAAGATTTAGGAGTATATTCTTATGAAATGGAATCATAATTGTTAGGTATTGAATAAGTCGACTTATAGGACTGGTTGCAGCTAAAGTAACTTCCATTTGAAGAATTTGATTCTAGAGACATTCTTGAAGGAACTTTTGAAAGAATTTAATTTGTTTAGGGAATTCTGAACAGCTATTTTTAATTTGTGAGTTTCTTATAGAGGAAATAATTTTCAACTTCACTAACTTCCAGTTTTATTTCAAAATTCTTTTTTTCATGTTGAAGATTTCAAAAGTCAGAAAAATATCTATTAAGGTATGTAACATCATGACCTAGCAAGTTTTTTAAATAATTACAATTATTACATACGTCTGTACTCTTCTCCAACAGCTATGAACCAAATATTACCAATTTGTTCATGTTCATTTTCAATGTTGTCTTCATCACTCTTGTCTCTTAGTGCTTTTTTATTTTTGCTTCATCTGGTGTTATTCTTCTTTGCTTCTGGACATTCATTGTCTATGTGACCATAATTTCAAAATTCAATACATTTTCCATCATATCTTGATTAATCGGTGATATAATTTCTCTTTTAAATGTTTCTTCCTCTTCTGTTGTTTCTGGATTTCCTAAAGGAATCCATTAGTGATATGGTAATTTAGAGAATTTCATTTCTGCTAGTTCTTCACTCTTTCTTCTTCCTAATTTGCTTTGAACGCCACTATCTTTTTTTTTGGATTCTTCTTCGCCATTTTTTTAAGATAAGTTTTCTCAAAACCTATTAAATCTCCTGTTAAACTCATGATATCTTAGGGTGTTAAAATTCAAGCTTTCAAGAGCAACTAATTTGGCGTGCCTTTGTAGTACAAGCTTCGAAGAACTCTTCATATATGTTTTATGGGAGAATAGATTTTTCATGAAGCTTTTAATTCTCGAACGATCATTCTCAGTCAAGCAAACATGCTCTCAGTTGTTTCTCCTTCAATCATTTTAAAGACATCAAATTCATGTAGTAGCAAGCTGATGATGGTTTCTTTGACTTTATCAGTTCCTTCATAGGTAAATTCAAATTTCTCCCACATCTCTTTGATAGTGTCACAACAAGATATATTTTCATATTCCGCACCATTTATAGCATTATGTAGAACATTTTTCCTTTGGAGTTTTTTTGAATAATATCCATTTGCTCATTTGTATTGTTCTTTACTCTTGGACTAGTCGATGATTGACTTTTTCCTAAACTTTTCGTGGTAGGAATAGGAACGTCACCAATCTTTATCACAATACAAACTTTCACATCATAGGATTTTCTGAAGGTTTCAATTCACACTTCCCAATGTGAAAAAGTGTTTCCTATTGAACTATGGAGGTCTTGTTTGAGATGTTCCTTCTTGAATTAGTGTGCCTATTATTTGTTGTGCCATGATTTTTTTCTCACCTATTGTTAGATTGATTTTTTTGAGATGAGGCTCTAATACCAATTGACAGTGCAACATGGGGTGAATTGGTGTTTTTTGTTTTTCTTCTTGAGAAGTCAACTTAAGGTGTCTCTTAGTCGACTGTACCTAGATGAAAAGAATAATAAAAAAACTGGAAAGTAAATCTGAATCAAAATAAAGTGTGGAAAATAAACAACTCAAAGAAAATCAGGCACAATGATTTTACGTGAAAATTGTCTATCTCAAGGTCGGTGAAAACGATGACCTTTACACACAAGATGTCAACCCAAGCTCCATTTCATTCAAATAGAGAAAAGTTTCATATTACAAACTCTTGCAACATAGGAATTAAAACTCTTTAATCCCTTCCCCCTTGGTGTAGCAACTCTACTACAAAGGACACTAAGCAATAATATTATTGCCAACTAAACCAACTAACTCTAGTTGATCTAGACATTAAGAACCCCACAAGGCTAACTCTAGCCACCAACTCAGATCTTGACGATAAGAGCTAATAAACAGCAACTTTTCTGCACCCTAAAATTAACTAACTCAAGGTTACACTCCTAAGACACTCTACCCAAGAAAACATCGAAAAAAATGATCTAAAAAGGATTGACTAGAACATAGATGATACTAATTCTAATTAATATGACTCGACCTAAAGACTTAAAAAAGCAACTATCTACTATCATTATAAATTAGGAGTAGTTTTACAATGTCAGCACATAAGAAACAAAGCGCAAAATACAACAAATACTCTTCAGCACTCTATCAAGTCCTTGTTAAAATGACAAGTGTTTTCCCTTGAAGATTGCCTTCTCTTTGTAAGCATATGAATTTCGTTTGCCAAATCTTGAGTTTGTATCTTGTGAAAAGAGACTATATAAACTGGACACAAGACCCTTGGGACGACACCATATGCTGCAAGCCTACTTCTCTAAAAAGTTGTACACCAACCATGTCAGATATGATAATTTTTAGGTAGTTGTATTTTAATTTTATTCATCCATGCAGTCTTTCTAAGACCAAGACCCTTGTATTTTCATTTTATTCATCCATGCAGTCTTTCTAAGACCAAGACCCTTGTACTTTGTTCTATGTGAGTTCTTGAAAAGATTTGCTATCTCTCTATTTTTAAATGAATAATGTTATTTGTTTATTGTTTTATATATCAATCACCAATAATACTTTTGACCACCAAAACAAAAAACCTCTTCCGCCCTTCCTATTTGTGAAATGCGTTGCACTAATCACCAACAAACCTAAAAGGACAACTTTATAGAGGTGTAACTCATGTAACCATTATTTTCATGATCTATAGCTTATCTACTCTTTATTCTACCTCCTTAAACATTGCAACTTATATAACTTTTAGGCTATTCATTTACCAAATTTACTATGCATTATCTTCATTTTTCATTCTTGCTATCGTGATCAACGACATTACTTTCAATACAAGTGTCTACGATTCGGTGCTAGTATAGTAAACCAATTGAAGGTTGGGGTCGTGTCCCAAAGGGAGTTTTAGTGAGAATTAGTAGACAACTAGAATTTCCTTCTAATTAGTCGTAGGTAAAGAAAATAACAGTTAAAAACATAATAAATTAAGGGGGTGATACGAAACTGTCAAATATCAAAGGAGGGAGGGTTTTGTCACAAAACAGCTAAAAACAGTAAAATGGATAAAAACAAAGCAATGGGGGAGATTCTTGGCATGTTACAGGAATATGGGAAAATCTAGATTATTGGGTACACACTTTCGAGATAATATTTATAGAGAAACAATGAATAGGCTAAGCTTTACGTGGAAATAAGTCTTGTCTCGAGCAACTAACCCAGTTTCAAATGGGTTCCTCCCAGACACCCATTTGCCGCATGAAGTCCAACCTATGCTTACTCCACTCTCTCGAGCTGAGTGTTAGGATATGAGACAAGGGTTCACTCTCTTAAACTGAACCTCATGTCGACTTACTCTTTAGGCCATCAATATAGTAGTCTTGGTTTCGAACTTCTCTCTCGAACAAGCCAAAAACACATAAATAAAAAATTGCATTTGGAACTACAAATACATTAAATTTATCAACCACTACTAAATGAAATCACCATTAAATTACATTTGATCTACCAGCAAGCATAACCCAAAAACAATATTAACCCATATTTGCTAAATCACACCCAAAGAATTGAGGTTTTTAGACACATATCAAGTAATAGAAATATATACCTTCAATATATTAAAATGAATTTGGGTATGAATATTTAAGTCTCAATTTAGGCAAAGAATGAAGAATCAAAGAGTCTTACTTCAAAAATTAAAGAGAAAGGCCCTCTTCTTCATCAAGTCTTCATAACCCTTACAAAACGTAGAATAAAAACATATAGCTAATATTGTAGGCTAACTATTATAATAATGCCTGACTTTCAAAAAATTAAAACTCTAAATATTATTTATAGTGTTCACATCTATGTTGCAGCAGTTCGTTCAGCTGTGTTAGTTCGAATGGCCGATCAAATAGGCGATTCATGGATAGCTCTTCATCTTTGTCTTTAATTCTTATCACACTTCGACCACAATCTCTTTAATTTAAGGAAATGTTGATAGGAGTTCACCAATCACTTCATTGAACCTCCCTTTTTATTGTATTTCACCCATCAATAATTGTTCGAAAACATTGTCAGTACTTTCGGCGACTACGTCTTTTATCACCGAATTCCATTTTTACAAACAAGTATATAATCATTTTAATACAGGAATCAGATAAAACGCTCACACTAAAAAAGAGGAACACAATGCATGCTTTAAACTATAGGTTTGCCCTTATTTTCCCGTCAATACTGTTTTAGCTTTCTTAAGATAAAAAAGTTCTTCTTAAGGCTAGTAACGAGGCTGAGTGCAAAGATAGTGTCATTGACGCTATGTGACGATGAGACTCATGAATTATGGTGTTTACAACACTTCCTTTCTTTATCCTTCATTATTCTCTTTAGTTCTCATAAGTCATCCTATTATTCACTTCCCATGGATTGCTTGGAAACCCTATTTCTTTTGTACTTTATTCCACAACTTTCTTTTTAATGTTTTTCTTTTCTTTTTTCTTTTTTCTTTTTCTTCTTCTTCCATTCTTTCATCTTTTTTTTTTATATGGAGGGTTTCCATTTTTCTCAACACCATGGATTATGGGAGACTTTCCTTGCACTTATTTGACTTTTCCTTTTTCTCTTCACTACACCATCCAACTTAGGCGTTTTACAAAAGTTGGTTATTTCGATTAACCCAACAATCATGAGGATTAAGAGAGATGGATCTATAAAGAATATTTAGGCTTAAAGGGTGTTCAAGAGAGGTTCTCACAGTCACAAGGGAGGTCACAAGAGAGGTATACGTAAAATTGGCTGGCAATGTTCAAAATTGCCAAAACACATATAAAGAAAAAGCAAAACTTAACAGACTAGAGTAACGGGAAAAATTCTAGGTGTTGTCTTGTATCGTTCAAGGTAAGATGCATCACACAAAGCATCGATATTGACATCAAACGAGACTTTAAACTTTTGCTAGTGCGCAACGGTCATCACATGAGAATCAATTTGACACATGGATAGTCACAACGAGATTCAAAGAGTTCAACTATTTTCTACGCAACTTCGTTTGGTCTCATCGTACCCGTACTTTCATGTTTGTTCAATTATAAGCAATATTTGAGTCATCGGTACTGATCAAAACCCTGACTCAAATTTTTCATGGAACAGACATTCTACGTTTTTATACCCACCAACAAGACTCAACATTGTCCTTATATTTGTGTGGCTCAAGCAGTAACACCCTGTAGCAAAAAAATACCAAAAATTAGTTTTTAAGAATAATTTGCATGTGCTACAAACGGTAGCATCGACGGTTCGCAGCCTGCACCACGGTCCGTCGTGCCTAACAGTCGATGGGATCATAAACTCAGAAAAAATTTCGGCCTAGAAAAATTGGTTAAGTCTTGGACGATGGACAGACTTACGGTACGTAGGTCAAACGACAATCCTAAGTTCGTGACCTCGATCAAGAATCTCTTCAATCACTCTCTGACAAGAGCTATGGATGATCAGCCTGGTTCGTAGGTGGACTTACGGTCCGTAGGTGGAAAATTTGCAGCTAGTTAAGGGGAAATGCAGTTAGGTCAACTTAAAATGATCATTACTATTAGCACAAAATGAATTAGGTCTCCCATAACCTACCCACGGATAGATAATTGAATTATCTTTTCATATCCACCCACTTTGCAAAAATCAGACCTCTGAGTAAAAAGTTATGCCCATTTTACTAAAGGTCTGTCCAACATGCCCTCACGACGGACACAAAGACAGGGCATCGGGCGCACGACGGACCGTCAGTCCTGGCCGTCATGAGGACCTACAGCAACCTTCCCAGGGGTCTTTTTGACCTTTCCCACTCTATTTAAACCCTAAGTTACATCGTTTTGACCCTAAATCATAAAATTTTAGTCAGTTTAAGACTAGAAACATAATTAAAACATATCCAAGTAAAATCATTAAATCAAAACATAGAAAATTAGAAGCAAGAGAGGAGAAAAAAGTTCAAGAACTCTAGTTCAAGAACGCCACAAGCTCCAGCAGTTCCAACCCTAAAACTTAAGTATTTTTCTGTGGATTTCATCACCAGGTATGTGGGATTTCACTAGTGGGTTCCTTTCACCCATTGGGTCCTTAGTTTCAATCAGTTCTTTATTCTCTTATCATGGTTTATCCTAGGGTTTCTAGAACTTTGATATAACTTCACGAATTTATTAAATATATGTTCCAAATTAGATTATCTTGTTATTACTTAGATTATCACATAAATTTCATAACCCTATCTTTGTATTTCTTTATTTCTTGAATTACACATGCTAGGTCAGATATTTCAGACACTTCAGATATACATGCCTCAGTTATAAATGCATAATTACTATATTAATTGTTGCATTCTCAGTTTGCATGTTCCGTTTCGAGCAATATAGTATTTACAGAAACTCAGACATAATCAGTAAATTTACCAAATTCATAAGAGTATCTTAATACCAAGTTGGACTAGGGTTTAGCGTACCCAATAGTTCAAGAACTACTAGTCAAGTAGGTTGTAAGTCCCCTCTGTTGGCAATCAGTTTTGTGATCACGCCAGCATGCCTTTATACATTTGGAATTGTATATTGGGTCCTCTCGATGGGGTGTATGAATCGTACTCCGCATTTAGCTCATGTGGTTTTATTATCGGTTATTAGTAGCTCCACAGTTCGAACAGACTCTCTGCATTGACCATTTATCAGTATATTAAGTATTCAGTTTCAGCATGTTATAAATTGGTCATTTCATCCATTTAGCTTAGAAATCAGCACATCACGTTCAGATTATTATACTTGTTTTGTTCTTGTTCAATTATGTTTTATTTCAGCTTTACTCTATTCTACATGCTCAGTACCATTCAAGTACTAACGCATTCGTGCGCTACATCTTCTTGTGATGTAGGTTAAGGTTCTCAGCATCCAGATCACGCATAGATTATCTCCCTATCTCTAGTTCAGCAGATTCAGTGGTGAGTCCTCATTCTCCGAGGACAACAGTCATGAGTTTCATTTCAGTCTTTAGTCATTTATCTTCCATTTTAGCTAGATTTAGCTGAAGCTTGTCTCAGTATTTCTAGTCTAGTTTAGAGTGTATTTTCAGACATAGTTAGATTCAGCTTAGTATTGAGTTAATATTTCTTTTGTATTAAAATCATTGTTTTCAAATATCTCAGTTATAGAATATGGGTATTCCCCATCTTTTAATTTTAAGTAAGACTTAGCTTCCGCAACAGTTTATTATCTTTAGTATGCTCATGATCATGCCAGCAAGGTTAGCTTGGGATCACTCGTGGTCCTAGGTTCCGTGTCCGCGTCTCGGAGGTAGCTCGAGGCGTGACACAAGTGAATCAAATGAATGAAAATAAAGACACTCAAACAAAAATATAAGCAACTAAGCGAGGGTAATAAAGAATTTTCACTACATTCGGTGCTGCGCCGAGTTACTGTCATTTGGCGTTTTGCTTCAGATCCTCATCATCATCTGTAAGGTCCCTTCGGTGCACATGTTTGGCATTTCACTGAGCCTTCCTTCTCCCGCAACACTCCGCCCACTCATTATTTAGAACTTGGGTTTCGTCTCAAGAAGCTCATTATATAATGTTGTGGCACGATGTGGAAATGCTATCAAGCATTTTCTAGGTACACCTTATCAACTAAGGAAATCTTCTAACAATCCCCAAGTTACAATATCAAAAATTGTTCGATCACCTTAAATGGAGGTCTATATTTACCCCATCTTCAATAGCACCATTAGTAAACACTCAGGTCACTGTGAAAGGCTCGGACCATTTGGATTTGAACTTCCATGGAAATAACATTGGTCGAGAGTTATACAACTGCACCCAATCTCCTTCATTGAATTCTCTCTTGACCGTTCTTGAATCCTTCCATTTCTTCATCTTATATTTGTAAATTGATGAGCTATCATATGATTTTAGTCTTAATTAATCTATTTCATTAAACTGCTCTAGCCTCTCTTTTGTGGCCTTTGTCCAGTTTAAATTCATAGCTTTAATTGCCCGTAGTACTTTACGCTCTAACTCTACAGGTAGGTGACACGATTTACCAAAAATCACCTCATAAGGGGACATTGCAATATGTGTTTTGGGAGCAATTTATATGCCCACATTTCATCGTCTATGTTTCTAGACCAGTCAGTTCTATTGTCGTTCACTTCTTTAGACATTCTGTTTCTTATCGATCTATTTGACACCTCGACTTGTCCGCTTGTTTGGGGTGATAAGGGGTTGCTACCTTGTGTTTCACCCCTTTTTTATCAATGCCATTGAAAACCATTTATTGAAAAAGTGGGATACCCTATAACTAATGATTTCTCTAGTAGCACCAAATCTTGCAAAGATGTAACATTTCCAAAATTCAACAACACTTTTCCCTTCGTTGTTCCGGAGTGAAATGTCCTCCACCCATTTAGAAACATAATATACAACCACAAAAATATATTTATGTCCAAACGAGATAACAAACGGGACCATGAAATTGATCCCACATACATTGAATAGTTCACCTACTAAAATTGGAGTGAGGGGTAATGCTTGTCTTATTAATACTCCACCATTCTGCTGACGTTGAGAGCATTTCTTCGCAAATTCATTTTTGTACTTGTATAGAGAAGGCCAGCAATATCCACTTCTAATAATTTTTGTGGCGGTGCGAACACCACTATGGTGGCCTCTACTGGAGATGCATGACAAGTGTTATAAAGTTAGCCCCGCCTCGCGGTTAGGACGTGCGCTCCTCTGTCTAAGAATTTTATTTTGCAAGCATTTATTTAGAAACATCTCTACGTCGTGGACTTGTTTCAAGATGGTGATTTTGTTACTTCTTCTCATATTTAGCTGTCTAAAATCATTCCTAAACATCATGAGACCTTTGCTTTCACAAATAATAATCATTGAATACATAATACAAGTAAAGGAGCCTTTAAGGGTCCATTCAAGCAAAGCTAAGAGTCAACTCAAGAACAATTCATCAAAAATTTTAAAAGATGTTTTACCAATGCTTTAACTTTGTTTTAAGACTTAAAGTTCATTTGACTATGCATTACAGAGTAGAGTTTGAAGTTCATTTATTCAAAAGTGTATGGGGACTATGTATTCCCAAATGATTTAAAATGTTTTCACGATTAAATAAGAAAGAAAATTGAGATTTCCAAGAGCCTTTAGACTTGTTTTCAGAAAGAGTAATCTCTTTCTAGATGAAGTAAGAGGGGAAACTCAAGGTAGCCTTTTCATCTAATTTTTTGAGCACTAATCTGAAATCACAAAGAAGTTTGTTTTTTTTAAAACATAAGAGATAATATTATGATATATTTGGGAGTAGTATATGCAGAGATATGGGGGATAGTTCAAACAAATCACAACCCCCATAAATCATGTAGCAATAATGGGTAGAAAAGGGTCATACTTTTTAGATAATTCCTTCTGTGATTTTTAGCATAGACTAGTGGATCCAGTTAGTTATTAAGGTTTTCTACGCCCGATAAGGTATAGGACGGACCTGGAATAGTGAGACAAAACGATGCATCATCACAATAACTATTACATGATATTTGTTGGTTCGAGAAACTCCCAAATCAGTAACTGTATTTCTATATTCATAGTTTATTGTTGTTACATACTGTCTACAGTTACATGCATCTTTGCATACACACAGAGTTGACATCATGTTTTGAACAACTTTTCTTTGTATTGCACTTGTTTTAAACTACTTCACATTGAAATGAGTTAAGTTATGTTAAGTTGAGTTGAGCTAGGTATGTTCTTCAGATTTTCATTATGATGCAGACATATGTAACTAGGATCGGCATTCAAGCACATCGTTGATCCAGTGAGCACTTTGGAGTCTATTGGAAATCCTCTTTGCATTTAAGATAATCCATTTTTATTGCTTTCAATATTAGCTTTAGTTAATTAGGATGTAATGGGCCTTTCCTGACATCTATCTTAGCTTATTAGAGGCTTCATAGATATAGTGTCAGTTAGTTAATTCATTTGTCACTACTTTATTTTGGGATTATGTTTTTTTAGAATTGTGATCTCATCTTTGCTAGTTTGAATGTTTATTATAATACATTATGAGTTCATTTCAAAAGTTCTTTGTTTAAACTATTTCTTATGTTTAGGTCTTTTGGAGAATATGTAAGTCTGGACAAAGGTTCGCTCTGGGATAGCAATGGTTCTCGAGTGTCGGCCACATCCAGGTTGAATGCTCGGGGTGTGACAATTCTCTTGTTACTCTTGTGACTTATCCATACTTAACACCCTTATCTAAACATTAGGGTCTTTCATTTGTAGCACTCATATTTACTGCAACTTATCTCCTCAATTTCTCTCGTAGTATACATCAAATCTCAAAACTAACATCATCACCCTCGTGTTTCCATTCTTTAGATCATAACACTCATCTCAAATTCAAGCTTAATATTCATTACTAAAACCAAATATCAACATGATTACTCACCTACTATATTATACCTCATTAATTGGTCAGTTTTATAACGTTATAAACATAATTACCCTCTCAAATAATTTATTATCCTAGAGTAGATCTCTCACTTTATGGATATTTTTTATGTTCTATTCAATACTTACACTTGGTCATTACCTACACAATGACATTTCATCACAAACTCCTTTCTAGCTAAAACACATTCTAGCTCCTATGATGGAATCTTTCCAACTCACCACTTCTTAGTGTGCACAAAACTTAAAACTCTTCATTAATTACTTACTAGGTGCATGAATATAATATAATAACATAGCTCGTTAAAACACCATCTCCCTTTCTTAGATTACTAATCTAATGCATATTTTCTCTCATTCTGGTCTCTTTCACTACTAGTGCTTATGATTTCGTAACTTATGCTACCTTTTCGGGTATAAATACTACCCAATCTATCAAAATAGTTTATCAGAAAGATCTCGGTTGGAACAACTTTTAGAGAACACACTACAACTTGATTTGAGCTCAAACGCACAATTCATATAATAATGGGTGCATTCCTATTAAACTAAACGCTTAACTTACTCATGGGCTTCTCTCTAGCCCATATGGAGGCTCATGACTTCCTCAAGATTTTTTCAAAGAACAACTCATCAATAAAGGACAAACTTTTTTGTTCAACCACCTCTATTATGATGGGTAGTGGAATTAATGAATATGAGAAAGGAGAAAAGAGATAAAGTGACACCTGAAGTTGTCTCGAATTTGCGAAAAGACACATTAACTATGCAGATATCCTATTCCCCCCTAAACTATTCCGAACATATATTATTACATCATTTTTGGATAAATTCCATATTTTAAATGGCAAGTGTAATCACAAACCAATTGTTGTGTGACACGCATTAATTCAATCTGAAATATTTTTTTTCATTTTATGTTTTTCTTTATTTCTTTCTCTTACTTTTTGAATTATTTTAGTTTTATTATTTTTATTTAATTTCATTTCAATTTTAGTTCATTTTCATTCTTTATTACTTCTTCTTCACCTCACATCCTCACATTCACCTCATACCCATATCAAGTTGAGCCCCTCCATTTTCTTTCTCTTTTTTTCTTCTTATTTGGTGAAATTTCTTACTTTCCAAAATTATAATATTTTCTAGATTTGTTGAGTTATGGATAAAAAAACTAATTATTTTTCTATGAAAGATCATACTTATGAAGGTATAATCATTTTTCATATAGATTCAAAACTAGAAATGATAATTTTGAAAGCATAAGAATTCTCCGAAAATTGAAAAAGTTTAATTAGAAATTGAATAAAAAGCGAAATAATGTCTACTAATTATCTTAAATCTAATGGGTTTATCACATTGTTCAAAATATATTAAAATATCTAGATATAATTTTAAAATTGAAGAGAGTTAAAATAACAATAGAATAAAAGAGAGATGGAGTTGTCTTAAAAAGTGACCTTGAAAGTGATAAGTTCATGAAGATTGTCATGCACTTTTGAAGAAGAAGGAAGAAAGAAATAAATAATAATAAAGAGCAAAAGTTAAAATAATAAGAAAAATAAAAATATATATTTTATAGTAAAATTCTTGTAAAAATAAAATTATATTCGTTTTTTTAATTTGTGCACGCTCTTTCAGAGAGTGTAAACACTCTCCATGCCAGATGGACAAAAAATGATGTAATAATATCAGTTCAGGATTGTTTAGGGGGGTAATAGGACATTTGCATAGTTTAGGTGTCCTTTTGATATTTGGGACAACTTCAGGTTTATGTCTTTTTTCAATGAGAAATGCAAGAATAGGAATAAATCTCAATGACATAGCTCATTTATATAATTAAGTGTATTAAGGAAAAGAAACTTTTATTAAATGTTTGTAGTCCCTCATTTATAGAAGTTGGGCCATAACAATTATTAACAAGATTCTACTGACACAATTCCCTAGACACCCAAAGACACTTGAACTCTGTGTTCTTATATCAAGTTTGTTATGATCCAAGCCTGCACCTTGGACGTCGCCGACACTCAAGAACCATTATTGTTCCCAAAGTGAATCCTCATCTTTGCTGACCACAAGCGGAAGACTAACTTAAGTCTGCAAAAACATAAAAACTAACATAAAATTCGATAAAGACATTGCAAAACATTAATTGAAACAAAAAAACTCGCAATAAAAGTGATATATTCAACTCGCCATATATAGGAAACTTAATTCTATAAAACATTTAACAAAATTAATTAACAGACTTTTGAAACTCTGTTGTCAACCTAGGAAGCCTCTAAATGACAATGTTGGAAATCGGGACAAGACCTAAGACCTCTTAACAACTGATATAACTAAATTTAAAAGTAAAAATTTCCGAAAGCAAAGAGGCTCACCATAGATACTTAAAACTCCATGTGGTATAAACGAAAATCCTAGTGATGACCCTAAATACATGTATCTACATCATGAAACGATGTAGGACAAATGGCTCAATACATTGAATATACAATAATGTAAGAACAACTCTAAAGCATAAACATAAGCTTGAAACTAGTAAAAAAGATAGATACTTACCTCTTCTCCACTCACTCAACTCCACTCAACTTGAGAATAAGATATCAACTCAAAGATTTGTAACTCAACCCAAAGATTATATACTAAAATAAAGTATTAGACTCCCCTTCAAAGATATTATACTTGACCTCTGGTACTCAACTTTGGATACTTAACTCAAGATACTCAATTCTATATAAAGCAACAATACACATGCAATATATGGAAACTTGTAAAAAATGTAGATAGCAACTTAATGTATTCAAAAATTAAATAATACTCAATGCGTATGTAAAACTACAATATAACTCTGTGGTATTTTCTCTAAATGACAATCACCACTTTTAGTCTAAGTGATGATACAATGGCTTACCCACGCTGCTAGAATTGTCTCGTACTTTGTAATCATAGTGGATTCACTAGTCCATGCTAAAAATTACTAAGGATTCATTTAAAGAGTATTATCCTTTCTACCCATGATGACTACATGGTTTTTGGGGGCTACGAGTTATCTGAACTCTCCCTAACTACTCCTAAAATATAGTGGCTCAAATGTTTAAAACATAATTTTTTCTATGGTCTGAAACAATTACTCAAAAATTTGTCTCTTAAAACAGATGGTACTTAAACTGCTCAAAAATCTTTTGGAAAATCTCAGTTTCCACTCATCTTAAATGAGAAAATATTTACTCATGGAAATACTTAGTTTCTATATATCATTTTAAAGAAAAATAAACTTAAACATGCTCTTTCAAAGACATTTAAAAATCATATTGTAATATGATCATTGATTACTCGGGAATTCATAATGCATAAACATTGATGATATATATATATATATATATATATATATATATATATATATATATATATATATATATATATATATATATATATATATACCATACAACTCATACATTGATGAGATAGTCGGTTGTCATATTAATCGCGTTTTAAAATACTCTTTTCTCGAAATTACTCATCTTTACTTTCTCGAAACTCAGTTGAAGAACTAAGTGTTGGTATTAAAAAAAATAAAAATTAATAGCATAAATCATTGGTTTCATGTAAGATTAAGAAAATGAACGATTCAACTTACAGATCTTACTAGAAATACTCAGTACTCAGAACACAAAACTCAAAGATACTAGACTACTCGACTCATAGGGTTCATCCAGAATTATGCGCATGGACAACTCAACTCAAGGGCTTCATGGATAACATTTAGTAGTCCCAGAAGTAGGAAAATAATCTCAAAAAGACTAGGAACTCAATACTCATGACTTAAAACTTGAAGGTACTACTTCTCTCAAAGATACTTAACTTATGGAATTCATGTGGAATTTATGGGCATGAACGAATTGACTTGATGGTAAGAATAACAATATGGAATTTATGTATACAAATCTTCTCATTCATATTTACTTCCTCAAAACATAGCTCAAATGGATAATGATCACAAAGGAATCACAATTCAACTCAAAAACTTTCTTCAACTCTACTCTTTATTCTCTCTTGCATATAAATTATAAATTAAAGATTTATGATTGCTGATATGAGGAATCACAATAACAATATAGAAATTTTATAATTATGAATGGAATTTTTAAAATAACCATGAACTTAAGAATTCAAAATCAACTTATATCAAGAAAACTCACATCTTGGAAAAGTATCCAAGATTACTCTCTTAATAATACGAAAGTATATATAGGGCGTGAGGACGACCTGTCCAACATTATGATAGACTTACATACCTTGATAAACAAGGTTCTTGAATAATCTTTAAGAAGAACTTGATTAAAAAAAACCTTGAAACCCTAGCTTGAATGTAAACAATAAAGAAAACCATTATTGAGATTCTTAAATTAATTTATTGAGATCTCCATGGCAAAGAATTACGATATTCATTACTGATTCATAATTTTGTGGTGGATTTTGAGTAAAAAAAATTATTCTTCAAGAAATACTTACACTGAAGAAGAATCATGAAAAAAGATTGAAAAAATATGGAATAGAGTCCTCTACTTTTATTTTTTGTTAGGGTTTGGATAGAAGAGTATGATGAACTAAAAGATAAAAATCTAATTATTTTTAGACTTTATTAGGTATGAAAATCTTGTAGGGTTTTCTTGGAGATAAAATAACAAAGACAACACTTTTTAATGTTCTCCTGTCTGCTGAATTCGTAACAACACTATATAGGTTACTTAAATGTTCATAATTTTTTACTCAAAAATTTGATTGAATCGTAATTAGTGGAATTCAAAAGTAGATTCAAAACCTTCGATTGGATAGGTTATTAGTCAAGTAAATCTTCATATTTTATGAGATATGGTCATTTAACTTCATCCAAGTAGTATCTTACATCAAAACTTAATCGATAAGGACTTCAAAACACTTATAAAAAGCTCATAAAGAAATTAAATTATTCAATATTTATGGATAGATTCGTAAAAGGAACTCATGATTGACTTATGGGTGAAGGAATCTAACACTATGAAAACATACATACCTCAACGAACTAGGTTTTTTACGAAATCTTGATTTTCTTGAACGAACGCTTGAAACTTTAAACTTTTTGCTCTTCTTGTATATTCTCTCTAAAACCCTAATCGCTTTTGAGGATGAAAAAAACTAATTCTAATCCATTTACAATCCTAAAACCTTATATAAAAAGGTTAAATCCTATTAGATAAGGAAAAGACTGAAATACCACTCATATTTTTGGGTAACTATCCTTCATTGAACAACTCAATAGCAAACTCAGTTGAGTTTGAAAGATAATTCAAATAACCTTTAGTGGATATCTTATTGGCCACCTAACTTATCTTTTATTGAAGGTCATGCTCATTTTAATTTGACCTAAAACTCATAACTGAAGCATAACATGAAAAATATTAAATTTTGCTATTTCCAATTTAGTTCTTATTGGAACTCAAGGTTTTATATCAAGTGACCTTAACCCTTAAGAGTTTTTTTAATTTCATGGTATAATCTTACTCAATACGAAGAACGATTCGACTCTTATTTCAAAAAAGATTCTTGGGTGTTACACAACTCATCGAAAAATCCCAACTTTTGGAAAAGTCACAACTTATTGGAAAAGTCACAACTTATCAGAGAAGTCATAACTCATCGGAAAAGTCACAACCGAAGTTAGAGATATTATATTAATTTTACAATCATGTTAGGAGTTTATGCTTTTAAGGTAACTAGTTTTTCAACTTCTGTGTTGTACATCTTTATCAATTCAGAAAATTTGAGTGAAGATTTGAATAATAAGTCTTGCACAAAATAATATTGCAAATTCTTTCGTGAATGTTAAATTTGGATCATCATATATATCTCTTATTCAGGCAAACCTATGAAGATGGTCAATGATAATTTTATTAATTTTATTAATATTATTAATTCAATACGACTAATTTTATTAGGTTTAATCATTTAATTAGTCGTATCTCACTAATATTATCTTATAGACGATACATTTTGGGTATTTTTCTTCTTATCTAAGAAGATTTGATCGCGTATTCCACATTAATATGTTTAGATGTCTTATTAACATGCGGAGAACAACTATATTTTATATTTTAGAACTGTTTTGTTTATTTATTTTTATTTTATAAGCTATGACATCTTGATTGATTGTGTATATAAGTAAATGATAGTTATTTGACTGTCCATAGTTAACTTAGAAGTATTTCCTTTTCTTTAGAGGAAATAAAAATTAAAATAAAAGAAAATATTTTATCTTTGAAATCATCTATGTGATCACGTGATTACCATATTCCAACAAAGACATAGTTCATGTATTTGTATACAAGTTTAAATTTATTGAACCAAGCCTGATTCGTCCAAGTAAAACTAACAACACCATGTTATCACATATATAGGGGTGGTATAATACTACAAAAAAATATTGATAAAATTTTAATATAAAGAAAGATGAAAGAAAAAAATAATCAATGTAATAACTATGAGAATTTATGATATTATAACTAATGAATGTAAATGAGAGTGATTGATATCAATAACTAATTATAACTAAGAGAACTTATCATGTTATAACTAAAGATCAATGTGAAATGAATGTTTTACATAAATAAATAGGACTTTTAATTAATGTTATAGCTTTTTTCTGTTGTTATCAGATTTTAATTTAGTGTAAGGAGAATTTGGAAATTTTTATTTCATATTACAGAATATAAAATTTATTTTGTTAATGAGAAATTTTAAATAATTCATATATATTTAAGAATTTCATATAAGAAAACTTCCATGATAGATTATTAAAATAAAACCAATATCACTACATAAGAATAGAGATAAAAGCGATCATACAAGAAATAAGATTAATGAAAGGATTTAAGTTTTTAAGTAACAAAACTAAATGAATGACGAAGAGGCATACATGTTGACATTGTTTGGTCCAATGGTGAGGGATACACATATACTTCATATCCAACTGTATAATATATTTAATAACTAAAACTTAATACAATATTATTATTGATGGTGTCTGATTAAATAAGGAAAATGTGTTAGGATCGAATCCACCCACACAAACACTTGATGACTGAAGAACACAAGAACTTTCGAGAGAGAGATGAGAGATCTAGAGAAAGAAAGAGAGAAACCAATAGTTCGTGGTAACACCCCGTGGGTAAACTTCCACGGCGGTGGGGTATATATTAATGATTCAGAGTATGAACAGTTACAGAGAATAAATGGAGAATGAACAGTACAGCCTAAACATTAATATATAACAGTACATCAAATATTAATCAGGCTCCACAACCTAACTATTCTCCTACTTGGAAACTAATTCAGTCATCCAAAAATACATTCTCAAAAAAAATCTATACATCATCAACATCTTTACCGCACCGCACATTTGTAGTAACAACTACAGAAGACCAATCGAGGTTATACATAACCCCAGTTTTCCAACATCAACACATTTCATTAACATGTCTATCAGATTCTTTGCACCCTCTATCTTCTGCAAGAACATATCACCATCCTCCACTGCCCTGCGAGTGAAATGGTACCACCTTCTGACGTGCTTTTTCTTCGGATGATACACTGATTTTTTCACCAATTGTTTGGCACTCTAGCTATCTGAGTAAAGAATTTTCTCTCTCTGCTTCTTGCCCAATTCCTCCAAATAATCTTCCAGCCATATAATCTCTTTTCCTGCTTCATCTATTGCCACATACTCAACTTCAGTAGGTGAAAGAGAAACACACTTATGAAGCCTGGACATCCAACTCAGTGATGTTCCACCTATGGTTTAAATGTACCCGAATGTACTCTTGCTCTAGTATACATCCCCACCAAGATAAGCATCCATAAAAACCCTGTTGAGTCACCTTACCTTGGCCAAAACAAAGTAAAGTACTGGATGTACCTCTCAGATATCTCAGAAGCCACTTCACAGCTTCCTAATGCTCTTTCCCCGGGTTTGCCATGTACCTGCTAAACTCCCACTGCATGTGTTATATCAGGTCTAGTGAACACCATAGAATACATCAAACTCCTAACTGCTGAAGCATATTGAAAAAGTGCCATATACTCATGCTCCTCGGCTGTCTTATGTGACTGCTCTTTTGATAATTTAAAGTGATTTGCCAATGGAGTAGTCCTGGATTTAGCATCATTAACCCTGAATCTGCTCAAGACCTTCTCAATATACAACTCCTAAGATAGATTTAAATGTCCAGCAGATCTATCCCGAGAAATCCTCATCCCCAAAATCTGCTTCGCTGGACCCAAATCTTTCATCTCAAACGCTGCAGACAACCTTGTCTTCAAATTGTTAATCTCCCTCATACTAGATCCTGCAATCAACATATCATCCACTTACAAGAGTAGAAAGACATATGAATCAGTGTATTTCTTGAAGTAACAACATGAATACTTTTCAACTTTGCAGAATCCACTCTTGGTCATGAAGGAGTCAAACTTCTTGTACGACTGCCTTGGTGCTTGCTTTAGTCCATACAAACTCTTGGTGAGCTTTCACACTATGTGTTCCTTGCCTGAAACAACAAATACTTCCAGTTGTTGCATATAGATCTCTTTGTCCAGATCTTCATGTAAAAATGTTGTTTTTACATCCATTTGCTCTAGATACAAATTCTCCGATGCAACAATACTCAACATAATGTGAATATCGTTTAATTACTAAACGAGCCTTGAACCTTCTTCTGCCATCTGGTTCAGCCTTGATTCTGAACACCCACTTGTTCAGCAAAGCTTTCTCCCTGCAGGTATCTCAGTCAACACCCATGTGTCATTCTTCTCAAGTGACCTCATCTCACCATCCATGGCTTGCTTCAACTTGATCGAATCCTCCACCTGTAGGGCCTCATCAAAAGACTCTAGTTCCCCCTCATCATTCAACAATAGATAGTGTAATGAAGGTGAATACATATATGGTTCCCTGATGGTTCATGATGATCTCCTTAACACCTTCTCAGTTGTAACTTGCTCCACTTCAGATTCTTTAGTAGGATTTGGTTGAGTATCTGCTTCAACATCTATGGGATTACTCTTCTCCAACTCAACCTCAACTCGCACTTGCTTTGTAGTCTCTAGAACCTTGTGCTCTCTGTCCTTTTACACGACAGACTCATCAAATGTAACGTCACAATGTCTCAAGATGTTTCTATTCTTGTCATCCCAAAACCTGTAACTAAACAAATAAGAACCATAGCCTATGAAGTAACATTTTACAGCCTTGGCATCAAGCTTGTCTCTCTTTTCTGGATCAACATGAACATATGAAGTGCAACAAAAAGTCCCCAAAAGTACTTGATTTCTTTTTCTATCCACACCTCCTCTGGAATCTTGAACCGTAAAGGAACTGATGGTCCGTTGTTGATTAAGTATGCAGCTGTGCTCACAACATCCGCCAGAAATTTTTTGGGCAGCCCACAGTGTATCATCATACTCCTTTCACGCTCATTCAATGTTCTGTTCATCCTCTCAGCAATTCCATTCTACCTTGCCTTACCAGGAACTGTTATCATCAATTTGATTCCCTCAGCTGCACAGAATTCCTTGAACCCTGATTTGTCATACTCTCCTCCATTATCAAACCTTGGGCATTTGATTTTCAAACCGTTCTGATTCTCAACTTTAGCTTTCTATTTCTTGAAAGTTGCAAACACATCTGACTTATGCTTCAAGAAATAAACCCATACCTTCCTACTGGAATCATCAATGAAGGTATCATAGAATCTGGACCATCCAAGTGATGATACAGGAGATTGTCCCCAAACATCTGTAAGGACTATTTCCAACCACACTTTCTTTGGATCTCTAGGAGTCTTTGTGTAGCTTACTCTTTTCTGTTTGCCCATAACACAGCTCTCACAAAGACCCATATCAACAAACATCAGGCCCTCTAATGCTCCTTTTACAACCAGAATCTTTATTCTTTAGCACATGTGTCCAAGTTTGTCGTGCAACAGACATGAACTGGAAGCACCTTCAGTAACAGCGTCCATGATAATACACCCTGTAGTGGTGTACAAGGTTCCATATTTGGTGCCACGAGCTACTACCATAGCACCTTTCACAATCTTCCACGAATATTTCCCAAACTCTGCTGCATATCCAGTGCTATGCAACTGACCAACGAAGATTAGATTTTTCTTGAGCCCAGAAATATATATTATATCTTCCAATGTCCACTGGTTTCCCGAGGGGGTCTTTATGCAAACATCCCAATTTTCTTCAATCTCTAAGGTTTTATTGTCAGCAAGATACATCTTTTCAAAATTTCCAGATTTGAAATTTTGGAACAACTCCTTGCTTGGAGACGAATGGAAAGATGCACCAGAATCAAAAATCCATTATTCAATTGGGTTGTCAACACTACGGATTAGAGCATCCCCAACGTCCTCCGCTCAATTTTAAATATCATTGTCATCTCCAGATTTCTGATTTTGTTTCTTCTTTGGCTTTGTACAGCTCGTTCAAAAGTACCATTTTTCTCCACAGTTCCTATAAGTCACGTTTGATCTGTTCATATTGATTTTGATTTTGATCGACCATATTGATTTTGGCCTTTCGTCTTACTTCTCCCCTTTCGGTCAACGCTGAGGTCACTGTCCGATGAATTTCCCACTTCTCGTTTGCAAATACTTTTGCTAAGAAAAACATCATGGATTTCATCAAACTTCAGTTTTTCAGATCCACGGGAACTGCTAATCGCAGCAACAACGCAGACATCAAAATCAATGCCTTAATTTCATCTTCGAAATTAATATCCACAGAACTAAGTTGACTCACAATCATATTAAACTCATTTATATGATCAGCAACAAATTCATTCTCAGACATTTGTAAATTAAACAATCTACGCATCAAATATACCTTGTTCATTACCGATGGTTTTTCATACATGTTTGACATTGCCTTAAACAAATCGAAAGTAATCTTCTCCTTCACGATGTTGAATGTCACATTTCTTTACAAAGTCAACTGGATCAACCTTAGAGCCTGGCGATCCTTGAGTTTCCATTGCTCCTTTATCAGGGATTCCAGCTTCACCCCGATCAACGGTTCGTGAAGATCTTTCTCATACAGATAATCTTCGATCTGCATCTTCCAGAAACTGATATAGGATCAATCAAACTTCTCGATTCCAAGCTTTGAACTATCCATCTTCAGTGATCGTGTTGAGTTTCCTTAGATCTGATATCAGTTGTAGGATCCAATCCACACACACGCACTTGATGAATGAAGAACACAAGAACTTTCGAGAGAGAGAGAAAGAGAAACCAATAGTTCGTTGTAACATCCCATGGGTAAAATTCTATGGAGGTGGGGTATATATTAATGATTCAGAGTATGAAAAGTTACAGAGAAAAAATAAAGAATGAACAACGTGAACATTAATATATGACAGTTCATCAAATATTAATCAGGCTTCACAACCTAACAAAATGGTGGGCCAAAAAAGTTTTAATGTTATAACTTCGGACTGTGTAAATTTTTCAAAAGGTTTTAAATGATATTATTTGTACTTAATATAACATTAAATAAGACAATCAAAAACATTGTGAGTGTATCTTTATGCTTTGAAGAGGCGGTAAATGAAATCAAAGCATGGACATTATTTAGCTTAACTTTAAATAAGACAACAACGTGTGGAATTTTTATAAGGAATTTGATAGAGGTTGTTAACGGTATTATTAGATTTTACATTATAACGTACTTATTCAACATATTTCAGTATATATAGCAAGGCAATACGTATAATGATTTAACATTTCTATTTAAAAAAAAAGTGGCGACAAATTTCAGAAAGAGAAACAATCATAAAGAAACAATTAGAATTGAAACAATTCTTTCTCATTTGAAAAAAAAAATCTATAAATGATAAAAATCATTCAAACAAATAATAGAAGATGGAAAAAGAACAAACTTTACCATAGGTGTACGTAGAAATGCTACAGAAAGAATTCAAGGTAATAAATTTTTATTTGGTAGTGATATATATATATATATATATATATATATATATATATATATATATATATATATATATATATATAACAAATAATAGAAGATGGAAAAAGAACAAACTTTACCGTAGGTGTACGTAGAAATGCTACAGAAAGAATTCAAGGTAATAAATTTTTATTTGGTAGTGATATATATATATATATATATATATATATATATATATATATATATATATATATATGTATGTATGTATATATATATAATATTAGTCTAGGGGTAAACTAATAATCCAACTTTTCATCTTCCGAGTGTCCCATTTATTATAATATATAATATGATATGATGATTATTCATTTTGGTCTTTTTAGCACAGTCTAGAAATACCTTTTTAATATAAGGATAATAATTATATGCATAAAAATAAACAATTTTGGCCCATGGTCTCGAGCCCACAAATGATCCCATTGTATATCTATTTCCTATTTAAGTTTGTATTAGGTCAAAAAATAAAGTGGGTGGTGGAACATTTTCAAGAAGTGAATAAGCCTAAGATACTTTTCTACCTTTTCTAAGAGAACAAACTCCACCCAAACCCCTATTTTTTCCGCTTACAACTAGCCAAAACCACCTCCCTCAAGCCATTGAAACAACCAACAAAAACAAAACGACCCATCTTCTCCATCGCCAAACAACCATCACTCAACCCACTGCTCAGCTAATCAACCAACAAAACAACCCCAAACTTTCTTCCTTTTTTATTCACCAAACATTCCCCCCCCCCCCCCCGCCCCTCCCCTCCTTCCATTTTTCTCTTTTTTTCCCATGAACAGTGAGCCTTTAACTCTGGAAAGCAGCGAGCTTTTAGTTTGCATAACGAAGACATTAATGGCGAACAAAAATCTGACTATTCGAGCATGCGCCAGATCCAAAAGAATAAATTCCAAACTCGACAAGTCTTTCACTTTCAGATCTGCTCGAAAAAGCAACACTTAGGTAATCCTTATAATTTTGTATTTTTATATCTATTTGGATTTATTTTTCAGATTCTTCATTGTTTATTATTCTACCTAAATTTATTTTCACTTATTATAGTTGTGGGGTTTGCATTGATTTCATTGTACTAATTTTTGATTAGTTATGAAGTTATTGTTGCTGGTAATTTACTGCACACTAAATTAGTGTTATTTTTGTTTTCTCTATTAATTAATGCTTTAACAGCAAGTTTTTCAAGTTGCTTTGTTCACATTTTTTTAATAATTGGCTAATTACTTCATTATTTCTTTGTTTAAATTTCTTTTATTATTGGTTGATTAATTTCATATTTGATTAACTTTAGTTTAATTTTTTCCAAACTCACAATATCATTGTTGATATGTTGTCACATTGCTGTTATTTTATTTTATATTTAGCATATGTATTATCATTTTGTCTTTTAGATATGGTTGCCACCATAAATTTTTCATATTTTAACATGTGTGCTTTTATATTTTTTCTTACATTACAAGTTAAAATTAGTCGATGAAAAAATTACTGTAAATTTTCAAGTCCTCCCGTGTAAACAAGATTGATTTTATTTTAAAATTATCAATACTTTTATTTATTATCTCCTTCTCAATTTTTTTTTAAAAAAAGAATTCAGCTGAGACCCAAAGTTTTGGATTTCGAAGGACGTCTATCACCTTTCTTTTAATATACTTGAACAATTACCTAGACTATATTTGTTTTGTAGATATTTACTTTTGTAATTAATTAGTTGATTTCCTAGTTATGTACCTAAATTCGGAGGCGACTCTTTTATTCTTAAAATTATTTTTAAAATTTTTATCTTAATTGAATGAAATATATTATTTTTTGAGTTACCACGATGTTTCACCATGTATGAACAAAGCAGGGATGTATCCAACTCCTACTAATCGAATTAAATATATATGAGAAAAATATCACTAAAACAAAAATTCAAATCAACTCTCTTTTACCCCTATTGGTTAAATTAAATTAAATAAATTCCGATTTTACTCTATTAGCTCATCTAATAAATACATCAGAAAATATTGCACGAACTAAAATTTGAAAATAATCCTTATGACACCTACTCATCAAATAGATTCAATTAAAGTTTAAATTTTATCCTTAGTACTCAAACTCATCAAATTAAACCAAATAGAATGTTTAAATAATTGAGAGAAACTACTAATCGTCATGGGTCCTACTCATTAAGACATTGAGAGAAACTAGTAAAATCACTATCGTAGACGATGTTTCAATTATTTATGCTATGAAGAAGAAGATATTTCTTAATGATTTAAGGAGTTTGGATATCTCTCTCCTATTAAGTAGTATGATGTACAACATTTGTCCTCTGAAGAGAGGTTGCAGAACATAGTGGATGAAGTTGAGACTGAAAAATGAAGTATTTATCTCCTTTCAGATGTAGGGCCTTCTGCTATAGTGTAGGTTTTTCATTAACAGGTATGGCTAAGCAAAAAACATTTGAATATGCAAATCTATATTTTAGCGATTTTTACAAGGAAAAGGATGTGTATTACTTTAAGGTAGGACAAGTATTACTTGTCTATCAAACCCTAAATGCCTAGATTCTATGCAATAATCAGGTAGATTTTATCCCCAACACTTAAATTGCACAAAACATGGTTAGATCTAGAGCCGTTAAATGAAGATGAAACCAAATGACTACGTGAGGGCTTTCCAGCTTCTTGTGCTAGAAGTAGACTAGGGAACTCAGAAGACATTGAAGATCATCCTATGCTCTCACATTTTGTATGTGCAATGACTGCAAACAACTACAATGTAATAAAGATATTTCTATTGGAAGTAGAAACTCAGGCCCACTTTAAAGATTCGGATACATATTGGTGTTCTAATCTAATGAGTGATAAAAGTTCAACTATGAGTTTGTTGAGGTACTCTCAGACCATATTGATGTTATTACTAGTCATGTGGCATGCTTGAATAAAGAAAAATGCTTTGCTTGTCTTTTCTATCGAGCAATATATCCATTTCTAGTTCCTGCAAAGGATATGCATTGATGTTAAAATTCATAAATGAGAAAAAAGAAATGAGGCAGGGTCTTGTTTAAAGGTTTCTTCAGGAACATCATTCCTTCCCATCCCCACAATCTTCATAAAAGGAATTCTATGAAAAATTCTAAACATATCCTTCTCGAGAACTAAAATTGATCTCCTAGTTGATGCAAAAGACAATTAAAGCCTTTTTCTCTATCCAAGTATGCAACATGCACATCAAGTGCAACAACATAGTTTTACAAGTTCTCAATGAACTCATGTCGAAATTTTCATCGCTCCAAAGATGTGGACAACAACAGTTCATATCCCAATATTAAAAGAGACCAAATTCTCTCCTTCCATTAGAAATATCTTTATTTCATCATAGATGTTTCCATTTATCTCACATACCAAATGTGATAACATAGAATGATCTTCAATGTATTATGAGTTTCCTACTTTGAACCTAGCACAAGAAGCTAGAAAACCCTCACATAGCCATTTGGTCAATCTTCATTTTGTGGCTCTTACTCAATCCATGTTATGAGCAATTTAAATGTAGGATAAAAAATCTTCTTAATGAAGGCATAGAATCTAAACATGGCATCTAGGATATTATAGAAAACCCATACTTTCCTAGACTTAAAGTAGGACTCATCATTGTCTTGTAAAATTCTCTTAAAATATGGATCTGCATATTCATATGTTTACGACTCGGCCATTGTTGTAATCCCGATATCTTAAGGAAGATCAATACTTCCTTTTGCATTCTCAACTTCATCATATGTGTTCTGCAGGCTGTCTTCAGGGGATAAATGTTGCACCTCAGACTCCATAATTAGAGAGGGATATCAAACCCCCTTAAATAGCGTAGAAGCATCTTCTTCTTCATCACTTAGATAATTTACATGTTTTCAACACCACATATATCTTGGGTTGTGTTTCTCATTGAAACACTAAAAATTCAACTTCGATAAGCACTTACTTCGAAATTTTCACTAGATTTTATTGATGTTTTCATAACTATCACAACCCGAGTGTACACCCTGGACTTGGTTGGCACTCAAGAACCATTATTGGTCCCCAAGTGAACCTCATCATGGCAAACTACAAGAGGAACGCTAACTTGAACATACATTTGTAACAAAATGAAATAAACGTTTCTAACATCTAACTAAATGTCAATATTTCTAAATATATCGAGTATCCCAAAAATGTCTCTCTATCAAGCCTCTACTATACAAAGATGAGTGTCGAGACAAGGCCCATGACTCCACAAAAGGACTACTACTAACATCTCATGAAACTTGAGTACTCTGAAAGCAAGGAGGTCTAACTCAAAAAGTTGGCAAGCAGACAAAGTGATCTCAACAAACTCTTGTTAAGGATTTAAGAACAAGTATCAACATCATTAAAATATGTAGGATGAATGACATCAATACAATGAATGTATGCGTATGTAATATGGATAAGCAATAAATTAATTAATAAAACGATAGGATAGATAACAATATACTCAAGCTGAATTAAAGAAATAAAAAGGTTAAATATTTCAAATCCTTACAAAATACTTTATCATCTATAAACTCTTCATAATATGTGATACATAAAAATACACTTTTAACTCTATTAGGGGATATTCTTTATCCGAAAACTATCACTATGAGCTACATCATTGTACAACATCTAGCCCATCCTGCCAGAACTATCGTAAGCTCTGTCCGAAAGAACTTAGGATTCATCTAAAAGTATGATCATGTATCTATGTTGGCATAGATGATTTATGAGAAATGTGAGTTGTATGAACTCATCCCATATTTGTTCTCAATAATAACATAAATAATATTACCTCATGCTAATATGTTTATAAGCATAACTCTTCCTCTAGATTGAGATAATTTCTCAAACTACCCTCTTAAAAGAGGTATCTACTCTTAGAATATATTTTTAACTCATAACTCATTTAGAAATAAATGTTTCTCTTTTATCAATGTACATATTGATACTGTTGAGAATACCTAGTCCCCTTATATTGCAACTAACCTCATACTTGAAAACTGCTTCTCAAAAACATATCAAAATCATATTTTAAAATGATCATTGATGACTCCAGAAGTCATAGTGCATTAATTTTTATGGTATATCTAGATACCATAGTGCTTAAATATGCATGGCTTACTCGATCGTCATACTAATCATATTTTAGAACTCTTTCTCAAACTCCTCTTTATTTTCTCAAAAACCCAATCTAAAATAAAAATATTTTCTTTAAAAGATTCTCAAAATTTATAACTCAAAATAGGGTTCCTGCTGAAATATAGATATGAAAAGTATCAGGAACTCAAGAACTCAAAATCAACTAATCTTAAGAATACTCAATTCTATGGATCGAATCATAGATTACTGTCGTATTGATTTGAAAGTAGATGTATGGCGTGAAAACTAACTAGTCCAAAACTATGATAGCCTTACATACCTGCAAGAACAAGGTTCTTGAATAATCTTAAAGAATCTTTAAGAAGAACTTGATTAGAAGCCTTGAGACCATAGCTTTAAGGAGAAAAATCAAGAAGACCTTTCTCCATATTTCTTGAATTAGTTTCTTGAAACACTATGGACAAGAATTATGATTTCATCAGCGATTCATAATTTTATGTAGGTAATTGAGTTGGAAAGAATTGAATTTAGGGGTAAAGACTTACCTTGAAGAAGAATCTTGAAAAAGATTAAAAGAATCTTCAATGGAGTCTTCTACTTTTATTTTTCTTTAGGATTTTTCCTTAGGGTTTGCGAGAGAAGCGACTGATGGATTAAGAGATGAAAATCTAATTGTTTTGGGTTTGTAATTAGCCAAAACATTTGTTTAGGGTTTTCTTAGAGATATAATGAAAAAAATTACCCCTTCATATGTTTTCTTATAGGCTAATTCATCACTACACTATGTCAAGTTACTAACATGGTTATAACGTTGTACTCAAAACTTGAATTTTTGGGAAATTTGTTGCATTGGAAAGAAGATTCAATTATCTTTAATTTGATTGGTTATGGTCCAAGTAACGTTTTATATTCTAAGAGATATAGTAGTTTGAAGTTGACAAAATTAGAATCTTACATCAAAATTTAATATGTAAGTACACTTGCAACTCAGGTTTGTGCTAGGGCATTCTAGTGACCTTAATTAATATAAAAAATAATTTACGCACTAAAGAATTTACCTTTAGATATATGAAAAATTTAAGAATCACCTAGTACTGTCTTATTCAAAAATGAAGAATGGTTCAAATCTTAATATAAATTTTTGGGGTGTGACAATATCTTTCCCTTGGGATCAATCATCTTCGAATGGTGGTTAACCTGAAAATTCTGTCGAAGGAGTTTCTTATACTATTTTTTTTGACTTATGAACTTTTGTACTAACATAGACGAAACATATTTATGCGACAGGTTTTGAACTATCTATAACACATAAGTCAAGACCAATATTTTTTTGAACCTAGTTACACTCTATTTGATGTTATCTTACAAAAATCAAAGGGATATGGCATGAAGTCAAAATAACACTATTAAACCTTAAGAAATACAATTACTAGCTTTCATGCCTAGCAACACCTCTAAACCATGCCCTTCTTTATGGATATCACACCTCATTAGTTGCAACTCATAACTCCTAGAAGGATTTATGACTACTCTTAGCAAGGTCTATGTTTTACTACCCTCTCATAGTATGCTCAAGTATAATCTCTAAATAATAATATGTTAAACATGTGATTCTTCTACTAATATAAACCATAAGATTCAGTGTTTGCCTCTAAAGGTAATCTCATCAATATTGCTCCTTACCACTACATTCAACAAAACTTCAAGTCTTAGTCAAAAACAAACTAAGGAATCATGCATTCATCCACATGCTACCAATAATAAATTAAAGCCTGATATTATAACCACCCTATGTACTCCTACAAACCAATCATTATAACAATTGCTCATTCTCTCGTCCCTTTAAGCGACAAAACTTTCATGCATTATTTCCAGGAACTAGATTATTGCCAATCATAAAAACTTATATCCTTTTTACTCGAATAAACACCCCCTAATTATTACAATCAGAAATAGAAATCCTCTTCTCTATCAACACACAACTACTATGGACAACACCACTGACAAAACTAGAAAGGATAATTGAAAGATCTTTAGGGAGAAAGATCATTAGCACAGTTCATTCGATAGTTTTGATATAAGAATAAGCATTACATAACATTATTTTTCTATCCATTTAGATCATATCATGAGTTTGTGAGACTGGCATACTATGAGACATGACACTACAACAAAAAGAGGATTTAGCGGCCATTAAAACTGTCTTTAGCGGCAATAACTATTGCTCATATAGCTATTACCAGACAATGCACATTGGTTGTTGTATTAGGGGTCGACAAAGGCTACTGCGGCCATTAGGACAAGCACTGGTAAAGCAAAGATCTTTTGTCACTAAAACATAAATGATTTAGCCTCAATTGATTCGGAAATTTAAAAGCCTGCCAAATCCAATCCAAAGAGGTTGGTTATTCTCATGTAGTGTCATTTTCATATCCAGTAAAACCAACTAAATTGCAATTAAACATGATTGCTCTAGCTGCTATTGGTTGCGACAATTTAGATGGTTGGTAATGTTGGAATTAATGCATCAATGCTTAGACTTCCAAAGTTGTCTCTTAAATTATCAAGAAGTCTTTTTAGGATTTCGTAGTACATGTATTTAGTAAATTGTGATACATATTTGTGCAAGACTTTTTGTTTTCTATTTTGAGTAGTATGAATAGTGATGTAGTTGATGATTGTAATCATCTCAAGTGGCCTTAACTAGCCTATAATAAACTTGAACATTCTATAAAGATACTATTTTCCTTCCATATTTCCTACAAATTGGTATCAAGAGGAGGTTTTCGTTCTTAATCTGGGTTAGGTAAAGAAAAAAATATGGCATCTAAAACAAATGAAGGTGCTGACTCTTCAGTTGTTCTTACTCCATTTTTTGATGGAACTGATTTTGAATACTGGAAGATAAGAATGAGAACACATTTGAAAGCTGAAGGTTTGTGGTCTATTGTTGCAAATGGCTTTGAAGAGCCAGAAAACGATGGTGATCTTACAGTAGCAGAGATGAAAAATCTTGAGGCTAGGTATCGTCAAGATGCAAAAGCCTTAAGCAAAATCCAAGTGGGAGTCTCAAGAGCATATTTTACAAAAATTGCTACTTGTGAGACTGCAGAGGAAGCTTGGGATTTTCTAGAAACTGAGGTGTATGGTGACGAAAAGGCACGCACTATAAATCTTTAAACTCTTAGAAGAGAGTTCCAAAATTTAAAGATGATAGAATCTGAAAAAATTGATGAATATTGCACAAGAGTCATGAATATTGTTAATGAAATGAGAAATTATAGTGATAAATTTTCTGACCAACAAGTTGTGAATAAGATTCTTATTAGTGTCACAGAAAAGTATGAGTACATCGTTGCTATCACTGAGGAGACGAAAGATCTTTCTATGCTTTCCATCAAAGAGCTAGTTGGATCATTTCGTGCACACGAGAAGCGAAGATTTTTTCGTGAAGATCAACCCAAAGAGACGGCTTTCCAGTCTAAATTAAATAAGAATTCTCAAAATTTCTCAAAAAATCATCAGAAGAAAAAATAAAAGCCAAAAAAAAAAGCAGGATCATTATGGTTCTTCCAAGGAGGTTGAAGAAAAAGGTGAGAAAAACTCTAGTCTTTTTTGTAAAGTTTGCAAAAAGACTAATCACAATGCAGAAAAATGTTGGCACAAAGGCAAGCCCCAAGGATTGTTGGCACAAGAAACGGGAGCAAGCAATTTTTTGTGAAAAACATGAGGAAGAAAGGGAATAAAACCTTTTCTTTGCTTCTAAATCTGATGCTTCAACAAAAAGCAATGAATGATATGTTGATAGTAGTTGTAGTAATCACATGACTGGAGATGAAAAGGCTTTCCTCTCAATTAATAATAGCATCACTACTAAAGTGAAGATGTGGAATGGAGCCTTAGTTGATGCGAAAGGTAAAGGTACAATTTCGATCAACATGAAAGGATGCGGTAAGCAAATTCATGATGTTCTTTATGTTCCTGACTTGGAAGAAAATTTGCTTAGTGTTGGTCAACTCATGGAAAATGGTTATTCTCTTGTGTTTAGAGATAATTATTGCAAGATTTATGATAAAATTGAGCCAAATCAAGTCATTGTTGAAGTAAAGATGATAAAAAGAAACATCCCTTTGCAATTTCATTACAATGTATTAAAAATGAAATTGTAGATGATTCATGGCTTTGGCACAAAAGATTTTGTCACTTGAATTTTCATGGTTTACAGCTTCTCAAGCAAAAGGACATGGTGCAAGGCCTTCCTGAGATACATACTGATGTGGATATATGTGAAGGTTGTATAATGGGAAAGCAACATAGGAAGTCTTTTCCAGAAGGGGTGTCTTGGAGATTAAGTGTATTTTTGGAACTAATTCATACCGACATTTGTGGATCAATGAAGACTCCATCTCTTGGAAGTCAAAGGTATTTTTTAATCTTTATTGATGATTTCTCACGAATGACTTGGATTTATTTCTTGAAAGAAAAGTCAGAAGCATTTGCTACATTCAAGAAATTTAAAGTCCTTGTTGAGAAGCAAAAAGGTTGCAGCATCAAAACCATTCGCAGTGATCGAAGAGGTGAGTACACTAGTCAAAAATTTGAAGAATATTGCAAAAATGAAGGCATTCAGAAGCAACTTACAGCAGTGTGTACTCCTCAACAAAATGGTGTATCTGAAAGAAGAAATAGAACAATTGTTGAGATGGCCAGAACTATGATGAATGAGAAAGGACTGCCAAAATATTTTTGGGCAGAAGCAGTGTATACAACAGTTCACATCCTTAACAGTTGTCCAACAAAGGCACTAAAGGACAAGACACCAGTTGAAGCTTGGAGTGGAATTAAACCTTCTGTAAGTCATTTTAAATTTTTTGGGTGTATTAGTTATGCTCATGTACCTGCTGAGAAAAGAACAAAATTGGTTGAAAAAAGTAAAAAATGTGTCTTTCTTGGTTATAGTGATGTTACAAAAGGATATACGCATCTCGATGTTAAAACTAACAAACTTGTTGTTAGTAGATATGTCATTTTTGATGAAAAAACAACATGGAATTGGGAGGATAAAAAGATAGAGAATACTGCTATCATATCTCCAAATCAAAAAGAGGATGAGAAAGATGAAGATGTCTCTCAAGGGGGATGAATCTCAGATGCAGATAATGAAGAATTTCCTCCAAGAGGAACAAAAATATTGAGTGACATTTATCAAAGATATAATTTTGCCGGTGTTGAGCCAGAAAATAATGAAGAAGCAATAAAACATGATGTTTAGAAGAAAGCCATGGAAGAAGAAATTCGAATGATCGAAAAAAATAATAATTGGGAGGTTGTGGCTATTCCTAGAGAAAGAGAAGTTGTAAGTCTAAAATGGATTTACAAAATCAAACTCAATCAGGAAGGAGATATTCAAAAGCACAAAGCAAGGTTGGTTGCTAGAGGCTTCACGCAAAAACCAGGTTATGATTTTTATGAAACTTTCACTCTAGTTGCTCGTCTTGAGATAATTAGAACTGTAATTGCTGTTGTTGCACAAAATAAATGGAAGATATTTCAACTTGATGTTAAATCAGCATTTCTGAATGGAAAACTTGATGAAGAGATTTATGTTGAGCAACCTCAAGGATTTTTTGTTCAAGGGGAAGAATAAAAGGTGTATAGACTTAAAAAAATCTCTTTACGGGCTGAAGCAAGCTCCAAGAGCCTGGTACAATGAAATTGATACATACTTTATGAAAAATAATTTTCAGAGAAGTAATTGTGAAGCCACTTTGTATGTGAGGAAAGAACATGACAACATTATCATTGTTTGTCTCTGTGTGGATGATTTGCTCTTTACAGAAAATGATGTAAAGATGATGCAAAATTTCAAACAAGATATGATGCAAACTTATGAAATGAGTGATCTTGGATTGCTAAATTATTTCTTGGGCATTGAAGTTTCTCAAGTGAAAGAAGGAATTTTCATTTCTCAAAAGAAGTATACTAAAAGTATTCTTCAAAAATTCAAAATGATGGATTGCGTCTGTGGCCATACCATTAGTAGCAAATGAGAAGTTTAGAAAAGTTGATGGAGAAAAGAAAGTTAATAGCTCACTTTTTAGGAGTTTGATTGGAAGTTTGCTATATCTTACTTCAACAAGGCCAAATATTATGTTTGCTGCTAGTTTATTATCCAGATTCATGCAAGAACCAAGCCAAGTGCATTTTGGAGCTGCAAAGCGTGTTTTACGCTACTTGCAAGGAACAATAGATTATGGGATAATGTAAAATTTTGGTGGAAATTTGAACTTGATTGGTTATTCTAGTAGTGATTGGGCTGGAAGTATAGATGACATGAAGAGTACTTCTTGTTATGCTTTCTTATTTGGATCAAACATTTGTTCTTGGTTATCAAAAAAGCAAAGTGTTGTTGCTCAATCCACTGCCGAAGCAGAATATCTTTCAGCTTCCAAGGCTACTTCTCAAGCTATTTGGCTTTGGAGAATATTTGAAGACATTGGTGAAAAACAAAAAAAGGGACTGTTCTGTATTGTGATAACAAATCAGCAATTGCAATTGCCAAGAATCCAGTCAGCCAGGAAAGTTCAAAGCATATTTCCATAAAGTATCATTTGAAATGCTCAAGTTGTTAAATCAAATTTAAAATGATTAATCATGCTCATGTAGTATCTATTTTTATAACTGGTAAATTCAATAATGTTGCCGCTAAAAGCTCATATCTTTAACAACAAAAGTTTGATGACAATTATAAAGGCTATAATATAGTTTTGAAAACATCTTAATTTCCCCCAGGTCATACAATATCCTTTTGTAAGCCACCATTAATAATGACTACATCCTGTCATAAAATTATCAAATTCGCAATTTGACTTTGAAGTTTATAACTAGTAAATTCAATACTATTGTAATAAAAAAAGAGACTATTAGAGCCAACAACGTATGTCAAATACACAAAAGTATATTTATAATTCATAAAAAAAATATATGTCATCAAATCTGAACAAAAAGAAATATAAATCAAAACTATAGTAGCAAAACTTTAAAACTAAACTGATATTATTTGAACAAAATAACTAGTATCATTTAATAGACCAATCCCAGAATTTCTTAACCTCATACTCTATGACCTAAAATAATAATATAAATGTGTCAAAAGATGAAATATAATTCAGGAATTATAGCATATAATACAAAAATTTCTCAAAAAGCCACTTGGATCTCTTGTGGATATTCTAATACAAAGTTTTTTCATGTCTTTATAAAAACATGGCATGTTGAATCAAGATTACTAAACTATTTCATGTCGTTCATGGCCAAAGTTCACTGAATCTATATATGAACCTCAGTTTAAATCATTTGTATTTTGCAAATGACATGTTAGTATTTCATAAAGGTGAACTAGAACTAGTGATGCACATGTCTCTTTAGCTTTATGCATTGAAAAGTAATGTCTCTTATTCAAGTATTTTAGTGCCAATATGAACAAACATGTTATTGAGGACATCTATGAATTAGACATTAGAAGGACTTTTCATTTTATCAAGTAGGACTTCCTTCTTAAAATCTTGAAGGACATAAGGTTTGGAAGCAGATGAATAAGGTGGATTCTATTAATTATAATACAGTACAATCAGAGGAAATTTGAAGGGTTAAATCTTGACAACGCTTGTAAAGTATTGCCTATAATATTTTTGGCTACGCTCGAAGTTTTTAACTTTTGGCAACGATAATATTGACAACACTTCTAGAGTATACTCTTTAATACTATAGTTACACTTTATAAGCGCTGTTATAGTATCAAATAAATGGCAACAATCATTTATATATATGGCCACACTTTTAAAGGGTCCTATTTTTATAATTGTAATAACAACATAATACAACTGTGACCTTAACATTTTCATTAAAATATTATATTCCCTCCAATATTTTCAACTCTCCCTACCAATTTATTGGCCAAAAAATATTATTAATAAAATATTTTGTTTCTAATTCTCAAACTTTACTCTTTCTCGAAAAACGTCTTTCACTTTACTCTTTCTCGAGCTTCCTCTGAAATTATCGATGAACTGAAGACGAAGAGCTAAAGGTGAAGAATTGATTACACGAACCTGAAGATCGATGAACTGAGCTAAAGGTGAAGAACTGAGCTAAAGGTGAAGAACTGAGCTAGAGATTTCTTTGATAGTGAAGATCGAAAAATCGAGATGAAGCTGAATAATTGAAGAAAGACTGAAGATGAAGAACTAAAGCTAAAGAAATGAAGAGCGAAAGATGAAGAATAGAAGATTTGAGCTAAAGATTTCTCCAATATCGGTTTTATCAAGCATAATTACCGATTTCCTCAAGCTTAAGATTAAGCAGGGGGTATTCTTTTTTTTTTTTCATTATTAAGATTGAACTAAAACCAGTGTTCTTGTCAATTGATTGAATTTTTTTTGTTTTACAAGGAAGTGATTACTTTGGGGTTGTTACAACTTAACTTCCAAAGTAGGAGAAGAAAGTGTCGTAAATCTCATCAGCCATTACCTTGGTTTATTCAGCAGACGAGAAAGAGGGAACTACTTCTCGGAAGCCTTTGAATCGGTTAGTATCTATCTTATTTTCCTGCTGATTTCTTAAAAACATACTTATGATGTTAGTTTCTCACATTGCGCAGAAAGGTTTGGATGATAATGACCTGTGCTTGGAGGGTAATTTTATGGTGGAATTTTTTCATATAAATAAGAACAATTGAATTATAACTATTTCTTTGTTACTTGAATTCTAAATTTTTTAATCGCTTCACTGTTTTGCTTGTTTGATCTTCAATGGATGTAAGATTGGATCCTCGTAATGGATGAAGGAGATAAAAATCTTTTCCTTCTCCGACGAGCATTTGTATAAATGCTCATGTATTTATGACACAACTTGTGCTTGCGAATCTTTTTGATTTTTTTTTTATTTTACCTTATATTTTTGTAATGATATGGTTCTGTCATCGGTGTCCACAACATATGAATTGAATCTTTTAGGGATTAATCTATGATTTTTCTTCAAGCAACCAGCAAGTGATTCATTGTATCTTTCTATAGTGTTCCACAAAGTTTTAAGTACCTTCTCTAGCTTGTAACAACACATATAGGGTAACATTCTCGATAATTTTTTCACTTTCCGCACTTATCTTTTATGGGTGCGTCTCTCATTGAATGAACTTTTGTTCTATCCGTACACTTATATGCTTCTTGATGATCAAATTAATTTTACATGCTGTCCATTGTGTTTTTATAAATCTCTAATATATATAACGATGCAAATTCAAATCAATCAGAAATTCCTTTTACTATTTTCTAGGAACTTATTATGTTAAATATCATATCTTGTAAGAAAGTATTGAATGGACTTGCTAGCGAAACTATAGAGATTATTTTTAATAGAATACCTTTTGCTTAGTAATATATTTTTAGCTATGCGATAAATTACTGCATTATATTTGTACATTTGGGTTGCAACCTCCTTTCTAATTCATGTATTGGATTAGTTATTGGTAATAAATTTCCTCGGTTCACCTTAGATACATATTTGAGTCCACAAGTAGGTAAATATCCATCTATAATTCCATTTAATCTTTTGTTAGCATATTCTCATTTTAAATCTTTGTTTAAATATATAATAAATCAAGAAGGAAGATTGAGTTAGTAATGTAAGGTAAGTATACTTGAAAACATGTGTTCTCATTTACTAGTTCTATAGAAGAATGAGAACGACAGAGATTAATTTAGATTGAACCAACACTTACCAAAAAGTTTTCACAAGGAATATGTTACATTTAAATTATAAATTTAAGGGTGTGTTACAAACTGCTATACGTCCATTAGACTAATTTGACATATTACAACAAATTTTAATATAGTAGTAAAGTGGGTATAGAGAAAAGAAACAAACATTACCCAACAACACAAATAATAATTACCTGATGTATTCCAGAAAAAGTTGACAAGGGCCCTGTTACATGGAAGAGCATGTGGTTGAACCCATCTACAAGTTTGACAGGACATTTATCCACAATCGTAGTAGTGTTTACATGGGAAGGATCTGCAAAGGCCAACAAAAGTTTAATAATGAAAAAAACTAGAATAATGAAGGATCTATGGTGTATTTTAAAGTATTTCAAAACCATCAATGTTTTAGCAGTATTTAGTATATGCTGCTCATAGTTCCTCCTACTATCCAACAAATTCTGGAATCCGGACATTCTGAAAGAATTTACTCAATATACAAATCCTTTTATGAAATATTTACAAGAAAAATGGATCTCCATCACAGTATTAGCTCAGGATTCTTGAAACAAGTAAAAAAGCAAGAAATTCAAAGGAGCATTTCAAAAAGGATCTTACCATCCATGTTCCGAAGTGCATTCTAAGCTGCCTATTGCTTAGCATCCTTTCTAGTCTTACCCATCCCAACACCAATTCTCTCACTGATAAAGAAGACCTAAATATTATTCAGCTAAGAATTCTGAAATATAAAACCTTATGCAGTTTGTCTAAATTCAGATGCCAAAATAATTATGATTTTTCCATGAACAACGATAATAGGAGCAACACTCTCATATAAAAATGAATATTTTCAAAGATAGACATTATTAAACAGTTCATAAGAACCTAACAATTTTCAGAGTCAAATATCATGACATACAGATCCATGAACTTCAAAGTCATTAGCACACTACTTTTCAGTATCTCATCAGTCATTACCTTGCACACTACTTTCAAGTATCTCATGAGCCATTACCTTGCACACTACTTCCTAGAATCCCATTGGAATCAAAAGAGGACCACTATAACTATCGGTTGAAACTAATGTTGTTTAACAGAAATTTTTCTTCATATTTATATGACAAACAGTGCAATGAATCAATCCCTGCAATAGCTTTGGGAAGGTTAAAAATATTCTTCCATAATTAATTTTCTAACCTCAACATAAAATTGCAATTCCTTAGTGGTGCTCACCACAGACATGAACGAAATCTAAAATGCAAGACACATTGGATTGGAGCTCTTACAATGACAACCAAAAAAAATCAACAGAGATAATATATTGCTAAAAAGTATGTAGATAACATCTTGATGAATGATATTGGGATATTGACTACCATAACAAGAACACAAACTAGTGTAATTTGTTTACAAGTTATTGAATTGGATATTGGCTTTTTTCATACGCCCAACACATCTATTGCACAAATAATGCAAGCTAAGAAGCTTATCGGAATGTGAACAGTCTTACTGAAAATTAGAAGCTAAACTCCTAGATATTTCTCGAGAGAGTCAAATATATTTGCAATTAATCTTGTTTTAGGAATTGTTGCTGGAAAAATTAATTATTAAAGGAAAGGCTATTGATACAAGACAAATTTAAGATAATAAGAAGCAGTTTCTTGTAGCCTTCACCGGGATGCACATCCCTTACAATATATCATATAAAAGTGAACAGGAGTATAATAAGAAGGAGAGCTATAATTTGTTGTGTTCACCGAATGGTACTGTTAATTTCCCATTGTACTCTGTTTTTTCTCTTGCAAGTTTATTAAAAAGTTTGTTGCCTAACTCTTAATTTTTCATGTAGGTTTTTTATTTTTATCAATCCTTTGCATTTATCTTCTATTATGTTCTTTAGCCTTCTTCTGTATAATGAAAACCATAAAAAATTAGGAAATTGGTAGTAATGACCTGACTGATTATTAATTTAATGGGTTCTCCAGTTGCCCTAATTCCTACTAAGGCACCAAGTGCTCAAATACTGGGCGATCGATGAACTCCTTTAACTACTACAGACTATGAAGGAATGCATCGAAGATGAAAACCAAAGTAGATTGGTTTTCCAGCATGTAAAACTGATAAGAAGTAGACAAGTTAAAAAGTATTACCTTATTCCCCATTGGAACAAACATTATTGTTCAATTCATTAGATTGATCATCGTGATCTAGAGTATTTGAGTTATTGTGAATATTCATCAATTGTTCAATATCAACTCGTTGAATTTGTTGACACCCAATTTTGGACCTCCACAATACAAACTAATCATCAAGCTTCTTATATTCCAAATTATTTGAAACTAGGTAAATTTACTGCGCTTCGCACAATGGTGAACTACCTCAATAATATATTTACGAACATTTTATAATATAAGTGTTTCTGAGTGGCTACAACCATATAATAAATTATCGAGAATGTTTTATTCAAAGATGAAATGATTTTTTTAAATCTTAAAACAAAAAAGATTTGATTCTAAATTTTTATGTATTTTGTTATTAATTTATCATTTTATTGTAGTTACTCATCACCATAGTCTTTAGAAAATATATATAATTGTTTCATTGTCTATACTATATTTGTATTTTAAAAAATTGTTACAAATATTTTATTCAATAATTGAGATAGTTTTTCTCCTATTAAACACAACTACATATAAAATATAAATATTATACATCTTATACAATTAGTTGTGTACTTGATAATTTAATTAATATTTAAAAGGACATTACTTGGAGTTCAATGAAATAACGTATTTCGCTCAAATAATTTGGATTAAATGATGTCTTGGCAAGTCCCTTATTCAAAATCATTCGCAGCCGATGACACTACTTTGATATCCAAAAGGCATATTTTGTTGTTTATCTTTCGATCAATATGGTTAAAACTTTATTTTCTGCGACTTTTATCTAATATCTATAAGGATGTAATTATTTACTTACTATTTCATTATTATGGATTCATCCTACTTTGAGAGTAATTAATTGACTCTAATCAACCATTTGAAAGCAAAGTTTTATTAAGGTTGAGTATACTTATCATCCCACTACATTTCTTTATTTTTAAAATGTCACTAAACTATTGAATGCCTTGATAAGATAGAAAGTTGAATAATTAAAACTCTAACGTAGTGTTGAATCACCATAACTTTGAACACTCAAAATTCCATTTTTGGACACCCCTTTGTTTTTTAACCATTGAAAGCATTTAAATCATTTATTTTAAAAGTTAAAGAATTATAATCTACATGACACCAAAAGTCTAATGATTACATAAAACTCTTGATTAACATATTTAAACATAATGAACAAAAGAATAAATATAAACAACAAAGATTAAAACATATACTCAAAAATAGAAATTCATAACGTAAGCATAAATTAATGATTGTAAAAAATATACCAGGTTCTGTAATAATAGAATAAATGCTTATTTATAAATAACAAAGGTTAGTGTGAATAAATGCTTGTTGTGTCTTATCGAAAAGGTCACATGTCTTTGAAAAGATAGAACCTTTCATAATCGCCACAAATTTTATAAAATAAATTTTAAACCTATCCGAAATTAAAATAAAAACACTATATTATCATTTATTCTTAATAACATAAGCATAAATTAATAATTGTAAAATTACATACAATGATTTGTACCATAAGCAATGATGTCAGCGAGTCACTCAACATGAATAAATATTCAGTTGTGAAGAAGAAGAAAAGGAGGTTTATAATTTTCATTGTTTTAAATGAGAGGAAAAACCTCAATTTATATACAAGAATGGACAACACGAATAAATATTTATTGTGTCTTATCGGAAAAGGTTAAAACTATTTGGAAAATTTGCAACCCTTTGAAAAGGTCACAACTATTTGGAAAAGTTGCAAACCTTAGGAAAGGTCACAATCTTTCATTAAAGTTACAACTATTCATTAAAGTTGCAATTTTTTTTAAAAGTCACAACTTTTAAAAAAAGTCACAACTCTTCAAAAAAGTCGTAGCTCTTTATAAAAGCCAGATATTTTCATAAAAGCCAAAAAATTTCATAAAAGTAACAACTCTTCATAAAAGTCACAAATTTTCATGAAAGGGAAAGACTAATTTTGGAAATAAATAAGTTTAACAGGGAATTCTTGATTGTGGTGGCGCCACGTAGGTGGACCTAAGATTTTCTTTTATGCATATGATAATGGGTTTTATAAAGTTCAAAATATTTTTCATGTTATATTTAATCAATCTTATCATTTTTATAATGTTTAGATAATATGTATGTTTGATGTAATTGAATATATAATTAATACATTTTATAAATATTCAAAATTTATCTCAAAGATTTTATTTTGTTTAAATGTTTTATTAATAAGTTTAATTACATAATAGTTTACATTTTTGGATTAGTTATTTTATAATTAAGTCGATTATTTTATTTTGTTAAGATTAAGAAGATTATTATTTAATCTATGTAAATTCATCTTATTTAGTTATTAGTCAAATTGTTTTCAACCCTTTGCAAGAAGCCAATCTTAGGCCTTTTTTAACTTTCAGCAGTCCCTGGCAACACCAGATGATCCAAGCCAAAATTAATTGGAAAAATAACTTAAATACACGATTATAATTTTTATATTCTCTAGTTTTCTCTACTTTTTTTAAATATTACATAATTCCCTTTTTTTTTATTTTAGTGTAATTTTTATAGATACATTACACTCTCTCTCCTATAATACACATTTACCAATTTTAATGCCTATTTTTTCTCCATTAAAACACTCAACCTCTTAAATTAGTTTTTGAATTTTAAATTTTATCCATTTAAACACTCAACCTTTTAATCAGCTTTTTGATTTTGAATTATTAAATTTAATTAATTTTAAATAAAAGACCAAATTTTGAAATTTTGAATTTCAAAATTCAAAAAATCAGGAAGCAGGATAACTTCCATATCTTTCTACCGTTTTGTTCTTACTTCTATATCTTTTGCTTACACACCAAAAACATAAGAACCAGTGCCTCTTGCCTTAGAAGAAGTTAAGGTGATAAAAACAAGTAGACAATCTTCATCTCATCCCAATACATTCTCCCAGTTACCACTTCTCCTTCCTCTTCCTCTAGCATCAACTTTGCATAAGGCCAAACAGGACTCAAAGAGTTAAAGTTTGTTAGGCCTACATTGTCTCGGGTTAGTATTTTGGTACTTAAAACTGTTGTTGAAATTAGTAAAAATTTTAAGGAATCTAGTGTGCTTGCCGATACATTTGAATAAGTGTGTATAGTGTTTTAGATGGTGAATTGATACATGAATTTGTTGTGTATCATAGTATTTTACATGTATCATGAAATTTTGAAAATTGTTATAATGTATCATTCAATAAGTTTAGCAAATGCGTCATCAACTGTGCTTGATGATACATATAGAATCAGTGTGTACAGTGTTTAGTCAATTCACTGATACATGTAGTAGATATGTATCACATGTTTTGCATATATATGAATTTCTGAAAACTGATATCATGTATCAGTAAGGTATTAGTTGTTTAGTTGATGTACTGATACATGTTTTAAAAATTGTTATAATGTATCATTCACTAAGTTTAATAAATGCGTCATCAACTGTACTTGATGATATATATAGAATCAGTGTGTATATTGTTTAGTCGATGTTTCTGATACATGTATTAGATACGAAATTGAATCTCCAACAACGATTTCGTCGATTTTGTAACTTTCATTCTGCAATTCGTTCACCCAAATTTCGGAATGTCTAATCAAAATCGAAGTATTCATCTTGAAAAATCCACTGTAACAACAATAAAATTACTGTAGTTCGAAATTTAACAGATTGTTCAAAAAAATTGTTTTCAAAATAGATGATATAATCTTTGTTTTTCAAAATTTGAAACTAATATCCAATTAAGTGCTGATTTTATGTTGATTAATGATATGTTACCGTAAATTTAGTTGTTTTATTAACAACATTAACTGTATCATTTTTTCCCCTTTTTTCTCTCAACAGTTTAAATTACCATGTATCATTTACCATGTATCACTAGAGTCTAAAGTATCACGGCTCAACAAATTTAAGGAATTTTTTGTAAATACTAAATTTGTCGGGACAGAATGAAATTATTGAATTACACTATGGGATTCCTTAAATTTTTACAAATTAATTTCCCAAGTGGCCCATTTATCTACTTCAACAAAATAGCCCAGCCCATTCCTTTTCACAGTAACAATACAATACTTACACATACCCATCCTCTTCTTCCTCAATCGCCACCCGACCCAGCCCCTACGTTCTTCTTGTTCAACAAGTGACCATCTTCAAATCCAGCAGCCCAGATAACTCGCGAACAGCCCAGAATCGCAAGGCTTGACTCGGCAGTGTCTTTTTCTCCCTCTCTCCCTCTTCATGTAGGTTGAGAAATCTCCTTCCCTCGCTTGTCCTTTCTCCTAGAATCGGATGACTCCCTTCACTGCTCCTTTAAAGATAGTACAAATTGGTACAATTGACAGCTCTAAAAACTTATCTAGGTAGAGCAATTTGAATTTCAAAAATTCTAATTTGAAATTCCTTCAACCAGATTTCTCCCCTTTTACAACCCAGATTTTCATCTATAAATAGCTCATTCTTTCTTCATTATTTAGTTTTGTCTATCGCTGAAAGAAAATGATAAAAAAAATTAGGAAAAGTTTGTTGAGAACAAAGAAAGGGTCGGAGAAATATAGAGAAGAGGTTGGCAATTCAAAAATAGAAAAAAAACACAACTAAACAACTACAAGGTATATAGGAAATACACTTGAAAGGGAGAGAAAAGAGTTAGTTTCCGTCCTTCTAGCTTGATCACCATTGTTTTTTTAACTTCGTTCAAGTTCTAGATGCATCATAGGCTTCTTGTTTGCTGTCTAGCTTGGGTTTTGGTGGTGAAAGATCATTGCCCTCCTTGCTCATCCTGTCCTAGTTTGCTGCCCGGAAAAAGGTATGGTATTTTTCTTCACAATGTTCTTTCCACCTCTTCTTCTATTTCAGAGAATTATTATGATGATTGAAAATTTTATTTAGCTTAGTTTCTTGTTGGTGTTGTTATTAAGCGGGTATGTGTCACGAACCGAGCACACCCCCAAATCGTAACTCGGTGTATTCAACCTCGAAAAAGTCATATACAAGACCTTATCATTCATTCATCATACATGCATAAAAGTAGTGCGAAACTAAAACATTTCTCAAGTAAGACAACCAGCTGAAATATTATTCATAAAAGGATGGAACATTCAGTCTCAATATATTAAACTTAGGCACGTCTCAACATATAGAGACACAACCCTTTTACAATCAAAAGAAAACTATTAGAAGTCTTAGATGAATGAAAAGAAACTTCTAAGATAAGTGTCCTCGAATCATTGTGGACATACCAAAGAATGAAGGTAGCAAATCCAATCACTTCAATCTAGGAATGATCCTTTAGTCACCTCAACCTACACATGGTGTAAAAAGATGAAGAAGATGGTGTTAGTACAAATATACACTTAGTATGACCATGCAAAAACATGTAAAAAGGACATTTAGTTGAAGTATATGCTATTCATGCCATTTTAGTAAAAACATCATACGACAAGTATAAGAGACACATTACAGGTCAATATTCACATATAAGACAATATTAACATCATGAGCATCTTTTTCAAGTGGTCTATTTCATCACCTTTGACCCTCCACTTAAGGTTATCTTAAGAACCACCTCAGTAACACATGCAGAGGCACCCCATGCTAACGCTTCGTACCACACCTAGGTGTTCCTTAAGACTATAATAGATAAGGACTTCACCCTTTTCAACTTAAACCAATATTCAACATTTATTTAAGATATTTGGGAAGACATTCATGCATTTATGAGACTTCACATAATAGTCATTAAATATTTTGGGAACTCACTTTAGCATCTTCAAGACCTACTCGTTCCATGTGTAGATAGCATCAAATACTACTACCTACACGTTGTAGATCCTATCCAATAATAGGGTTATGCATTATCCGACATAGACCACACTAGCTAGGTATGGAATTTGGTATCATACGACCGCACACCGTGGAAGGTGTTCTACTTGCCAAGGGTAGAACTAGTACACAAACCATGTAGGCACATAATTTAGGGGGTATACAATGATGTTCATTGGACTCCAGCCTTTTCTTTGGGAAGAGACACCATCTTAACAATATCCACTCGCTAGCCTTAGTTCCTATAGAGTATTTGAGTCATGTGTATGTACCAGAGAACATATCATCATTAGGTCTATCGACCCATAATTCTACCAAGAAGGTCTCCATGTTAGGTCGACCTATCAAGTACCATAAAGGATAGCTCAATGACTTTTTTAGAGGAGGTTTCTACCATTCCAGCCCACCATATCTTAGTCTATCATTTCACATACGTGCACCGACAAAAGGTCTACCACTTTAAGGATTTACATTTACTTAGGGATATACACTCATAATAAAGGGAACAATACATAGGTCAACGAGTTCAAGACATTGCCGAGTAGCCTCATTAATCATTCATAGAAAGATTACTCAAGGAAAGGATGCCTAAGTCTACCAAGTAAAGAGATCACATTCAAAAATCATCAAGCATAAAGGGAAGACACGTAAGTCTCCTAATCAATATATAACATCACATATTCGAACCCTTCACATTATAACATCATCACATATGAGCATTGAGAGGGAATCATACTTTAAATCAAAATACAGTAATGTCTTTATCAAGCTATCTCTGAGATTACATGAACAAATTCACATTATACCTTCATAAATACATTGACATGATAATACTCTAATTCAACATATAATTCCTTCAAGGCTATGATTATAGTACATAAACTATAAGTAAACACCTCCACTATAAGTGGATCAAACCATACAAGAACACTTTCATTATAACAAGAGGATTAGGTCAACTTACCCTTCATCAAATCAATGACCACCATTACGCAAGTCTCCAACAATTCTTCATAGGATTTGTATAGATAACAATCGATATCAACAATACAATACAATATAATCACAATTCTAACGATATCCAATCATAATCATAAAACCCACTTTATAAGCCAACTTTAGGAATTTTGTGAAATCATGGGTTTATAGATTTTTTCACCTTAAAATCATAAATTATCAATCGTTATAATCATAGTTTATCAATTGAAAATGTTTGATGCAAGAACCGATGAGTTTGAGTAAGAATTGAGGTTTTTTACAATATTTGGAAACTTGAAAACTATTTTGAGGTTTACTCTAGGGTGGAACTTTCCCTATATAACGGATCACTATAACTTAAAATTTTAAAGACCATGTTTAAGAATAAAGCACTTCAAATCTCCTCTTCTAGCTTGAAATTGTTCTTGAGCTTCAATGATGTTCTAGAGAGAACACTTTGAGTGAGGGGTTTTGATTTGGATGAATGAATTCTAAATGGAGGTTTGATTTTTTTTTTTTGATATACTTAAAGTAACCTAGAATACATAAATAAACATACCCATATTTAACCAAACCACCCTTGGCTTGGCCGTGTCTCAAGACAAAACTAAAGAGGTTACTTACGAGCCCCACCTTCAGACCGTAGGTGAGGTTACACACCATCTTGTTCCTCGTGGTATTGATCAAAGACTTCTCCATATGAGTTAAGGATACCTAGTCTAATTCTTCACCTAGGGTTCTCACTTATGTATGTTAGTGGACCTACTTGACATAAGTCTTGTCCATAGGTCCACCACTTTTTGACAGTTTTGGGGTTCAAATTTGGGTCTTCCTCAAGGACCCTTAAGGTGGGCCTTGGGGAGTCCGACCCATATGTTTAAACCCTAAACATTTTTATCTTAATTGGTTCTCTTTTACAAGATTCAGACTCCAAACAACACACCAATCCAATGACAACACACTAGAACACACTAGCACTCAAACGACTAATTTTTGAATGTCATGGACGTCTCTTGACATTTAACTTCAAAAATTACCAACTGACTTCTAAAGTCATATTTAGTCATTTATAATGGTTAACTAACTCATGAAACACATGTGAGGCACTAGTTCACCCTATTTTGTTTTAGGGTCATTACAATATCCCCCACTAGCGAACATTAATCCTCGAATGACAGTTAAAACACATAAAGATAATGACTCAAGAACATCCACCCAGAATCATGCATGCAACAATATAATAGAAAATCTACAAAGCTTGGATAAAACATCAACTTCACATAAAAGACATCAAACAGAACAAGAAGGTAGGAATAACATCGACAAACTCATCATGCATCAAGACTTCTCATTCCTCACTTCATATTGGAGGAACTTCCTTCTCCATATCTCAAAACACTCACTTCAACATTATTAAGCACATCATGCAAATTTCTCATAAAAGCACAATCATGCAACATTTTCAAGAGAACTTTTAGCATGTTCAACGTTCCAATTCATGCAACATTTATGAAATTTGTCACATATTCACATCAACATGAGGAACACAACTGTATGAACACTCATTTTCTCTTTTAACAAGAATTCAACTAGAAGATGCATAACATAAGGAGAACATATGGAAACTCATTTTTTCACACAAGACTCTAACACATGCATAATACTGCTAGAAATATCTAAGTCTCAAGATTGAATACGATAGAATAAAAAGAGAAAAGAACTTTGAAACTCTCAATGACTTCTTCAAATCAACAAAATATCCCCCACTTGGGTAAAACAAAACTAAGGCTATCATGAACCATACATAAGAATCTCTTTACACAAAACATAGAACAATTTATTTACCGGCACCTTTTTCTGGTTATGCTTCCTTTTTATCTTAGAGAGAATAGAAAAGAGTCTTCATTTCATTATCAAGATTCGGGCCACTAGTGATGCCTAATTGGCCTCCCTTCATCTTGCCGCAAGAGTATGACAATCTCTCACCTTGTGGTCATTGTTTACGAATCTCTAGCAACCATTATTAACGTATAGACATTTCCCATTGTGCCTTTTACCACAAGTAGTGCAAGTAAGCTTTGAAAATTAAGAACTACCACATATCTCTTGGTTAACCTTAAAAGCACTAGAATAATCTTGATTTGGAGCTCTCTTTTTTAACATAGATTGAACTTTCTTATCTGGTCTATCCCTCGTAACCTCTGTACCCCTCCCTTAAACTTAGACTCCTCAATGGATTGAACATATACCATAAGCCTAGAAATGTTCATATCATCATGGAGCATTGTTATATAGCACTCATCCTTCAAAAAGGTGGAAACGCCGATCACATACATACTCATATCATCTCTAGGGTTAGACACAAAAGATGGACCATATTTATACAACAACGTAAACTTCAAAGAATACTCCTCCACACTCATGTTTGCCTTATCTAAGTTTTATAAACTCCTCAACCATAACTTCTGTTTTGTCACGGGGAAAGTACTTATGAAGAAACATTTTCTTAAACTCTTCCCAATCAATAAGACCCACTACAATCGGCATATTATCTCTCCATGGAGTAAACCAGACTTGAGAAACCTCTTTCAATTGTTAGGAAGCAAACTTTACCTTCTCCCTAGAAGATAATCCCATAACACTCACTATCTTATGCACACTATCACCCCCCAAACTCAAGGGGCACAACTGTCTCCTAATGCCAAATATCAGGACCGAGGTGACCCTACTAAACCATTTTCTACTATAACACGGAAGCCACATATAATCAAGAAAAAAAACAAGTATATCTTGTTAACAGATTTATAGGATAAACAACTACTCCCGAGAGTTCATATACATAAATAGCACACTAGAAAAAAAATTCATGATTGGGACATAGAGGCCAACTTGATATTTATACAAAAACATAAAACATGTATATATCAAGAGATCAAAAAGCTCACAAGCTTCACAGACAAACAAACTAGACTAGCATGCCATAACGTATTTACGCAACCCACAAACTAGTATGCAAGCCTATAAGTGTAAAAAAATTGTCGGGACAGGGCCCCCTCCTAATCATAAATATATATACAACAAAATCTAAAAAATCTCCCAACTCTGGCAGCTCTAAAGGAAATGGGATAGCTAATAAGATAGATTTCAATCCTACTCCTGATGAGCTTTACTGGGTCGTATGTTGGGACCTTCATGCATGAATCCAGCACCCCCAGACAATGGGGTGTCAGTACGAAATAATGTACGGTGTATGAGAGGCAATAAACTATGATCATGTATCCTACTATACTATAATAATTCGATAAATAAATCAAAGATAAGATAAATTTACTTACCTACTCCTAAATCTAAACTTTTAAAAGAAATAATAAAACAACAACCTAACCAATCCCTTATAAGCTTAGTAGGTACAAACAACAAACAAGACCACCTACTCATGCCCCTATAAGCCAGAAGGTTCCAATCATTCAATATACATCAATCGCTAGTCCCGTAGCTGCGTAGGTAGTCACATATCCCTCTTAGGCATTTATATAGCTCCATAGATACCACATAGATCTCTTAGGCAGTAACATAGCTTATAGAAAACCCATATCCCTATTAGGGAACCACATGGCCCTGTAGGAAGGACATAGCTTTCTTAGGCGTCAATATAGAAATGTAGGCAATTCATAGCCCTTGTAGTCATCAATATAGCGACGTAGGCAACTCATACACCTTTTATACATCCATATAGCCCAGTATGTATATCATAGTCTTTCTAAACATAAATCACATTCCAGCAGCTAACCACAATAGCCCTAAGGGCAACAATAACAATCCTATCGCTAAAAGAGAGAAATATAATGGTAAACAATCTTTACAAATATCCTCTAAGTCGTGTCCAACATAAGAACACTACTAACTGAATTTAATAATCCTTACAACGGAGGATTATATCAACTCGAGTAGACAACAATCAACAATAATGTCTACAAGTAAAACAAAGATAAAAACCCAATTACATTGTTCCAAAGCTTTAATGAAACATGACATAAGAAGTTAATAGACTAAACAGACCTTTTTCATTAAATTCATGTGGTCTAAAAACTTAACTAATAACCTTTCTCGATTCTATAACAAGGTGGGACCATAATAAACACAAAATAATAGAAAATACCACAATAATCCTATAAAAGATATGTGTTTCGATTGTAAATTGCTATTTGCAACTTATCAAATCTAGTGTCGAAGAAATAAGGGTCTTACCTTGACTATAAGTTCGTAATACACCTAAAAAATTTATAATATTCAAAAAACCCTGCTGTCCACCCACCGAAGTATGATGTGCTAGGAAATTCATAAAAGAAATTATACCATGTTGACGAGATCAAAGCGTAGAACAATTTTGGCAATGACTTAAGGAACAAAAATTTGTAACTTGGATGATCCTCGAAGTGAATTTTGTGATTTTTATGGTTATTTACTAAGAACAATGAAGAAAAATATTAAGAAAATTTGAAGAAGATGATATATTTAAAGTTCCACAAATGTAAGGGACCCACCTTACCAGCCTGCTTGTGCAGTCTTGCGAAAACGCGAATATCTATTCTAAAGTCATATGAACGAAAGGGTTGATGCGTTGGAAATTAGACTCGTAGACCTTATATTTCACAAGTAGTGGTCACCATAACTAATTATTGATTGGGTGAAAACCTCCGAGACACTTTACCCAAATTTAAGGCAAATTTTTATAAAGGAATTTGCGGTAACTTTCACCAACTTTTATTTTGCCACTTACCAAACTTCAAAATATGAGATATGATCATTGAACACTTATATATCACATAACACATAATCCTTAATTTATTACCTACCCTCCTGATCTTTCAACAAATACAAGAGTCAACTTAGATTTTTTCGTTAAATCCTTTCCCTGTTAGAAACATTTGTCCTCGAATGAAAATCTGATTTTTGCGGTTATGTCCTTAAAAGATTCAAATTAATTGGGTAGAATATCCTTTGTATATGACTATCTAGGAACAGGAAATTCAATCTTTATAAAGGAATTTGAGGTAACATTCACCAACTTTTATTTTTCCACTTATTAAACTTCAAAATATGATATACAACCGTTGAACACTTAAATATCACATAAAACATCATTCTTAATTTATTACTTACCTGGCTGATCTTTCGACAAATATATGAGTCGACTTAGATATTTCGAAAAAACTTTGGGTGTTAAATCCTTCCACCATTAGAAACATTTGTCCTTGAATGAAAAATCTAAATCATGCGGTTATGTGCTTAGGAGTTTCAAAATAATTAGGCAGAATATCCTTTGTATATGTGACTATCTAGGAACATGAAATTCAAAAATTCTAACCTTAGGCATCTCACGTGTTCACCCAAATAGCTAAGCCCTATAGCTCCGCAATAACATTACAAGGAAATACACAACAAAAACAACAACAATACACAAATATATATATATATATATATATATATATATATATATATATATATATATATATATATATATATATATATATATTTATAAACTTATATGTCATCATCCTAGGCTATAAAACAGGCTAGGATACTTGGACTTCTTGTCATCCTCAGCTCTTGTTTCTCCACAATACTTTAACCGAAGCTAGCTCTTTGGTTCTCAATTGACGGATCTTTTGATCTAATATGGAAAATTTAATTTCCCCGTATGACAATTTTTTGTTATATTAACATCCTCAACTGGGACAACCCGAGAAGGGTCTCCTACACACTTCTATAGCATCGACACATGAAAAACTGGATGAACCCATTATATCCCGAAAAGAAAATTATAGCTCATAATACGCATGTTATATCCACTGAAGGATCTGATATGTCCCAGTGAATCTTTGAATAAGCTTGTCTTATTCACAAAATCTCATAACACCCTTCTCAAAAGATCTTTTTATGAATACCAGTCTTCGACACAAGACTTTAAGTCCATTCGTTGCACATCTGAGTATGACTTTTGTCGGCTATGAACATTTAGAAACCTCTCCTTGATGAGCTTAACATATTCCACTGTCTGCTGAACTAAGTCAGGTCCATCCAACTTTGACTAACCTACCTCGAAACATCGAATAGGAGACCTACATTTTTTTCAATACAAAGCCTCATAAGGTGTAATCCTAATATTGGAATGATAAATATTATTGTATGCGAACTCAATAAGAGGATAATGGTAATTCCAACTTCCCTTGAAGTCTAGTAAGCACGCCTATAACATTTCTTCGAGTGTCAAAATTGTGTGATCGTGATGGTTATCTATCTGAGAGTGAAAGGTTATACTAAGATTAACCTATGTCCCCAGTCTTTTTTGTAAGGACTTCCAGAAGTTAGCAGTAAATTGTGCTCCTCTATCATGGATAATAGATATTGGGACACGGTGTATCCCAACAATATCTCTAATATATAGCCCTTCATGTCTTTGTCCATAAAAGTAGCCCTTACTGGTAAGAAATGAGATGATTATGTTAGTCTATCAACAATTATCCAAATAGAGTCAAACTTGCAACGAGATCGAGGTACCATGTAATAAAATCCATAGTAATTGCTTTCCATTTCCACAAAGGAATGTCTATCTTCAGAACTTGCCCAACAAGAATTTGGTGCTCACCCTTAACTTTTTGGAAGTTAGGACATTGTTCTACAAACTCAGCAACTTCCTTGTTCATCTCGTGACACAAACAGATCTCCTTAATATCATGGTACATCTTCGTCCAATTCGGGTGAATAGAATAACAAGAATTATGTGCCTCATCCATGATCCAATGTCGAAGCCCTGCAAAATTAAGAACAAATAATCGACCACTATATCTAAGGACTCCATCTCTAGATATATAAAATATTAAAGAATGTTGATATCGAGGATTCGCTCTGAGCTAATCTAAGCTACGATCCTCTTTTTGTTGTGATTTTTCTTCTACAACTAGAGTTTATATGGTTGTGCTGAATCATTACCTCACTATCTTCTGACTTTAACAATGTGACTTCCAATCTAGCTAACTGATGAATCTCTCGTGCTAGATCACGTTTCTCAACACCTAAATAGGATAAAATATCCATAGAGCGTCGACAAAGGACATAAGCTACCACATTCGCCTTTCCTGGATGATATAAAATATCCACATCGTTGTCTATCAGTAACTCAAGGGATAGACGTTGTCACACATTTAACTCCTTATGTATAAATATATATTGAAGGATTTTATGATCTGTGAAGATTTCAACATGACCGCCATACAAATAATGTCACAAAAGTTTTAACACATGCACGACTTCAACCAACTCCAAATCATGGGTTGGATAATTTTTCACATGATTTCTCAAATACATTAAAGAATATGTGTTAAACTTACCTTGTCCCATTAGAACACATCCCAACATGATACTAGAGCAACAAAGTACACTGTATAGCCTTCAAAACCCTATGGAAATGCTAGAACTTGTGATGACATCAAGCTTTCCTTGAGCTCCTGGAAGTTATGCTCGCAAGCCTCAATCCTCTTAAACTTAGTAACTTTTTAAGGACAACTTCGTAAATGGTTCTGAAAGTGAAGAAACCCCCTCTAAAAAGCTTATGTAGTACCTAACTAACCTAAGAAACTATGAACCTCAGTCGGAGTCATTGGTCTTTGCCATGTCTTTACAACTTTAAACTTTTGTGTATCAACTGCAATGCATGCATCTGGTACAATAATGCCTAATAAAGCAACAAAGTCCAACAAAAACTCACACCTACAAAACTTTGCATAAAGTTCTCGGTCTTGAAGAACCTGAAAGACTGCTCGCAGCTGATATGCATGCTCAGCCTTTGAATGCGAATATGCCAAAATATCATTGATAAACAAACTCAGAAACAAGTCTAGTAATATGCTAGTACTTAGGTCCATGAACACTTCTTGGGAATTATTTAATAAAAAAAGACATTACCAAGAACTCAAATTATCCATATCTGGTTCCAAAAGAAGTCTCTGGAACATCTTTTTCTTGAATATGTATCTTGTGCTACCCTGATCTTAAATCAATCTTTAAGAAATACTCAACACCTTGTAAGTGATGAAACAAGTAATTGATCCTCTAAAGGGGATACTTATTCTTTATAGTCTCCTTATTCAGTTTTCTATAATCGATACACATTCTTAGTAGGTAATCTTTCTTCCTCATGAATAACACTCTGCACCCCTTGGTTAAACACTTGGACTGATAAAGACTTTATCTAAAAAGTATTTCAGTTGATATTCAACTCCTTTAGCTCAGCATGATCCATTCTATATTAATGGATAGTTATGGGATGTGTACCTCGTAGCATATCGATATCAAAATCTTGTTTTGGAGGGATACTAGGGAGCTTGTTTGGAAATACATCTAGAAACTCATTAACTACTAAAATATACTTAAAAGCTAATGATACTTAGTCTATATAATGAATGTGTGAACAAGAATATAAATACAACCCTTAATAATCATACTCCTCGTCTTAAGATAGGAAATAAACCTACCTTTCATTAATGTTGTATCACATTTCAATTCTCAAACTACCTTTCTTGGAAAGTGGAATCTAACAATATTTGTCAAGCACGGAACATTAGTATAAGAAGACGTTAACAAGTCCATACCCATCTCATGTCAAAATCAACCATCTATAGCTCTACGAGATATACAGAGGTATTAAGGTCAATAATTTCTATCGTATAACCTCGATAGATCCTCCTCGCAACAATAGACTCACCAATTAGTGTATATACAATAAATGGTTGATCTAATGATTTTTCTACTATACATAACTTCCCTGATATAAATAGAGAAGCATAAGATAGAGTAAATCTAGATTCTATCAAAGCATAAAACAATGGAATCGAACAATCAATGTAGTTGTCACAACATCTCGTGATGACTCTAAGTCTGGTTGGTTGGCTAATGAATATTTACGATTATGTCCACTACCAGAAGAAGATGCTCCCTCTTTGCCTCTGTCTCTACCTCTACCTGCTTAATTCAAGGATTCGCTCCTTATAGACTACGCTGATGAGGAGGAACCTACTAATGACCTGGTCGACTTACCTATACAACCCTGAACTATAGTTGGGTAGTTCCTCCACCCATGCCCCTACTTTCAACAAAAATAAAAACATGTGGAGCCCTGCCTACACTACCCAAAATGCATCCTACCGCATGTAGCGCAACTCGGTGGTGTTATCAGATATAACCGTGGTTTCACGGCATTTTAAATACTTTTTCCTTAAGTTGTGTTTTTTCAAAAACCTTTTATTTGCAGGAGATCTGTCTAAAAGATGAATGCGGAGGTTTTGAGCAAGAAATACAGAAAAAACAACCTACGGAGCTTGTGACGGTTCGTCGTGCTCATGACGGTCCATAGGTGGCATCGTAGTGGAGCTACTGAAGGAAGATGGGGAATTCTGACCAAGTGTGGGGTTACGGAGTGCGTGACGGAGCATCGTAACCATGACGGTGCGTCCTGTTGGTTCGTCGTGATGATCAGAGAAGTAGTCCCAGTACCCTAATTTGAAGAGTTCAAGTGTGTTGGAACGGAGTCCCTCGACGGACCGTTGTGCATGTGATGATTTGTCATACCTGTCGTCGAGGGTAATGAAGAGAGAAGAAGAATAAATTGCACAAGTATGGGACAACAGAATCCATGACGGACCGTCGTGACCACGACGATCCGTTGCGAGGTCCGTTGACCCAGCCACGTTGTGACAAATTTCAAGCAAATAGAGTCCTTATTTAATAAGGTTTTTATTTTTTTATTAATAGTTTGAAAAAACTCATTTTTGGGGTTAGACTCTTGGTTATTTGAGTTTCTTTTGTGGATTAGACTTGGTGATTAGTATTACACTTTTGGAGAATCTTTAGTCTTCAACTAATTGCAGTAATAGCTTGTTGGTGATTTTTATTGATTAATCAAGTGAACTTTTTGATATTATTCTTTCTCATGGAAGTAAGTTCATGAATTCTTATTACATATTTGAATATTGTGATTATGACTATAGGTAACTAAACTCCATAACTAGGGTTGTTGGAACCATAGGCGAATAATGAGGTAAAACCTAACTAAATTAAGAATTCTAGAATAGTGTCTTGCATGTATATATAATTCATTCCCTTAGAAGTCTTTTTAACAGATGACCAACATTAGAACTCGCCTTAATGCTACTTGCAGGACCAAGGAGGTAAATAATAGGAAAAGAATTGTAAACATAGATTTAGTGTATACTATATAATAGGCTAGTATTGATGGGTACGAGGTAATAACTTAGTAAAATATCAAATACGATGCTTAATATGAGGTAAAGGTAAGGGTTAGTATAGCAACACACGTAGCCGGACCAAGGTGCGGAGTGAAATTTTCTAGATGTCGGTTCAGGATTTAGAAATACATAACCTATCACTTTGCATGCAAGATACTATGAAACAATTGTTATAGTTAAAATTATCAAGTTAGGAACCTTTGGGGAACACGTAAACCCTAGTTACTTTGATTAATTGATTAAACTCCAACATTTGAAGCTGTTAGTTGTCTCCTTTAATTTAGCTAGTTATTTTCATTCATTTAGAAGTAAAAAAAAACCCTTTTTGTTGTATTTGCTTTCCAAGGAAATAATTGACTAAATAGTAGTAATAATAGATTGAAGTTAAGTCTGAACTTTTTTCCTTGTGGGAACGATCCCAACCTCATTAGTTGGGTTCTTTACTTGATATGACCGCTTTAGTTCTTATTTGAGAAGTAAGTTTGAGCGTATTAAATTTTGGCGCCGCTGCCGGGGAAAGTAGCTTTTAGATTAACTTAAACTTATTATTATAATTTAGTCGCTATTTTCATAATTTTACTTTGTTTATTATTTTTCATTATTGCAGAACCATCTTCCTTGTATGCCAAATACACGGAGAGGAAGAAAACCCTTGTTTCTCTACGATCACGAATTAGAGCGTACACTACATAACATGAATCGAAACATGGAAATTAATAAGTATGATCCAAACAAGAACATCCCAGCTCTGGTTGATGTTAATGGTCAGTTGTTACGCGATGCTCCGGATGAAAACCAACAGATTGGACAAAATCCTGTTCCACGGCCCCAAATCACTACATAGATGATGAGTCACTGAAGGAATACTTCTATCGGGGACATGATGATGATAATATAGTGGTGTTGGATACTATAGCGGGTGGTTCTTATGGGGAGTGTCCTTATGCTGAGATTGCTGAAAAGTTAGAGAAAATCTCCCGAAACAATAAAGCTTGGAGTACGAGGAAGTAGATACAGGAAGAAATACCTTTGCAGTGCAATCCACTCACAAACTGGCCAGAGATGAGATTCACAAAGAGATGGATCAGATGAGAACTGAGCTTGGGTTGGTATTAAAACATGTCACTGGGGGTGCAGTAAAGATAAATGTTGTCAACTACTTGTTGAAACCACCGCCACAAAATGATGAGTGCTATTATGAGGAGGATTCCTATGTGGTAAATGAGCAGACGATGGTTTTCCGACCGAGTGCCCAAGGCTCTAATAAAGGGAATTGGCGCCAAGGTCAAGGGAACCAAGGTTGGATCTATGGTAACTATAACTGTGAGGGTCATTATGTCCGAGATGAAAAATACAACCTCGACAAAAACTTCAACAGGGGTATCTATGGTAATATAAATTATAGGAATGGGCCCTATGTTCCTCCTCAAAATCGTGAAGTTACTCCTACGGATGGTGGAGGTAGTATGGAGCGAGTTTAGGATATGGTGCATAAAATGAAGAGGAGGTTCGATGCTAGTGATATAAAGAGTTGAGGAATGATTTTAGTGGGTATTGGGCAAAAAGTGGATACACATGCAATATCGATTAAGCAACTTGAGTTACAATTGGCCCAATTATCTGCGACTGTGAACACACGGCAACCGGACACTCTTCCTAACAACACTGTCCAAAAACCAAAAAGTGATGGACATTGTATGGCAATCACTACTTGCGGTGGTAAGAAAACCATTGACCCACCTATGTCGTCTAATGACAAAAAGGTGACAAACGATACTGATAAAGTGGTAGAGGTTAATGGTGAAGTAGAATATAACACTGGAAAAGATGTTGAAGTGCCTCTAAAGGTAACTCCCATGCCTAGGCCACCACCCCCATTTCCTCAAAGATTAGTGAAAAAGACCGAGGATGTTAAATATCGGCGCTTTATGAAAATGTTGAAGAAACTTTTTATCAATGTCCCTTTGGTAGAAGCTTTAAAACAAATGCTCGGTTACGCCAAGTTTATGAAAGATTTGGTTACAAAGAAAATATCGGTCACTTTTGAGGATGATGATAGAATGCAGCATTGTAGTGCTATTGCTACAGGATCTCTGGTACAAAAGAAAGAAGATCTGGGTGCATTCACTGTTCCTTGTACAATCAGGCTATTACATTTTGCAAAAGCATTATGTGGTATGGGGACAAGCATAAATCTCATGCCCATCTTGATTTACAAGAAGTAGGGTTTGGGTGATCCAAATCCCACTGCGATGCGGCTACTGATGGCTGATCGAACAGTGAAAAGGCCTATAGGGATAATCCACGATGTTCTAGTAAAAGTGGAGTCGTTCATATTGCCGGCAGATTTTGTTATTCTTGATTATGTAGTTGATTTTGAAGTGCCCATTATTCTTGGGACGCCATTCCTTTATATGGGAAGAGCCTTAGTAGATATAGAAAAGGGGCAGATGAAATTTTGGCTGAACAATGAGGAAGTTACCTTTAACATTTTTAGGTCCATGAGGCAGAGTGGTGAGCTCCAATCGGTATCTTCTATATCCTAGAGACATATAAGACACAAATAGAAGAACGTCTAGGTGTAGAAGCATTAGCGGCATTGATAATGAATTTTTATAACGATTACATTGAAGAGTATGAGTCATTAGTCGCGACTCTTGATCGAGGTGATGTTCGATTTATATCGAAGAAATATGAGTTAGATATGAAGAATCACGAGTCCCACCCGCAAAACCATCTATAGAGGAGGCTCCAAAGTTAGAACTAAAAGCTCTCCCACCTCATCTCAGGAATGAATTCTTAGGAAATGGTAACACTTTGCCGGTAATCATTGCATCAGACCTAAATGAACAACAAGTTGAGAGTTTTGTGAAAGTACTAAAAAGGTTCAAAAGAGCTATCGGGTGGACTATTGCGGACATTATTGGGATCCCTCCTGGTATTTTCTCTCATAAAATCAAACTCATGCCTGATAATTAGCCAAGTATTAAGCACCAGAGATGCTTAAATCCACCTATGCGAGATGTCGTGAAGAAGGAAATCATTAAGTGGTTGGATGCCGGAGTAATCTATCCGATCGCCGATAGTAGTTTGGTATGCCCTGTTCAGTGTGTAACTAAGAAATGGGGATGACTGTGGTCCCCAATGAGAAAAATTATCTTGTTCCAATGAGATCGATTACTGGATGGAGGGTGTGTATGGATTACCGCAAATTAAATGCATGGACTGAAAAAGACCACTTTCCTATGCCCTTCATGGATCAGATGTTGGATAGACTTGCTGGAAAAAGGTGGTATTGTTTTCTTGATGGATATTCGGGGTATAATCAGATTTATGTTGCACCAGAAGATCAACAGAAAGCCACTTTTACTTGTCCATATGGGACATTTGCGTTCAAAAGAATGTCGTTTGGGTTGTGCAATGCACCCGCCACATTTCAGGGATGTATGATGTCGATATTTCCCAACTTGGTGGAAGATACTACAGAAGTTTTCAGGGATGATTTTTCTGTGGTTGGTGATTTATTCGAGCGGTGTTTGAACAATTTATCTGAGGTCCTTAAGAGATGTGAAGACTGCAATTTAGTACTAAATTGGGAAAAATGCCATTTCATGGTGAAAGAAGGTATTGTGTTGGGTCATCGCATTTCAGAAATTGGCATAGAGGTTGATCGAGCTAAAGTCGAGGTAATAGAAAGACGTCCCCCACCTATCTTTGTGAAAGGTGTGAGAAGCTTTCTTTGGCATGCAGGTTTTTACCGGAGATTCATTAAAGACTTTTCAATGATTGCACATCCATTGTGCAAACTGCTGGAGAAAGATTGTAAATTTTGTTTTGATGAATCCTGTCTTAAAGCATTCGGCGAGCTAAAAGAAAAAGTGGTATCTGCACCTATCATTATTTCTCCGGATAGGAACAGTCCATTTGAGGTGATGTGCGATGCTTGTGGGGTTACTCTTGGTGTATTATTAGGACAAAGAAAGAACAAAATCCTTCACCCCATTTACTATGCTAGTAAAGCCCTAAATGAAGCTCAGAAGAACTACACAGTGACTGAGCAAGAACTCCTTGCAGTAGTCTTTGCTTTTGAAAAATTTCTCTCCTATTTGCTAGGTACTAGAGTTATAGTTCATACTGACCATTCAGCATTGAGATATTTGATGGCAAAGAAGGATGTGAAACCTAGTGATTTGTTGGGTATTATTGCTACAAGAATTTGACTTTAAAGTGATGGATAGGAAAGGAACTGAAAATCAAGCTGCTGATCACTTGTCCTGTCTAGAGGATGAAGCTATGAGAGAGTTAGGTGATAATACTGATATTGATGATACTTTCCCCGATGAGCATGTATTGGGTGCTTCACAAGACTTGATTCCATGGTTCGCAGATTTTGCGAACTATCTGGCTAGTGATATTGTTCCATCAGACTTGTCCTTTCATCAAAGAAAAAAGTTCATGTACAATGTGACGAAGTCTTTTGGTATGAACAATACTTATATAAGATTTGTGCCGACAGGCTTATTCAGCGTTGTGTGATAGAATGTGAGATGTTGAGTGTGTTAGAAGCATGCCATTCCTCACCCGTTGGTGGACATCACAGTTTTATCCAAACCGCTCATAATATATTACAATGTGGTTACTATTGGCCAATTCTTCATAAAAATGCTCATTAGTTTGCTAAAGCATGTGATCGATGCCAACGAGATGGCGTCATGTCAAGAAAGCAAGAGCTCTCTCTAAACCCCATTCTAGTGATTGAGTTATTTGATGTTTGGGGTATTGAATTTATGGGCCCTTTTGTCAGTTCTCATTGAATGAAGTACATTCTAGTAGTGGTTGATTATGTATCTAAATGGGTGGAAGGTATCTCCCTCGCAAACAATGAAGGGGAGAGTGTCATTGCGTGCTTAAAAAAGAATATATTCTCTCGTTTTGGCACCCCAATGGCAATTATTAGTGATGGGGGCTACCACTTCTACAACAGATTCTTTAAGGGGTTATTGGAGAAATATGGGGTTCGCCATAATGTGGCCACTCCTTACTACCATCAAACTAGTGGGCAAGTTGAAGTGTCAAATCGCGAGATCAAACAGATATTGTCAAAAACACTTAATGCTAGTAGAACGGATTGGTCAAGGAGGCTTGATGATGCTCTTTGGGCCTACTGGACAGCGTATAAGACTCCCATAGGTATGTCCCCATATCAACTTGTATATGGGAAAGCTTGTCATCTTCCGGTTGAGTTAGAGCATAAAGCCATGTGGGCTATGAAGAAGTTGAAAATGGATCGGAGCGAAGCTGCTAAACAACGATTAACTGGGTTGAATAAACTCGATGAATTTCGCCTGAAAGCTTATGAAAACTCAGCCCTCTACAAATAAAAGATGAAGAAGTAACATGACCAAAAAATTGAAAAACGAGAGTTTGTGGTTGGGAATTTGGTGCTTTTATTCAATTTTAGGTTGCGGTTGTTTCCGAGCAAGCTCAAGTCCAAATGGACTAGTCCTTACTTGGTTACCCAACTATTCCCTCATGGAGCAGTTGAGTTGGAAACTAAGGAGGGTGTGCGGTTCAAGGTGAATGTACAACGTATAAACATCTATTTCGAGCATGCTGAATCGGAAAATGAAGTGATCGAGGCATACCATCTTGATGAAGTCTTAGTAATCAAATGTCCACAGTCGTGCCGTGACGTTAAATCAGTCGCTTGTTGCGATGCAACCCAATACTTATAGTTTTTGTTTCTAGTAATGGTTGCATTTTCTACTAACGAGTTTTAAATTTTCAGGGACGCCACAGGGAAATTTTGTAAAAAATCACTCTGCAGCAGTAACTGACGAATACATCGATGGACCATCATGCATTCGATGGACCATCGCATGAATACGTCATGTTTGATACGTCTTTCTATTATTTTCAAAACTAGGCACACGTGACGGAACCAATGACAGACCGTCACAACTGCGACAGACCATCGTCGGGGACTCGTCGCGTCATTAATGAAGCGTACCCAACCCGACGCGGCTGGGGGTTCTTAAAAATTCTTATTATTTAAAAACCCCACCCCCTTAATTTCACCCCATTCCTTCCCTCTTCCTCACATTTCCCTCCCTTTTCAACTCCCAAGTTCATAACCCCCTTCTCTTACAACCGATCATTTTCCCAAATTCCTAAAATTCACTATCTACTAGTCAGAGTCTGCCGTTGTGGTTCTTTACTTGATCACCATGTACCTTCCTCACTTATTTTTCTCAAATTCTAAGGTATGTGTATCTAATTTATACCCTTTTACTTTGCATTTTTGTTTATCAATTAGTACTAGACTAGTTGTTCTTGATGGGTTCATTCTTTAATACAAATTCTATCTAACCTAGGTTGAGAATCTTTAGAATTGCCTTGTTAAAACTCTAGAAATAGGTGCTTTAGCATTGCTCGTTTACTAGGTATTTGGGTTAGGCAAATGTAAGTTAAAACACTAACAATTCCATTTGGATCATAGGGGATGAATGGGGCATCCCCTGTTCTTTCACTGAATGACAGAACGAGACACCGATGACGGACCGTCGTACCCACGACAGACCGTCATTGCGTCCATAACAACATTCCTAACACCCCACTGACAATATTATCCAAGTGTCCACCAACGGACACATGCGACGGTCCGTCCTACACAACCGTTCTGGTTGTCAGAGACCCTGTTCCTAAGGATCTCCAATTTTTTCTAAGTGTCCTCCTACGGACACAAGCGACGGACCGTCAACCCCACGACAGTCCATCCTGCACAACCGTTCTAGTTGTCAGAGACCCTGTTCCTAAGGGTCTCTCACTTTTTCTAAGTGTCCTCCAATGGACACATGCAACGGACCGTCATTCCCACGACGGTCCGTCCTGCATATACCGTCATGACGCTTAGAGACCCTATTCCTCAGGGTCTCTAATGGACATCTACGACGGACCGTCATACCCTCGACGGTCCATCTTCCATAATCGTTATGACGTTCAGAGTCCATACTTTTTCCAAGTATCTTGTGACGGACACCTACGACGAATCGTCATACCCTCGACGGTCTGTCCTGCATAACCGTCATGACAGTCAGAGACCCCTCTCCTAAGGGTCTTCATTTTTTTCCAAGTGTCCACGAAGGACATCGACGACGGACTGTCATAATCACAATGGTCCATTCTGCATATACCGTCATACTTGTAAGAGACTTTCCTTCAGGGTTCTCCACATAAACATAGTTTAAGTAATACATGACGGACCCCATGACGGTCCATCGTACTCACGACGAGCCGTCACCTGGTCCGTCGTGTTTAACTGTTACTATTGAAATGTCATTACATCTTAACTCTTTTATTTATTTTGTGTCGTTTTGCTTGTCTTGTTTGCTCCTTCTGTACGAATAATGATTATTTACAGGTACTATCTATTATGGCACCAAAACAAGATCGAGTCTACGCACGCGGGCAACCGAAGTCTGTCGCCCCATATTCCCGCCTGGTCATTGTCTTTGATGATGAGGGTGACCCCTAATACGTGCCCTCAGGCACTTCCACCCCATCCCGAGTTGCACGTGCTACCAGAGCCATACCCAAAAAGGTGGCATCCGTTGTAGTCACTGCCTCCCAGTCTGATGAGGATCACACACTGACCGGCACACCTTCTGGGGTCAGCTACTCATGAGAAGGAGAGTCTGGCTCTTTTGGTGTTTCATGGCGGAGGAAGCCTCCAGATCTATCGAGGTCCCTACACCCGCCACCGCTGCATAGTCTGCCTCGTCTGATGAGGCTGACAATTCGGAATCCAAACCCGATTAATTGACTCGTTCTCTCACCCCGATTGCCGACCAGCCCAACTGGTGGTGTGTTGACGAGCAGTATCAAGTCTATTTCGACGCAAAGTTTTTGAATGACAAAGGAGTCATGACACGGTCTCTTACATTGGAGAGGCGGGTCCTTACGGAAAGTCTCCCGACTATGACAGAGATCCACAATATCTTCACCTGACATCAACTAGAGTGTACAGTGCCTTTGTTGGGGCGTTATAGTGAAGAGTTGGTCCGAGAGTTTTACGCCTCTTACGTAGCTACTCTCAGATCACAGATTGATGGGTGGGCTTCTCACGCCTAACAAGCCCCACTGGAGCATGTACGAGTACGTGGAATTCAGGTTGATATCTCCCTGCCTACCATCCGCCGGTATCTATACGGCGAGAATGGTGATGCCAACCGGACCCCTCTCACCGCCGAGTTTGATTGCCGGTGGCAAATTCTCAAAGATGGCCGATTCCTGCGTGAGCCATCGCTGAGAGAGACCACCAAGAGGTGGATGTCCCTGCACTTATGCGTTGATGGAGAGGGTGGTGACTGGGTGACCGAGCCGAAGGGAGCCATCAAGAAGCCAAACCTCACCTTCACGGCGAAGTTTTTGTGGTTGATTGTCCTTCACTACCTTTCCCCCACAGCCGCTGATAATATAGTCACATGGGATCGAGCAGTATTGATGGCGGCAATGATAGCTGGGTTTGAGGTGGATTTCGCTTGGCTTCTACAGGCGATCATGCACAAGAGGGCTTTTAAGGTCACAACTACATACCGTATCCCGTGCATTATATTTTCTCTATGCAAGTCCGCAAGTGTTCCGATATGGCACGTTGATCAGCTCAAGACCCCGCTGGGCACTACTGATATCGGCCTCATCAGGGATGAGGCCAATGGTTGGCTCCACGCAGAGGGCCCCGTCCAGAGTTGCCTCCACTTGGTGACAATCTGGCTGATACGGTAGCACAGGCCCGCACGGCTACGCAAGCAGCTTCCACTGACACTACTTCGGTCGAGTCTATCCCGGGTAGTAGCACTGCCTCGAGCTCCTCTCGCTCAGCCCCTTTCCCCGCTCTAGTACCGCTTGCTATCCAGAAATTAAAGGCATAGATGGCTACACTTCTGCATCACATCCAGCCTTTGATGCATAGGTCTATTGGTGAGGCAGAAGAGCGCTTGGAGCGGAGAATGGTCCAACACACAGAGCGGAAGATCACTGAGGTTCATCAGCGCTTGGACGCTTTTGAGTTGCAATTGTCATCCCGACCAGCCCCTCAGGTGGATCTGTTGACCCTTCAGGATGCGGTCGACAGTCTTCGCGTAGTCATCGATATAATCTTAGAGGCTAGGGTGCCTAAGTCTTAGGACCCTTCTGCAGAGCCTGCTGAAGACATAGTAATGGTGACCTTATTCTCCACTTCTGAGATTCCACCACCTCCTCCTCGAGATCATGCCAAGAGGCTTAGGGTTCGAGAGGAGGATGAGGCTCGATCATGGAAGAAGGAGCACCATGAGATAGAGGTTGCGAGGAGAGCCTCGCTTGCTGATGAGGAGGCACGTCAGATGAGGGCAGTAGAGTTAGCTGCTGGGGCATCTACCTCCAGAAATGTGGAGATAGCGGAAGGCATTGCTGATAGTATTGTCAGTGCTGTGGACACTACTGAGGGTGTCCATATTACAGAGGTAATGGGTTTCGGGAAACCGGACCCACCAGCTTGCTGATCGTCGGCGCTTTGCGCCCCAGGTTTGCTTGACCTACCACTCTTGTATTTCAATTTTTTTATGTACTGGGGACAATTGCATGTCTTTTTTTGGGGGTAGGGTAAATGGAAAGTGAGTGCTAGGTGAAGTCTGAGTAGCCCAATTCACTATCCTCTGTTGAGGTTTTCTTGCCTTTGTTCTTTTTCCCTAAGAGAGTGATTAATTTTTTGTTGAACCGGCATGTCTATATATTGTGTACATAGTTTAATACTGAAGCATGATGGCTAAAATGATATCCTGATAAAATGGAAAATGATGCATGACTAGGCATAGTAATTGATAAATGTGTGGTTGTAAGCATGACATAGAGGTACACCGCTGCATGACCCTAAGTCTAAAATTCGAACTAGGTGTCTGATAATCTGGTAGAGTAGTGAGATGTCAAGTGAGTGTGAGGAAGATTTGAATAGTCCAGTATTTGTACTGAGCTAGAACTTGCCTAGTTAGTCCAGCTAAAAGTAAGCTGTAATACACAATTAGGAAAGGATCATAGGCCCTTGTTCAATATAGCCTATTTTTAGAGTAAATAAAAGAAAACCAAATGAATTTAGTCCTTCTTTGATGCAAATGATTTTAGCTTAAACTAGACCTTTCTTTTACACCCCAACTGATCTTTTCTGAGAATAATGTGTTGGCCCTGGTCCCTCCTTGGACATGTGCACCTCAGCTTATGCCAAAAGCATAAGTTGAGGGTGGCTAATGCAGTAAAAAACCCTTTTTATGGCCCTGACCCAACTTTGGATATTGTGTACTTTGACTCATGGCAAAGCCATGAGTTGAGGGTGGCTATTATGATGAATGCTCTAGAAAGTGGGGTTGAAAGAACAAAGAGAGAGAAAGAACAATTGTAAAGTGACTCAAGAATCAGTTGAAAGAATAATTCAAAAAAAATTAGAAAAATAAAAAAAATTACAAGATATACAAGAAAGAAAAGAAGAGAGTCACTTACACAAATGAAAAAAGAAGGGAAAATAGCAAGGTGAAAGAATTTGAGAAACTGCGCAAAATAAATTAATAAAAAATGGTATTTTTAGCCGATATGTCAAGGAGGGCAAAAAGTCACTAAAGTATACCTAAATATACCCTTCCTGACCCTAAGCCTATGTTACAAGCTAAGAAAGTCCTACCGTGATCCTAAGAGTTGTATAGTGAACTTAAAGCAGTGAAAATAAGGGCAAGCTTATGGCAATATGTATGAATGAGTGTGATTTTGTTCTGAGAGTGAGTGTTGAAATGTAATCGTTATACTCAAACTGAAATCATTGTGTGAAAAATGAGGATTTTGTTTTGAAGTGAGGACACTAGTTGCAATACCGGAAATATTAGCACCTTGGTGAGAAATTGAAGAGGATAGGTGTTAGTGCATGGTGAGTCTGTGTCATGGTTTGATTCCACATAATTCAAGCCTAATAGTGATAGCATGCATAAAAGTGATGAGATTGATCGGGATTGATTGTCAAATGATTGCGAAAGATAAAACATGGATACTATTGTACAAAGATTTTGTATTGAGTCATAGTGCGTCGCTTGAGGACAAACAACGAATTTAATTTGACGGCATAGATATATCGTGGTTTCACGGTATTTTTAATACTTTTTCCTTAAGTTTAGTGTGTCCAAAAGCCTTTTTGTACTAATTTTTATGTAAGTTTCTCTTCATTTGCAGGAAATCTGGCTAAAAGATGAATACATAGGTTTTTGAGCAAGAAATATAGAAAAGTACCACCTCCGGATCTTGTGACAGTTCGTCGTGCTCGTGACGGACCGTAGATGGCATCATAGTGTAGTTGTTGAAGGAAGATGGAGAATTCTGACCAAGTGTGGGGTCATAAAGTGCGTGACGGACTGTTGTAGCCATGACGGTCCCTCCTGCTGGTTCGTCATGAAAATCAGAGAAGTAGTCCCAATACCCAAATTCCAACAGTTCAAGTGTTTTGGAACGGAGACCCTCGACGGAGCGTTGTGCCTGCTGTCGAGGGTAATAAAGAGTGTAGCAGAAGAAATAGCACAGGTATGGGACGACTGAATCCATGAAGGCCTATCGTGACCACGACTATCCATCGCGAGGTCCGTTGACCCAACCCCGTTTTGACAGATTTCCAGCAAATAGAGTCCTTATTTAATTAGTTTTTCATTTCTTATAAATAGTTTTAAAAACCTCGTTTTTGGGGTTAGACTCTTGGTTATTTGTGCTTCTTTTGTGGATTAGACTTGTTGATTAGTATTACACTTTTAGAGAATCTTTAGTCTTCAATTAATTGCAGTAATTGATTGTTGGTGATTTTTGTTGATTAATCAAGTGAACTTTTGGATTTTATTCTTTCTCATTGATGTAAGAAAATGAATTATTATATTACATATTTGAATATTGTGATTATGACTATGGGTAACTAAACTCCATAACTAGGGTTGTGGGAACCATAGGCAAATATTGAGGTAAAACCTAACTAAAATAACAATTCTAGAATAGTGTCTTGCATGTATTGATAATTCTTTCCCTTACAAGTCTTTTTAACGGATGACCAACGTTAGAACTCCCCTTAATGCTACTTGCCGGACCAAGGAGGTAGATAATATGAAAAGAATTGTCAACATAGATTTAGTGTATACTATCTAATAGGCTAGTATTGTTTGGTACGAGGTAATAACTTAGTCAAATATCGAATACAATGTTTAAATATGAGGTAAAGGTAAGGGTTAGTATAGCAACACACATATCCGGACCAAGGATCGTAGTGAAATTTTTTGATGCCAGACCAAGGATTTAGAAATACATAACTTATCACTTTGCATGCAAGATACTAGGAAAGAATAGTTATGGTTATATAAAGTTATGAATCTGTGGGGAACACGTAAACCCTAGTTACTTTGATTAATTGATTAAACTCCAACATTTGAAGATGTTAGTTGTCTCCTTTAATTTAGCTAGTATTTTCATTCATTTATAAGTAAAAAAACCCTTTTTATTGTCTTTGCTTTCCGAGAAAATAATTGAATAAATAGTAGTAATAATAGATTGAAGTTAAGTCTGAACTATTTTCCTTGTGGGAACGATCCCAACCTCATTAGTTTGGTTCTTTACTTGATACGACCGCTTTACTTCTTATTTGAGAAGTAGGTTTGAGCGTATCATTATCCTATCCTATCATGAACCCATAAGCGGCTGAGAGCCTGATACTCATGAACCCTCACTAGTTCCTGATTCTCCCTTACGATCAAATCTACTAACCTGGAACTTTTGTGGTGGAGATCTAAGTTTCTTACTAAAATATCGAGGAGTGGGACCACCCTAAACTCTCTCGATGAACCAGAAGGCATATCCCTCTTTTGTATCTCCCTCTCGACCCTCTCACTCATATATATAGTTATCGGTTATCTCTGTACCTTGTGCAAAGGCCTGAATAAGCAATATATCCATATTATCATTTACTGCAGTGGTAGAAGGAGCATCAATATTGTTTGAGTCAAGAACTCTCAAAAATTTATACACCCTATCAAGTTAATTAATTAAATATCAGCACATACTCTTGTATATTCATATTGCCCTGTCGGAGGTTCCGAAATCGGTCCAACCGGTCATCCCTTTTATCTCAATGAAAATAGTGATCCATGAAAGAATTCGTAAAGATATCCCAAGTGGGCAGAGATTAATCTTTTCCCAAAACCTCTCCCAACTCTCGTACCACAATACTACAAAATCGCACAATCGAAATGCTGCTTACTTAACTGACTCCGTCGCTGATTCATGCATGACTCTAACGATCCTTTGAAGCTAATGAATAATGTTTTGAGGATACTATCTGTGATCTTTCCTTGTAAGTTTTGGAGTATTCAAGGTAAGAAATTACGAACTCTCAAAATTTTGGGCCTTTCAGTAGGTCCTGCAACATTTGGAGCAACTTTTTGGCGTTGTGCAGCTACAAACTGTTCTAAATTACATACTACACTTTTGAACTCCTGGTAAGATGGAATAGTAGGAACTTAAGGTAGTACTGCTTATAGAGCTGGGGGTCCTTTAGCTCTCAGAGGATCCTGAAGTGGTGGAGAAGATATAAGAAGTTTAGAAGATGTCTCTGCCTAGGTCTCACAATGGAGGTAAATTTAGAAGATGTGTCCGCCTGGGTCTCACAATGTGCTACCTCCACTTGCAGTACATTTCTGATACACTCTTATGCATCTATATCTAGGCATTGGTTAGTTGTAGTCTTTTTAGTGTGAGTCATCTCTATCTGCATACAAGTATCAATATAAGCCAGAAACCTCAACCCTTAATACATTGCTCTATAGAATGAGATAAGCAAAAGAAGGATAGTCATTTCAACATGCCCATTAAGTTCTTGCTTATCGAATGTGGTGAACAACACATTTATAAACAAGACTATACTAGACACATCTTGTAGACTCCCTAGGATACGAAGGTGCTATGATATGAAGTTTGGGACTCCCCAAACTCAAAGGGCGCAATTGTCTCCTAATGCCAAAACTCAACTTCGAGCCAAACCTACTGAACTATTCGCTACTAGCACATGGAAGCCGCATGCAACAAGGAAAATAAACAAGCATATATCGGCTTACTATTAAGACCTAGGCCGTAAAGGTCCATATTAACAAATATATAGAAGAAACCACTACTCCAAGAGTTTATATACATGAATAGCACATTGGAAAAAAGTCCTAATTGAGCCATCGAGGTCACCATGATACCTATACAAAAACATAAAACATGTATATATCAGGACAATACACCAATCAATTCATGAGCTTCAGCAAACCAACAAACTAGGCATGAGTGACAATAACGTAGCTAAACACCCCACACACTAGTATGCAAAGCTCTAAAAGTAGAAATGATTGGTGGAAAAGGGCCTCAGCCTACCCATAAAGATATATACAACAAAAGCTAACAAACATCACAACTCTGGTAGCTACGGAGGAAACGGGCTGGCCAATCTAATAGATGTCAATTCTACTCTTGAGTAGGTCTAGTGGGTCGTCTTTCCGGACCTGCATGCATGAAAGCAGCTTCATTGGCAGTAACATAGACCTCTTAGGAATTCATATAGCATGTAGGCAACACATAGATCTCTTTGGCATTAACATAGATTATAGAAACCCTTGGCCATATAGGCAACAACATGGCATTGTAGGAAACACATATCCTTCTTAGGCGTCAATATAGCCCTATAGGCAACTAAAAGCCCTGTATGTATTAGTAGATCCATGTAGGCAACCGATAGACCTTTTAGGCATCCATAGGCAGAATATACCCATTTTATGCATAGATTACATTCCAACATCTAAGCACAAAACCCCCAAGGGAAATAATAACAATCTAATCGCTGAAAGCGAGCAATGGTCCAACATAAGGACGCTACCAACTGAATAAGAATCCCGACAAAGGAGAATTATATCAACTCAAGCATCCAACAATCAACAATAATGCCTAAATGTACAACAAGGATAAAAACCCAATGATATTCTTCCGAAGCTTTTAGGAAACATGCGATAAGCAAGGAATAACCTTAACATAACTTTTTTGCTGACTTTACGTGTCCTAACAAATTTAATAAAACAAACCCCTCGATTCTATAACACAGAAAGACCATAATCAACACAAAACAATAGAAGATACCACAATAATCTTAAAAAAGATATGTGTTTCCGTCGTAAATTGCTATTTGCAACTTATCAAAGCTAGAGTCGATGAAATAAGGATCTAACCTTGACTATACGTTTGTAATACACCTCAAAACACTATAATATGCCAAAACTGAATATCTCTACATTCTTAAGTCTTATGAATGAAAGGGTTGATGCGTTGGAAACTAGACTTGTAGACCTTCAATTAATTGATTGTGGGCACAATAAATGATTATATATTGGGAGAAAACAGCAGAGACATTTTACCTATATTTCAGACAATTTCTTAAAAAGGAAATTTACGGTAACTTTCACAAACTTTTATTTTGCCACTTACCTAACTTCAAATCATGATATACTACAAGTGAAAACTTAAAATATCACATAACACATCATCCTTAATTTATTAACCCACCCTCATGGTATTTTTGAGAAGATATGAGTCAACTTAGATGTTCTGAAATGTCGGGGTGTTACATAAACCATCCAAGAACTCTTGGGGATCCTCTCCCACTCTAGAACCAAGGAAGGTAGGAGGATTCTTCCTAACAAAGTCTGTCAACCTTTAGGCTATAGTACTCTCCAAAACATTCATCCTAGGGCCCACATCTCTATTTGCTTGGGCCGTCATAACTTGGGCAAAAGATAGGAAAGTCGCCTGAATCTCTTGATTGGTCATGTCCGGGGGAACCATCGGAATCTCATTCTCTTGATTACCTTTTGGAGCATGTACATCTTGGAGACCTATTGAAGGAATTACATAATTACAAAACTCTTCTTCCACTCTCCTTGCTGGTCTTCCTCTCATATTCATCTCTTATAATCACAAGAGAAATTTAGGAAGGGACACTTAACTCAACTCTAAGGCACGAATTCAAGAGAATGATAGAAGTATTACTTCGCTCATAGATGTTTCGCGACTCACACTGATGAACAAGACTCTACTCGATGTGTCATGTGAGACTTTAACCTAAACACCATTTACAAAACCTTATGCTCGTACCACGGAGTACTCGACCTCGATGTTGTCTTATACAAGCCCTTAGCATTAATCTTCACTTAGGCATAAAAATAGTGCAAAATTAAATTTTTTCTCCAGTAAGTCAACAATTGAAATCTAATTTATAAAATAATGTACCACTAAGTCTCAACATAGCCAACTTAGTCATGTATCAACATCATAGGGACATAACCCTTTCTCAATCGAAAGAAAACTTCTAGAGGTCTATTAAATGAATTAAAAGAAACTTCTAAGATAAGTGTCCTCGAATCTTCGAGGACATCCCAAAGCTTGAAGATAGAAAATCGAAGCACCTCAATCAATAAAGGATCCTTTAGTTGCCTCAACCTACACATGGTGTAACAAGATGAAGAAGATGGTGTTAGTAAAAATATACACTTTGTATGACCATGCAAAAACATACTAAAAGGACATTTAGTTGGAGTATATGTTATTCATGACATTTTTGTAAAAACATCACACGACAAGTATAAGAGACACATTACAGGTCAATATTCACATATAAGACAATATTAACATCATGAGAATCTTTGTCAAGTGGTCCATTTCATCATCTTAGACCCTCCACCTAAAGTTATCCTAAGACCCATCTCAGTAACACATGGAGAAGCAGCCCATACTACCTCTTCATTCCACATCAGGTGTACCTTAAGACTACAATAAATAAGAACTTTATCTTTTTCACCTTAAGAAAATAATCAACATTCATTATTTGATACATTTAGTAGACATTCATGCATTTAGGGGACTTCACATAATGGTAATTAAAGAGTTAGGGGACTCACTTTAGAATCTTCAAAGTCTACTTGTGACGTGTAGATAGCATCCCATACTACTACCTACAGGTTGTAGAACATATCCAATAACTACAGTGCACATTCCATATGATGGGACTAATAAGCATTAACCGACATATACCACACTAACTAGGTATGGAATCTGATCTCATAAGACACCAATCCATAGGTGTTCTACTTGCCAACGGTAGGACTAGTACACAACCCATGTTGGCACATGGTTTAGGGTATATCCAAAGATGTTTATTGGACTCTAGCTTTTTTTCGGGAAGACAAACCATCTTAACCATATCCATTCAGTGCTAGCCTTAGTCCCATTAGAGTAATTCAATCATATGTATGTACTAGAGAGAGCACCATCATTAGGTCTAGTGACCCATAGTACTTTTATGAAGAAGGGCATCATGTTAATTCTACCGATCAAGGTTCATTAACAATAGATGATTCACTTTCTTAGAGGAGGTTTGTACCATTCCAGCCTACCATCTCTAAGTCTATCATTTCAAACAAGAAAGAGGCAGCATCGTAAGGTTTACTACTTCAAGGCTTTACATTCACTTAGGGATCTAGACTCATCAAGAAGGCACACCATACCTAAATCTACCCGTTCAACACATAACCTAGAATCCTCATTATTCATTCATAGAATAGGCATCATACTTAGGTTTACCAATTCTATACATTCATTCATTCATAACTAAAGAAAAGGATGCCTAAGCCTACCGAGTCAACAAATAACATTCAACAACTTGCATACATAAACGAAAGGGACCTAAGTCTACCTATGAAGATACAACATCAGAAATAGACACCCTTCACATTGTAACATCATCACATATGTGTAATAAGAGAGAATCATACTTTAAATCACAATACAATAATGTCTTTATACAAGGTCACATTGAGAGAACATGAACACCTCCACATTATACCTTCATATATACATTAACATGATAATGTGCCTTCAAGGCCATTATTACAATGCATATACAATAAGTAAACACATCCACCATCAGTGAATCAAACCTTACAAGAACACTTCTTATAAGAAGAGAATTAGGTCAACTTACCCTTTATCCAAGCCATAATCACCATTACTCAAGTCTTAAAAAATTCATCATAGAATAGGTATAGATAACAATAGATATCAACAATACAATAAAATCTAATCACAATTCTAACAATATTCAATCATAATCATAAACCCACTTTATAAGCCACCTTTAGGAATTCAATTAAATCATGGGTCAATAGATTTTTTTCACCTTAAAATAGTCAGTTAAAAATAAATATAATCATATTTATCAATTGAAAAAGTTTGATGCAAGAACACCAATGTGTTTGAGTAAGATTAGGGTTTTTAACAACCTTTGGAAACTTGAATACTATTTTGAGATTGACTCTAGGTGGAAGCTGCCCTGGATAAAGGATCATCATACCTTAATAATTGAATGACCACAAAAATTGAAGAAGAAATCACTAGAAATATCCTCTTCTATCTTGAACTTTTTATTGATCTTTAATGATGTTCTAGAGAAAATATATTGGGAGAAGGGTTTCAATTTTGAAGAATGAATTCTAAATGGAGGTTTAATTTTTTCAAATCATAATTAAAATACCCTAAAATATATAATAAACATCCCTCATATTGAATTATCCAAGGGTGAAATTTACCAAATTACCTTTGGCTTGTCCATGTCACAAGACAGAACTTCAGATGTGACTTAGAAGCCCCACCTACGGACAGTAGGTAGGGTTACGAACTATCTTGCTGCCTCGTGGTATTGATTACAGACTTTTACATTGTAGTTAAGTCTCCCTAGGATATTTCTTTAACTACGGAGGTCACTGTGCGTAAGTAGACCTACTGGTCGTAAGTCTTGGTCGTAGGTCAACACTTTTTGGAAGTGTTGGGGTTCAACATTTGGTCCTCATGAAGGACCCTTGGAGTGGTCCTTGGGGAGTTGTGCCCGTAAGTTTAAACCCTACACATGCTTATATAAGTATAGGGTCTTTTTTAAAATCTTGAGACTTCAAACACATATGAATCCAACGACAACATATTAGAACACACTAGCACTCAAACAAATAGTTTCTGAATGTCATGGTCGTCTCTTGACGTTTCACTTCTAAAATCACCAACTAACTTCTAAAGTCATTTTTATTCATTTATACAAGTTTACGAACTCATGAAACACATGTGAAGATCTAGTTCACCCTGTTTCGTTTGTGGGTCATTGTAGTATGTAATGTATATGTTCTGAGTCATTTCTTTATGTCGGCATAATATCAAAGCTAGTAATTGGAAATTCGTTAGCGTTTCCTTGATATATTATCATCTATTTTATCTGTAAGCATTTTAAATATTTTCATTTAAAGTTGATTGAGTATACTCTTTTCGCGCCATGGTGAGTATTAAGTTGAATACCGAAGCTATTTAATATGGAGGTTGAATGTTGTTGTGTCTATTATGCATTCGATACAATTATCTAAATATCGTGATTGTTCTGAGGTGTATTTTGTGTTGTTTGAAGCAACTTTGCTGTCATTTTGCCTGTTCTAGTAAAAGATTGATTGTTTGTCGTTAAACCCGTTTCAAATTGAGCTTTTATTTCTTCCTCGTTTTGTTCTTGATTCATTTCTTTGTGTTTTTTCAAAGCCGCTTCTTAATTTTATTCATATATAGCATCATCTTCCTTCTTGTGAGCATTGTATTGATTTTATGTTGGGATTAGCCTCAAATTTGCTTTCTTCTCCATTTTTTAAAATGATAACATGGTAGCCTGATTAGCTTTTGTCCATTGTAATCCAGTTTCTTTGTCCATTTCTTGATATTTGTAAACCTTGACTCCTCCTAGTTCAAAAATTTACTTGGGAATATCTATTGCTTGATTTCTTTGAGATTCGTGATTTGCGTCTCCATTCAATGTGATTATTCTTTCCTGTTTAAGTTTCTAAGTTTAGTATGCATAAATAGTTGGTTGTTTACATTGATTCCATCTAAGTTGATTATTCATAGCATTTAGATTGGATTAAATTGTTGCTCATTTTCTATCCTATGCCTTTAAGTATTTTCTTTTGCATTCTCTCTACTTAGAACCTTGGTACGTACTATCTGTCACTTGATGGCACATATTGTGTGATTGATTATTTGATTGCATTTTTTCATCATTCAAATGATAATTTTTATATTTATTTTTTTTTCTTCTTTGTCTACATGGGTACAACTTCCATAGTGAGTTCTTTTGAACTCTTATCGTCCTTGTATTTTGAGTTGGGATTGAAACGCAAAACTTTCTCTTGTGTCTGCCTCATTGAGAAGGAAGCACAAATACGAGCTGGAAACTGTAATACAGGTTTTGAAAAGCCCCATAACGGGTTGGATACAGTCCGTATACAGTGGTATACATAAAACATATACACAGTATTTTTCTGAAGGATATCGACCCAAATTTTAGCTGGTCCAAAGGAGCTAATAGTCTGACCCATGATTGTTGGCAAAGTTGTAGACTTAGGACAGGTGGTCCAAAAGGCCAACATAACTGGATTTTGGCCAAAGCCCAAGTCTAATTATTTCTTTCTCTCTATTATTATTTGTAGATAGTTGCTGTACAACCATGCAAACTAAGTATGACAACCATGCAAAAAGATAGATTTAAAAGGGAGATTTTCTTGAAATCATGCTTCATGCCTTTTTGAGTAAAACTTCATAAAACACTTATTACCTAGAATTTACATCATTCACAAACTTCATTTGAGCATATTTAAAGGCCAACCATCACATAAGATCGTATATAGAAGTTATTGCATTTTTAAGGCACGTTACCGTAAGCTACATCAAGTCACACATATATTTACTTCTTTACATATACATCTTTATTAGACCTTGTTGATGACGCCAATTTTAGTCTACTAGTGCAATGCACATGTGAAGACCCCACACATCCTTAGTAAACATTTCATGAGACCACAAACCTTAACTTCCGATTCATATATTAACAAGTAAGTGAAGGGAACTTCATTCATGTCAATACAATACCTTCATCATATAGTCATTTAGACCAACATAGTGCATATAAAGATTGGACCACATCATATTGGTTCATACCATGCACATCTTCATAACAAGTAGACCAATATTATCAAGTCATGCATATGGGCATAAACATAATCATTCATATTAGGTCAGCTTCCTAGGAATTCCTAAGGAGCTACTTGTGTAATGTCTAGATGGGTTAATTACTTCCACCTATCCTAAGTAACTTACCTTAAATCCTGTTAGTTATGATCCCATTCATTTACTTCCATTGTCAATTTTTCTTTAGGGAAACTATAGCCTTAACCGACACTAAGACCATGGGTGCTAAATATGGAATTTGGTGTTGTAGAGCCTTATACCAATGGAAGATGTTCTTACCTTGCTAGATCCTATGTGGCAAGCATAGTTATGGAACTTGGAGGTAGATTTAAAAATTCTCTTTATGTTTAGATGGGGCATTATAGTTATTCACTTGTGGATGACCTATTTATTCCTATTGGGGCATCGTGGTTATCCACCTCATGATATTTAGGGTGACCTGCCTTCCCACATTAGGAAGGGACAAATACTCATATTCAAGTTCATTCGGTGCTAAGCTAAGTTTACTTTATTGAAAATCTATCACTAACATTACTTTATAGAATATAGGCTTAGGAGATTCATACCCTCATATGCTTATCTCATAGGTCATAGATGAAAGTTGATCAACCTAAATCATGCGAGAAGATCCTTTCACATGGACATAGCATATATATTAGCATCATCTAGTTTAGGATACACTTGATCACACCTTTCAAGGTTCCTCTATTGACTAGAGCATCATTCATGTGTGTGTATAGATATATGTGAGCAATCCTTTCACATAACACCTTAACTCACTCATGTTCATACATTCATATTCATACATATAGAAACCAAAACTAGAACTATCCTATCAAGGTACACATATGCAATGCATAGGCAAAGTCTCATACCCTTGCCCCTACTAGTACACCTATCAAGTCATCCTAGCTAAGGAAACACATATCCTACTTTCATAAACATCATCTTAACATGAATAGTAGTAGACACTAGTGAATATGAGAATTACCTTTCATATAGATATCATGCCCAATACTACTTGTAACATGCATGTAAAGTGAGTTTGTGTGTACATTGGTCAACATGATCACATAATGGATATTAACAACACATTAAGGCAGCCATCCTCTTAGGATATAATACTCTATCAACCATAGACCAATCAACAAACAATAGCATAGGAGACAAGACAACTTCATAGTACACTTATGACTCCTAACTTATGCTATTCATGCATTCTCATAGGGGTACATAGGTAAGGGATTATTAACCATTTTAACTCATCAATGGAAGAACCTATAGTTTAAGCCTAAAATGGATATATACATGCCTATACAATAGCTATACAACCTAAATCACATCAAGAATAGGAAAGTAGGCATAAACTTCTCATAAAGTAGTCATCATAACCACATATTCATATATTCATCAATTTTTGCCTTCAAGCCTATTGTCAACACATATATAGATTGAAAATAAAGTAAACACCGTGACTATAAGTCGACCATACCACACAATGCCATACAACCCTTCATCAACATTACTATATAGAAATAGAGAAGTAGAAGAGTAGAGGAATTCTTGCCAATCCTTTAGTCTTTGGTCATCATTGACCATTAATACTCGTTTATCAATAAATCAAGTATAGGGAAGTATATTAAGGTACCATAGTCATACATGAAATTAAGCATAAGCTACTACAAGGTCATGCTACAACTAGTACAACATATCATTAACATGCTAGAATGTAGAAGGACATAGACCATCAACCAACTTCACTTGCATGGATTATAGATCATATTTCAAAATTAATATCAATCTAAAGCAGTATCTAATCATACACCTAATCATATAGAAATCATGCTTAAGGCTCTATAAGATCAAGCTACTATCGTAGGCATTAAACTATCAATTGAATGTAGAGTAGAGAGAATAGGTCATCTTACTAACTTTCCCAAAGTATTAATCATCAATAATATTTTACTATAAATTACATGCTAGGAAATAGCTAAACAGATAGGAAATAAATTCTTATTCATACTTTATTCATCTTCGAACATAGATCACATCACCTACATAACATTATCAATTCATAGACTATAAGAATCTAGATCATTCATGTAAAACATTCTTTAATTTGATCATCAAGGATGTACACCCAAAATTCATCCATAAAACCAACTAAAGGTTGTAGCTACAATGATGCTTTGCATAATTGAAATCATACAGAATTGCTATAATTGATATTCACTGTAACACTTAGAAACATAGGTTATTTATACTCAAATCATCATAAATTTTTCCTCATTGATCGTTCATCATCAATTCATAATTTATTGACGTAAATAACAGTATATATAAGAAATTCAATGTAAGTCAATCACAATTCAATCGATAACAAGTCAAGATCACAAAACCCATGCAAGGACTAATCGATTTAGCGAGGGAACATGGGTTCATCATACAATTGGAGTAAAATCTCGTTCAAAACAATACGTTAACATCAATTCATCATTATTTATCCATTAAAAATATTTTGAGAAAGAACCCATTGCTAGATTAAAAAAGAATAACTTTGATCATAAACCTTTGAAAACATTGATAAGAACTCTCCAAGTGAAAGGTTACGTAGATATGAAGGATCACCATACCTTTGTCTAGTTGAAAACATCTAAAACTTGATGATTCATCCATGGAAATACAATCTCCAAGATGTTCTTGATATTCACCAACAATGGTTGTTTCTAGGGAGGATATTTTGGAGGGAAAGGTTTAATTTCGTGGGAAAGGATTTGGAATGTGTTCCTCACGTTTTTGATAACTAATATACACACAAAAGTAGCTAAATAAACCTAATTTTAGAATAAGTTGAGGACGTAGGGTGAATTTCCCTTTCACCCTTTAGATAAAATAGTCCACTAGACAGTTGCTACAGGCCACCATAGATGGGCCTATCGACTGGCCGTTAGTTAATCGAGTAGCCGTCCTTTGGCTTCCGTCGATTGATCCTTAGCCAAAATTTGGATTGAGAACTGCCCAAGATAAGTTTCCATCTACTATACCTCACAAATGGGCCGTTGGTTAACCAACTGGTCGTCATTTGGTCCGTCGTTTGACACTGCCAATGCAGTGTCTTGACCAGCCTTAGGTCCTTCTTGTGGGGCCTTTTGCAGGGCACTTTAGAAGTCCAACCCGAACGTTTCTAAAGTAAATACAACCCTTAAAGATTTTCAGGACTTAAATATACATTTCACCCAAAACAAACACCTGCAACTCTTCCAAACAGGTTAGGCCCCATCAAGACACACATTAAGCGTCTTAAGGTCTATCTTTCGAACGCCTTGGACGTTCTTGGTCGTTTGACCTCCAAACTTCTCAAAACACAATATAATACCATTTAACAACATTATAACTCATTACATGACTTAATAAGCCTATTACATACAATATATAATCACGTATAGACACATGAGACACATTGGTGACTAGTCGTCTAACATTTTGCTCGTCCCTTGACGTTTGACTCTCAAATCACTTCAAACTTTACACACTTACTCTAAACCATATTATAATTCATTTTAGGACCTTATAAATTTAAGACAAACATGTTGGGATCTAGAAACCCTAACTCATTATGGGTTCTTACAATTTTGCCCACTTGAAAACATTGGTCCTCGAATGACACTTAGGGCTCTTTAAGCACAACAAGTATTTCCATGGATCCTATAGCAGCTCATAATATGTATAACATCATCAAATAATCTTAGCACTTAATACACTCAAACAAGCAAAAATTTCATTCACCCACTCTTTAATGCATCAAACACATAGGCTCTTATCATGTTCATAGGAGGAACGTCCTTATCCTAATCATAGCATTGTCATTACACTCAATTCACTAGGAGCTCATCTTGCAACTATTCTTTAAATCACAATTAGGCATATTTCAACAACACTCAAGAAGAAGTTAAGCACTCATACTTTAATGCACATACACTTGAGTTAATTGAATCAAAGCAGATCCTTATTAGTTAGACGTATTGCCATGAAGGTCATACTCAACCATACCATGCTTAGTGGTGTCCATGGAGGAATAAGCTTCTCCTCAAAACACTTATATGTATCATGAGTTTACACTTAAGCAACACAGAAGGCCAATTTCCTCTTAAAATGAGAAAGTCTCAACTTTTTAAACCAAGGCAAAGATCACGTTTCCTTCCTAGGGAAGCCTAAGTGGTAAGTCACATCAAGTACATCATAAATAAAGAAGTAATTTCACAAAAATTAAATCTCTAACATAGTACTCACCTTCACAGTAAGTATCATTTGGGAAGAATCACACAAATCATAGGCATACACATGAGCACTTAGCTAAACTTTCTTTCACTTTTCAAAAGTGAGCCGACAATCACGATTCCAAATCCATACAAGTCACATAATTTTCAAGAGACTCAACATATTTCATTTTAAAGTGACTCAACTTTCCATTATAAGTCTAAACATTTCACCTCACAAGTGATTACTACCATGTTTCTTATCTCACCTTACGAAGTCAAATTCACAATTAACATATCAAGATGCAAGTTAACATGAGTCTCATACTTTATGCAAAACTCTTACTCAGGAACAAGCTTACTAAAAATTCAATATTCAAGTTCAAGTAAGAATAAAAGGACAAAACATGCAATTTTACATAAATTCGCCACTTAGGGTAAACCCAATTAAGAGCAACTTAACCCAACCTTAAGAGATCTTAACTTAAAAACCTTCATTTTCATCACTTAAAAGTGATTAAAACTTTAGAAGGAATTTACAGTAAGTCAACCAAGGTATTCTTTACCTTATCACCTAGGCAAGTTATACCCAATTATCAAGTTAGTTCGTACAATTTAACCACATAAGGTTTTCATACAATACAATGGATACCGAGGTCATATATCATTAGGGGAAACAATAGAGGATACTTATCCTTAAAAACTCTTTCTTTTCTTTCAACATTAATGTAAGATAACTTCTAGGTCAAATAAACTCACATCATCACCCTACAAAGATAAGAATACTAATCTCAATTCTAGGGGAAACATTAATTCCACAACATCAAGGGGATTCACAACACAATAAGAAGTTAGAAATAATTTTACAACTCATCATGCCATAAGACTCTCATTCTTTACTCCAAATAGCAAATCTCTTTTTACATTCATTATCATGTCAGTATGCATCAATTATATACACATTTCAACAACTTCAAGGCAAAGAATAATTAAGTTGGTTTCCAAAAAATATTACAATAAGCTGCCCAGCATTATAGTAAGCATGCTTCTGCATTCGAAAGATGCAACATTTAGGTGATTGATGGGAAAAGCATGACAATATGAGATACAAAACTTTACCAACTCATCCCACATAAGCATGCATACTATCATCACACCTAGGATCAAGTCTATGCAAATGACTCCAATCCATACGAGGCAACTTATCAAGGACCACATATATACAAAGGAAATCATTTAACACTTTTAATCACATAATCTTAGGGTAGCATGCTTCCATAGGTAGTCACTAAGCATTTCAAGTCAAATCATAGCATAAGATTACCATCATACAAAACCATATCGTAACATATCATTCCAAAAGAAACTCATGTCAACCATAATAACTTCTAACATGCTTTAACTATATTATGACATATATTTTTCAACAAAACATGCTATTTCACATAAAATCCATATATAGCCACAAATGGCATCACATCATCAAAACATACAAAAATTCACCTTCGCACATACTCATTCAAACAATAAAACCAATATAAGCCTTTGAACTCACCTTTTCTCCCTCAAGCATAGAGAACAATCTCATCCATGCAATCATATCTAAAAGATCAGTGAACAAGAAACATAAGAGAGAGAGATCTTATAGAGCTAAGTTCTATGGCACGATGTAAGAATGATGAAGAAGGGAAACTGTATCGTCTTATAGCCTCTCATACCATTTGATGTGTCGCGACTCACCACCAATAATACAGTATCTACTAGACGTGGAAATATGAGACTTCTTAGACCCCAAACCTCTTTTAAAAATAATGCTCTGATACCATATTTCTCACATCCTGGGAACACCCCCTAGAAGTAACATGGCACTTGACCCTCTCGGAGGTCTTATACAAGCCCATAGTTATCATTCATCGCATTGACATAGTAATTTTATTGGAAAAATTAAAATTTTTAATAGTGCATCATATGCTAGAAACATCAATTCGGATACATATATAATATAAATCATAATACATATTTAGACCCTAAGTCTATTTTCCATCTTATATTCAACAACGTAGAGTACATTAGGGACACGACCCTTAAAACATAAGACATAACTATGCAACATTTAATAAACTTTAGATTAACACATGAGTAGGGAATCCTTGAAACTTAAGGACCTCTTTCCTTGAGCTTAGGAATCACATATTAAGATCCTCAATCATAGACATACTTTAAGCATCCATAACCTACACTTTATGTAAAAAGTAGAGAAGAATGGGGTTAGTACAAGAATACATTAAGTATGGCAACCATGCAAAATATGCATTTAAAAGGGGCATTTTCTTAAAATCATAATTAATGTCTTTTCGAGTAAATCTTACTAAACCCTTATTCAATAGCATTTAAATCATTAACATACTTCATTTAAACATATTTAAATTAAGTCACCTTCCTACGAATTCCTAAGGAGCTACTAATTAAATTAGGTTAAGTCCCCCTACTTAGGATACCATAAATTTACTTCCATTTTCCATTTTAATTTAGGGAAACTATAGCCTTTACCGACACTAAGATCATGGGTGCTAAACATGGAATTTGGTGTTGTAGAGTCTTACATCAATGGAAGGTTTCTTACCTACCCAAGCTAGAACATTACCACATGTTAGCATACTAAGTGATATCACATTCCTAGAACCTATGTGGCAAGTATATTTATGAAACTTGGAAATACATGTGAAAACCCTCTTTATGACAAGATGGGGCATTAAGCTATTAACTTATGGAAGCCCTATTTATGCCTATTGAGGCATTGTGGTTATCCACCTCATGAGATTTATGGATTCCTACCTTCCCACATTGGGAAGGGACACAGACTCATATTCAAGTTCACTCGGTTCTTAGCTAAGTTCCCTTTATTGAAAAGCCTTCACTAACATTACTTTATAAAATATAGGCTTATGAGATTTGTCCTCTCATAGGCTTAGCTCATAGGTAATATATGAAAGTTCATCAACCTAAATCATGTGATAAGATCCTTTCACATGGACATAGCATATATATTAGCACTATCCAGTTTAGGATACACTTGAGCACATATTTCAAGGCTCCTATATTGAGTAGATCATCATTCATGTGTGTGTGTATACATATATGTGAGAAAACCTTTCACATAACACCTTAAATCTCACAAGTTTACATATTCATATTTATACATATAGAAACCAAAACTAGAACTACCTTATCAAGGTACACATGTGCAATGCATAGGCAAAATCCCATACTAGTACACGTATCAAGTCATCCTATCTAAGGAAACACATATCGTACTTTCATAAACATCATCGTAACATGCATAGTAGTAGACACTAGTGAATATGAGAATTACCTTTCATTTAGATATCATAACCAATACTACTTGTAACATGCATGTAAAGTGATTGTGTTTGTACATTGGTCGACATGATGACATAATGGCTATCAACAACACACTGAGGCAGCCATCCTCTTAGGATATAATACTCTATCAACCATAGACCATACAACAAACAATAGCATAGGAGACAAGCCAACTTCATATTACACTTATGACTCCTAACTTATGCTATTCATGCATTCTCATAGGGGTACATAGGTAAATGATTATTGACCATTTTAACTCATCAATGGCAGCACCTATAATTTACCCTAAAATGGATATATACATGCATATCCAATAGGCATACAACCTAAATCACATCTAATATAGGAAAGTAGGCATAAATTTCTCGTAAAGTAGTCATCATAACAACATACTCATATATTCATCAATTTTTGCCTTCAAGCCAATTGTCAATACATATATAGATTGAAAAAAAATTAAACACCACGACCATAAGTGGACAATACCACACAATTCCATACAAGGCTTCATCAACATTACTATAAAGAAATAGAGAAGTAGAAGAGTAGAGGAATTCTTGCCAATCCTTTAGTTTTTGGTCATCATTGACCATTAATACTCTTTTACAAATAAATCAAGTATAGGGAATTAGCTTAAGGTACCATAATCATACATGAAATTAAGCATAAGCTATTACAAGGCCATGCTACAACTAGTAAAACATTTCATTAACATGCTAGAATGTAGAAGGACATAGACAATCAACCAACTTCACTTGCATGGATTATAGATGATATTTCAGAAATAATATCAAACTAATTCAGTATCTAATCATACACTTAATCATTTCAAAATTATGCTTCAAGCTCTTTTACATCAAGCTACTATCGTAGGCATTAAACTATCAATGAATGTAGATTAGAGAGAATAGGCCATCTTACTAAGTTTACCAAAGTATTAATCATCAATAATATTTTACCAATAAATTACATGCTAGGAATTAGCTAAACAGATAGGAAATAAAGTCTTATTCATACTTGATTCATCTTAGAACATAGATCACATCACCTACATAACACTATCAGTTCATAGACTAAAAGAATAAATATCAATTCATGTAAGCGTTTTTTAAATTTGATCATCAAGGATTTTCACCCAAAATTCATTTATAATACCAACTAAAGGAAGTATCTACAATGATGCTTTGCATAATAAAAATCATAAACAATTCCTATAATCGAAATTCATTGTAACACATAGAAACATAGGCTATTCATACTCAAATGTTCATACATTGATCCCCATGGATCGTTCATCATTAATTCGTAATCAATTAACATAAATAACAGTATATATAAACAATTCAACGTAAGAGAATCACAATTCAATCGATAACAAATCAAGATCTCAAAGCCCGTGCAAGGACTAAATTGATTTAGGGAGGGAACATGGGTTCATAATGCAATTGGAGAAAAATCATGTTCAAACAATACATTAACATCAATTCAGCATGATTTAACCATTAAAAACATTTTGATAAATAACCCATGGCTTGATTGAAGAAGAAGAACTTTGATCGTAAACTTTCTTTGAAAACATTGGTAAGAACTCTTCAAGTGAAAGGTTACTTAGAGATGAAGGATCACCATAGCTTTGTCTAGTTGAATACCTCTAAAACATGATGATTCATACATGGAAATCCAAGCTCCAATCTGTTCTTGATCTTCACCAACAATGGTGGTTTCTAGGGAGAATATTTTGGAGGGAAAGGTTTAATTTCGTGGGAAAGGATTTTGAATGGGTTCTTCACATTTTTGATGACTTATATACACCCAAAAGTAGCTAAATAAACCTATTTGAATCAGTTTATGACGTGGAATTTTCTTACCATTCACCCCTTAAATAAAACAGTCAATTAGAAAATAGTTATAGACCACCATCGACGGGCCCATTAACTAGCCTTTGGTAAATCGACTGGTCGTCCTTTGGGTTATGTCGATTAGTCCTTGTCAAAATTTGGGTTGAAACCTGCCCCATCTAAGGGTAAATCTACGATACCTCACCAACGGGCCGTTGGCTGACCAACAGGCTGTTGTTTGGTCCGTCGATTGACACTGCCAAGGCAGTATCTCGACCAGCCTTGGGTCCTTCTTGTGGGGTCTTTTATGGGGCCTTTTAGAAGTAGTACCCGGACATTTCTGATGTAAATACAACCCTTAGAATGTTTTAGACCTTCCACATAAGTTTCACCCAAAATAAACACCTTCTACTCGTCCAAACAGGCTAGGCCCCATCAAGACACACGTTGAGCGTCTTAAGGGCTATCTTTCAAATGCCTTGGATGTTCTTGGTCGTTTGACCTCCAAAATTAATGAAAATCCATATAATACCATTTAAAATCATTATAAAGAATTTTAAGACTTCATAAGATCATTAAAATACAATAAATAATCACGTATAAAAACATGAGACACATAGGTGACTAGTCGCAAACGTTTTGGTCGTTCCTTGACGTTCGACTTCCAAATCACTTCAAACTTTACATACTTCCTCTAAACAATATTATAAGTAATTTCAAGACTTTATAAATTTGATACAAAAATGTTAGGCTCTATACACCCTAACTCATTTTGGGGTCTTACATACAATTTCTTTTAGTAGTTCAATTTTCATGCCAAACTACAACTCTTTTTAACTATAAATATGAGGTTTTTCACGTCACATTTATCACTCATATTTTATATCTTCTACTTATAATATGTTACTTTTGTCTTTATAATTTGATAGTCATGTCTCAACAATTCGTAAGGTACGTACATTCAATTGAACAAGATGTATGTAAATTCAAAGAATATAAAAAAAAACATCCAGTACTCTATGGAGCATCAGTAGTTCTAAGTATTATTGTTGTGTGTATTCATAGGCATAAATTTAAAGTTTTATGCTATAAAATATCTAGATATCACCACAAAAAGAAGGTCAAACTATGGGGGCTAAATTTCCAAATTACAGTGGTTTAAAACCCTATTAGTTACTGTTACAGGGGTTTCAAAACCTACTATAGTTACCTGTGCCACAATTAATTTGTGGCAGTTTTTAAGCTACCCCGAAAACAATTTGCGACTGTTAAATATAGATAGTTTTAACCCCCATTATCTATTTTAAGGAACTAATTCCATAGAGTTTATGAACTCTTCCAATCATTTTTACAAAAGTTTAATACCTCTTTTTTAAGCCCCGAGCCTACACCTTAGACGTGGCGAACACCCAAGAACCATTGCTAGTCCAAAAGTGAACCATTGGTCTTGCTCAATTCTCATGAAAGACTTCCCCAACAATATAGGATCTCAAATGAAAAACTCAACTTATAATGTCTCGTTAAAAAAAAATTATCTGAAATACTCAAATGAACATAGGTGTGAAACTTACAAGGGAAATGGGAAAAGATTGCTTAACTGCTATTGTCTATGAAGCCTCTAAATACTATAATGGAAGTTGGGATAAGACCCACGATATCCTGAAAAAACAAAAATATAATCGTGGAACCCTTTGGAAACAAAGATCTTCACAAGCTAGCTGGAATGCGATAGGATCAATGAAGTGTCGGTTGATGATCATGTACACTTGTATATGCATCATGAAACAATGCAAGTCAAATGAAGTCAGTACACTGAATATAGACGCATGGAATGAGAAACCTGAACAAAAGGTTTATACAGTTGAACTGATAGAAAGGGAAAACATACTTAGCTCAACTAAACTCAATTCAACATTAAAAAAAACAACAAAAGATGCAATATATGGAGCTTTTTAAAAAAAAATAATAACTTAAATGTATATAAAAATATAATTATAAACTTCGTACGCTTGTTTGGGAGATTCGCTTTTCGACAACCATCACTATGATGTACATGATGATACAATGTCTCATCCACATTGTCTGAACCTTCTCAACTAAGTGGATCCACTAAACTATTCTTAAAAGCAATGATGAATTATTTGAAAAATATGATCTTTCACCCATTTTGACATATATAATTCTTGAGGACTTCGAGTTTTTTGAACTCATTCTCATATCGGTGCTCAATAATACTATTAATAATATTTACAACTTATGCTCAGTGTATAAAAACATAACTTATCCTGGAAAGCAGAGATGATTGTTCAAAGTTGACCCAATTAGAATCTTACATCCAAACTTATTGGGGTTGAGGGGTGAATCATTAGGTAGTCACTAGATCCATATTAAAGTCTATATTGGAATGGAAGTAGAATGTTATTGTAATTAAAGTGTAGTGTCCTCTTTGTATGATTTTATATATATTGTTATCGAAAATCCTTGTGATCATTAGATTTAAGAGGTACTATATTATATTAGTATAATTTATTTAGGATATTCGAAGGAGTTAAGACACAACCCCAGGCATAAAAAAATTTAGGAACTTAAGTATAGGTTGGGGTGAGTTTTTTATCTAGACTAGACTTGTAGTTAAAGGGGGTGTCTATGAACTCATATTCTTTTAGTATTGCATATTTTATAGATTTTTGGAGCATTATGAGGGATTAAGAAAGAGAAAGGCAAAATCTTGAAGATTAATCACACATGCTTCACATTCAAGGTATGTTAAGACTCTCAGAAACTATTGAAGGAACCTTTTTCTAATTAAAGACTAAAACTTGAATAGACCATGAATTAGGGTAAAAAAGGGGTCTTGTACCTAATTGTGTCAAACGTACTGGTACGAGTATAGGTGATATATAGGAAAATTTTATTACTTTAGAATGCGGATTATAATTAGAGAATGTCGAAGTATATGGGCATTATCGGAGGTGTCATTGAATTGAATTCTTTCATGTGATTGTGATTCTTTGTAAACTAGTATATTTGTGATATTTTAGGTAACTATATATCGTACTCATAGTTTCTTGGTTGAGATGCATCGACATTTCCTATTATTGAAATTATATTGTGCACATGCATTAACATAAAATTGAGTATAATTTTTGTATGGGAAGATCGCTTGTGATGGGATTGTGAGACATTAATATTATAATTCGTGCATGTCGATATCATTTGTGCGAAAATAATTTGGTAATCTGATAGTGCGTTGAGTTCATCTGCACATGCACGTGGATATCATCTGTGTCGGTACATGGACCTCGTGAGTCCCCTGTGGGTCATGAACTCTTAGTGTATTTCTGAGAAGTATAATGTATATATAGTTGAGAGAGTACTTGACATTTGAGACATATCATTTCATGGTGTCAAATTGCATTGTATCTCGTTGCATCCATCATTCGTGTAGATTATATGCTATATTTGTGGTTGGAAGTTACGTGATATTTGATTATACCTATTTCATGAAAGTCTACTTGTAAGTATAATATAGACTTGTACAAGTAAAATGATGATTTTCTTATTTGAACTCTTGTAACGACTTTTTCATTGTTTCTCTATGAGATACATTGGGTACATGTGGTTTCATACTCATACTACACTTGTTGTACTCTTTGGGGTGATTATTCATTTTTGAATACGAAGGCATCTCGAAGATTTTTTGAGTCTCAGCTTGGAGTATTTTTGAGTTATGGTATGTTGCTTGGTTGTTCATTAACTAACACCTCCCTCTTTATAATTATTAATTCGGTTCCTTTTGTATTTAGACACGATATCTCTTATGTTTAGTCTTTCAATTTTAGTTCTACACTTGCAACATATTTTAGAAGCTCTTGTACTTAAGACCAAATTCTAGGGTGGTATTTTATCTTTCCGCGGTTTCTACTTATGAAATACTTAGTTCTAGAGGTTCTCTTCATGTTCTTTATCATTCACCTTAATTATTATGTTAAATTAATATAGCTAATGGGACAGCTTACCTATTGGTTGGGAACATTGGTTCCATCACGACATGTGAAATTTTGGGTTGTGACACACTATCAAGTTTAATTTTGTATTTCAAGATTCTTTATGCTCGACTAATTCTTCCTCTACATAGTAAGCAAGGCCAATGGTTTTCTTGGGAATTACAAATAGTCCTCGAATGTCTGCAACGTCCATGATGTAGGTTCATGCATGAAAAATGACCTCTTCTTTGTTGTAAACCATGACTAGTCTACAATGTAAAAGTATCAATCATTCACCATTAATATTGAAATTTTATACAAAAATGAAACCCGAAACCATCAAATTAAATAACTTCGAAAAAAATATAAAAGATCACTCTTTGATTGATGGTAACAAACTTGACTTTTATTTATTTAAAAAGAAAACAGTGAGTTGATGAAGAAACTTACAATGAAGTTCTAACTTGTTATTTTTTAGAATGCAAATGAAAGAGAACATGAACCAAGGAGAGAGTGGAGACATTTTTATATGTATGAAAATTTTCAAGATTAAGGTAATAAATAATGTAATCATGAGTAAGACCGGGGAAGGATACGTAGTTTCTTTTAATTCTTTACAACATTCTCATGAGTCCTTAAATTTGACTCATCTACGGCCTTATTTTAATGCAAATAGTGTCATCAATTGTGTATTTTATCTCGATATCTGATAAAAAAATTTATCTCAATTTCTGATAAAAAAATTCTAAGTCAAAGGTATTTGGGGATTTGGTAGGACCTTGGACACTTGGGCGCAAAATGGAAGCAAAATGAAAAAAATAGTTGAAGATTTAAATTGTGCATCGCCAAGAACACTTGGCAATATGCCGTATAGAGAAGTTCTGCATTCTGTTAGAGCAAGTCAGCTCTGAAGGAACTGGATCACCAGGAGACTAAAAGAACCAGTCGGTGGTTAGCCAAATAGTTTCACGAAATAGGATTATTCTGCCCAACATTACAACATGCATGGATATTAAGGCAAGGCACAAAAGGTGAAGAACAAGAGAAAGGGAGAGTCATCGAATCACTCGACGATTCATGACTAAAGACGCCGAATGGATCCACTAATACTGGGCTCTTTTCTTATTTAAAAGAGAGTTTAGAGAGTAAAACTATAGACACTGAATTTTTTATTTTAGAAATTTTGATCTTAAGTTTTCTCTCAAGTTTGGAGAGGGTTTTGAAGAAGCTTAAAGAAACAAGTTTTACATCCAATCGGTTTTGTCCATTGATATTCCTTAGTTGTTTTTAAGGTTTAATCTTTTATACCCACTTGATTCCTTTATCATTTTAAGTATATTTTATTATTGCTTGATTTCTGGCGAAACCCCCCCATTTTTGTGGTGTAATTTAGCGAATATGTTTTTATATTACTGTAACACCCGTATCTAAAATATACCAGAAATCAGCTTTAAAGAAATCTGTAGGTAAAATCGATGGTAACCATCGACGGATCGTACCATGACCCATTACCCGTACTGCACATCCATCGTTTTTTACTGAAACACTCCAAAAATGCAGACCAGAAAACTTGACGAAGTGTCGAACGATGGAAGGACCTACGGTCCGTAGGTCAGACTACGGTCCGTAGTCGGTATCCTTCGATTAAAACCCCATTTACTTACTCTCTGATAAAAACCACAATTGACCAGCATGGTCTGTAGATGGACCTACGGAACGTATGTATGACCGTAGGTGGAAATTAGCAGATAGTTAGAGGGAAAATGCAGTTGGGTCAACATAAAATGGTTATAAATCTTATCCAAAAAATGAATTAGGTGTCAAATAACCTATTAAAGGATAGATAATTGAATTATCTTTCCATAGCCACCGAGTTTGCTAAAATCAGACCTTTGAGTAAAATAAAGGCCTATCGAACAAACCCAACCTATGGACGTAAACGACGAACCGTCAATTAAATGAAGGCCCGTTAGTCCAGGTCGTAATTTGGTCCAACAACAATCAAATTAGGGATCTTTTGGTCTTTTGTAACTTCGTTTAAACCCTAAGATACGCCATTTTGACCCTAAATCATCATATTTTAGTCAGTTTAAGCATACAAACATAACTAAAACTTATCTAAGTTAAAATCATAAATCTAAACTTAGAAAATTAGAAACAAGAAAGGACAAAAATGTCATGAACGCTACTTTAAGAACGCAACAAGGTTCCAACAGTTCCTGCCCCAAAATCTAAATATTTTTTTTTGGATTTCATCACCAATTATGTGGGATTTCACTAATGGATTCCTTTCACCTATGAGATCCCTAGTTTTCAGTCAGTTCTTGATTCTATTATCATGATTAAACCGAAGGATTCTAGAACTAAAACACATCATCATAAATTAGTTAAATATATGCTTCAAATCAGATTGTAAAGTTATTATTCAGCTTATTGCATGAATTTCAGAACCCTAGCTATGTATTTCTTTAGTTCTTAATTCCACATGCAATGCCAGGTATTTCAGTTCCTTCAGATATATATACATGCCTTAGTTATAAATGCATAATTACCAGATTAATTGTTGCATTCTGAGTTTGCATGTTTAGTTTTAATTATCCAGTATTTACAGAAACTCAATCATAATAAGTTAATTACATAATTCATCAGGAGTACAATAATACCGAGTTGGACTAGGTTCTATCGTACCCAATTAGTCCCATAACTACAAGCCAAGTAGGTTGTAAGTCTCTTCTGTGGGAAATTACTTTCGTGATCATGCCAACATGCCTTTATATATCTGGCAGGGTATATTGGGTCATCTTGATGGGGCGTATACTACGGACTCCACATTTAACGCATGTGGTTTTATTATTGGTTATTAGAAGCTCCCACAGATCAGTCAGACTCTAATATATTGACCATATTTACAGTTCAGTTATTACTCAGTCTCAGCAGGTCATAAATTTGGTCATTGCATGTAGTTAGCTTAGAATTCAGTATATCATATTTGAATTATTATACTTGTTTTTGTTTTTGTTCAGTTATGTTTTATTTAAGCTTTACTCTATCTTACATGCTCAACACCATCACGCATAGATCGATTCTCGATCTCTAATTAAGAAGATTCAGTGGTGAGTTCTCATTCTCCCAAGACAGTAGTCATGAGTTCATTTCAGTCTTTTAGTTATCTAGTTTCAGTTTTTACTAGACTTAGATGGGATTGTCCCAACAATTCTAGTGAGTTAGAGGCTCATTTCGGGCATAGTTAGTTTCAGCTCAGTACTGAGTAAATATTTTCTTTTTATTAACTCGTTGTTTTCAAATATCTCAGTTATAGAATATAGGTGTTCCCCATCTTTTCACTATATGTTATGATTTAGCTTCCACATTTAGTTTATTATCTTTAGTATGCTAATGATCATGCCAACGGGGTTAGCTTGGGATCACTTGTGGTCCTAGGTTCCGTGTCCGCATCTTGGGGGTAGCTCGGGGTGCGACAATTACTGTCGAGTCTTGCTTTCTAATAATTTTAATTTAATGGGTTTTTTATTTGAAAAACAAAACCACCAATGTGTTTTCAGCTTGCATGAGAGTGAGGTCGCAAAACTAAAACAACTAGACTTATGGCCTAAGGAATGACTTGACATGAGGTTCAGCCTAAGAGGGTGAGTCCTAGTACCATATCCAAGCACCCTCTACCAAATGTTAAGGGTGTGATTAAGGCGTAGGCTTGTTCGTTTAGACGAGTGGGTATCCTAGAGGTATCCAAATTATATGGGTTAAGTTGCCCAAGCGGAAACTTATTTCCACCTAAATCTTAGACTAGTCACCATTGTATTGCGAATTTTCCAATCGAAAGAATTTACCCAATAGTTTGTGTGCAAATATATTGAGGTCATACCCCAAAAACTCTCTCTTATACTTGTTTTATCCTTTATATTTGCTATTTTACTACTTGTGAGAAAACCCTTTTCTTTATATTTGACACTTTCACCCGTATGAATTCCTTTAGTTAAACTATAAACACAATAATAACAACTTCGTGTTAACTCATTCATTTAGGTAATTCATACAACATTAACAAAAACCCAGCCCTATATGTTTCATGAGTGAATCAAAATTTGCCCAATGACTAAATTAGTGCTTTAATCACACAAAAAAGTCTATTTTTGGTCAATTTTCACTGCAAAAAGATCAACATAATCTTACTGTCTAACTACTTTTATTGCATATGAGCCCAATATCAAAGTTTCTTGTTCAAATTATTGACTATATTCACTTGATTTATAAAAAGAAAAAAAATTTCCTCTATTTTTGCTAATCTCATGTTTCTCAACTTCCCAATTTTTAATCTTAAAGTCATGGAAGATAAGAATTCAGCCTTTAAACTAAGTTAATGAACTTACCTTCTTCTCTTTCTTCTTCTTCTTCCACTTCTCTCTTTAGTTTGAAAATCGAGGCATTCAATTTTTAATTTATTTTCTCCTTGCTCATCATAGAACCAGAAAATCCTATATCTTTTTTTATCGCTGAAGTTGCAGAAAAACCTACTGCTTCTATTAGGGTTTTCAACCTCTTTTTTAAGTTAAAAAATTCTGACTTTTTTAAAATCTAAATGACATATATGCCCTTATTTTAGTAAGGGCATTACAAAGAGAAAGTTAAAAAGAGCAACAATAATATTTAAAAAAGGAAAAACAAAACGCACAACAAAAAAATATATATGTAATTTTTTTTTCCTAAAAGGAGGAACAAATATTTTTTAAAAAAATGAAAGGTCAAAAAATATTTAGGAAAAAGACTAATAGAACAGTGTCAAAAACGAAAAATAAAATTAAAAAAATCAAAAACCAAAAAATGATAAACAAAGCATTTGAAAGCATAATAACAATAATAATAAAATAATAAAAAGACAAAACAAAAATAACGATAAAACAATAAAGAAAAAGTTAAAAAACATATGTTAATTTTACTATATATATTTTTTATTAAATATATGTTTTTATTTATATTTTAATTAATGGGAATACATTAATAAAATATGGTTGTTTAAAATAAATAAAAGAATGAGAGTAAATCACATTTTTATTATTAAGATAAATAATATATTATCCAAAAATTAATTCAACGTCAATAAAGCGACCATGCTAGAACCACGGGACTCGAGGGGTGCCTAATACTTTCCCTTCTGTCAACAAGAATTTCTTACCCGAATTTTAATTTCGCAGACCATAAAATAAAGAGTCAACTTTATTTTGATTAGGGATTTAAATATGGTAACTTGGAACACCAAAACACAATTCCAAGTGGTGACTTTGAATAAACAAAATAATCTCTTTTCAAAATATCATTTTAATTAGACAAAACTCTTTTCTTTCCACACATTAAACAATTTTGAGAAAGAATAGAGGTGTGACGGATGGCAACTATGCTTGGGATAACCAAAATTCGAGCTTCTAAACATTGATTTGTATATGACTTTATTATTCATTTTCGTTTGGATATAATTTGTTGTTTTAATGTGCTAATTGTTTATTTATTTAATGTTTTTATGTTATTTGAACTACATATATATTTTCTTCTCTCTCGCACACTTTTGAGTCTTCAAATACCATTACGAAAATTTCAACTGCGCACCCCACTTCTGTGAAGATAGCTAGTGGATCTTCAGTCCATGGTGAAGAATTTCTAATCTCACTTGTTTAGGATAGGAGAACCCATGCACAAAGATGAAAAACACTGCTACAGGTACGTTGCTATTCCCTAACTTAAGTAGTACATTTGAGTAAGCCATTCTAGTGGCCTATCCCCTTTATATTTATGATTCACACTAGAAGGCTCTGCTTATTTTCATACTTCGCATTTAACTTGAATGACTTGATGTAAGAATTGAGTGTGAATAGTTGCATTGGTAAAAAAGAATTTTAATATTTAAAAGTTTTTTTATTGTCCAATCTGAATGAACTACGCACACATGATTCTCACATTGATGAGATATGTAGGCAACCCTCTTTGGTTTTAGTGATCCTTATTCAAAATTCAAAAAATATGTATTTCTTTTTAATTAATAATGTTGTGTTTATGATCTTCCTGAACTACGCGTACCTAATTCTTGCTTTGACAAGCAAAAAAATATTAATTTTTTAGAAAATATTTGACTTGGTTGGTAACAACCTTCTTAGAAATATGCATAAGAAAAATAATAAAGTGTAAAACTATTTGAAAAGATGGACAAATTTTCTTGTAACCAATAGACTATTTTTGGTATCTCTTGATATATTTATGTTATAGTTGAGAAATTGGTTTTCTAAAAGTTAAGAGTAAAACAAATTCGACCGCATTGTTTCCTATGCATTGTGTGGTGAGTTTTAGATATAAAATTCAATGGAATGACTTCTGATCTAGAATTTGGCCTAAATATTGGTTAAAGTAAAATTGTGAGCAATATTTAACTTGAAAAATGATTATAGACTTTGTTTGATCCTATTGTGTTATTCAAGCCTACCAAATAACATGTTATCCATACAATTTCCGTTTCGAGCCTGAAACATTTTTATTTAAATAACATTAACTTCACATATATCATTTTTTTAGTGCATAAAAGCATTATTTTCTGGATCTCACCTCCATGTACGCACTATCAATTAGATACACAGCGCTGAAATCTAAGTTTGATATCAAGGTGAAAAGACCAAGTATGTTAAAGTTGAAGCAAAATGATAAAAAAAATCTAGAATAAAAAAAAGAAGGGAGATAAAGTTGAAAAAAAATTAATGGGAAGAAGTTTTCAAGAAAACAAAGATCAAATTCGAAAATGAAAAAAATATTGAAATTTGTGAAAAATTTAAGGAGGAAATAATCACTTTACTCCATATGAATATCCTGCCTTTCTTCAAACCTACATTATAAGTCAATAACCCGTCCTATTTGATCTCATTTTGTGTGTTCTCACATCAATGGATACTTACATAAGGGCCGAGCATATGGTATCTCAATCTCATAGATTGAATATCTTTTCGTGTGTGAGTGACTTTGATATAAAATGTTATAAGATCGAAACACTTTTATTATGTGAAGTAGGACTTTATTTGTTGTGATGACACTTGAAACATGAAGATATGAATAATTTTATCCCTTAACTTAGGCAAGATGAACTCAGGTAAATACTTAAGTATGTTTGAGATACCATCTGAAATTATAGTGATTACTCAAAGTGGACCTGAAATTTGTCTGAAAGTAGTTGAAGATAACTCATATGCATCATGCTAATTGTTGGTACCAACTAAAGTCTTAATCTTTTTCAACCATTAACTGAATAGTTTCTCAAAAGATGTCTTTTTTAGGAAAAATTAAGAAAAAATAAAAATAATTTAAGACTTTTATGAATTACGTTTGACCTGATTCTTGCTATACAAGATACGTAGGCAGTCTCACAATAGGCTGAGTCTCACGAAATAAAATCTTATATCCTCAAATGATAAAAAAATGAATTATTTTTTAAAAAAACAAAGATAAATTAAAATGATAAATTAAAAAGACTCCTCAATTTAAAAACTAAGCATAATTTTATTTGTTAAAACAAACACTAACATTTCTAAGAAATAAACACTTTATCATCATTCATTTCTAGGGAACAAACTCCCTATATGATCTTGCATTTATTTTGGAAACATGTATTTCTCATTAATGCTACTAATAATAAAAAAATGTTTTCTAGTGCAAACTGGACTATAAATGAAAATGTTGTGGTGATTGTAAATGATGATTAAGTTTAATTAGATATTCTTCAATATAAGATTTAGAATTAGCAGGACCCTCCTGAATAATGGGACAAGCAGGACCCTCTTAGATAATGAGACTAACAGGACCCTCCTGGATAATGAGATTAGCAGGAGCCTCCTGGATAATGGGACTAGCAGGACCCTTTAGTGGATAATGGAATTAGTAAGACACTCTTGGATTATGGGACTAGCAGAACCCTTTAGTGGAAAATGGGATTAAATGGACCCTACTGGATAATTGGAATAGCAGACCCCTCATGAATAATAGGATTAGTAGGACCCTCTTGGATAATGGAACTAGTAGGATCCGTCTAGATAATGGTATTAGCAGGACCCTCCTGGATAATGGAACTAGCAGGACCCTCCTCATAATGGGATTAGCAAGACCCTCATGGATAATGGCAGTAGCAGGACCCTTCTGAATAATGAGATGAGCAGGACACTCCTAGATAAAGGGACTAGAAAGACCCTCTTGGATAATGGGATCAGCAAGACCCTCTTGGATAATGGGATCAGCAAGACCCTCTTGGATAATGGTACTAGCAGAACCCTCCTCATAATGGGATTAGCAGGACTCTCCTGGATGATGGGACTAGCAGGACTCTCTTGAACAATGGGACAAGCGGGAACCTCCTTATAATGGGATTAACAGAACCCTCCTGGATAACAGAACTAGCAGGACTCTCATACATATTGGGACTAGCAGGACCCTCCTGGATAATGGGACTGGAAGGACAGTCCTTATAATAGGACTAGTAGGACCCTCTTGACAAATGAGATATAGTGTAGCAAGGACACTCTTGAACAATGGGACATAATATAGCAGGATCCTGCTTGATAATGGGATTCGTATCTTTCTCCTAGGATAAAACCTTTCTAGTATGAGTTTATTTTTTTGTTTGTTTTTTTTTATTTGCATTTTCTAATAACTTACAAAAATTATTCAATGAAAATTGAGGCAAATTTTTTTCTCTTGTGTGTGATGGTTTTCAGGTTTCTTGAAGCGAAACATGTATTTGAGATTCAAGAACAATGTTCAACTCTATTTAGAATGATTAATCCCCATGATCGCCAAAAATTTGCTTCTACAATACATATAATAGCCTGACTTCCTGACTTCTACTTCTATCAATCTACAGATTGAAAAAAGATGCAGATATTCAAGAACATATTCAAAATTTTCATTTTAGAGAGTGTCAAAAACTAACTCTAAGTGTCAAACTAAGCATCGATTCCATTCAAGATCAAAATACTCACTAAAATCAAGGTGATATTTGAAAGTCAAGACTGATGTGAAGCGACATAGTTAGGAACTTATATTTTTATCCTTTTGGCTATTATCTTTGGGTTTATATTATGTAAGTGTAATAGGCCACGACTTGTAGACTCGATAGAACCTCACTTAACTTCGAATTCATCACCTCATCTCCTTGAACTACAAGTGATATGATTCTTTTATAGCCCGTGATATGTAGGATGTCCAAAACCAAGAGTCAGTCGCGCGAATTTTGTCTTTCGAATAAGAGTCGGTCAAAACTTGTCACTTTGTCTAATTCTTTGTCTGAAAACTCTTCGTGTTTCCATTCAAAGAGGGGCAAACTGTAGACATATAATTTTTGATCGAATTTAAGTTTATACCCTTTTTAGAGCATAAATATTTTTTATTAATATTTTGACTTTTATCTTATTTTATTAGGTTTATTTTTTAATAAAAGACTTGAAAACAATATAAATAAAATCAGTTTTTAAGGTAAGTTTTAATTTTAATTATTTAAAAAAGATATAAATGATTCCAAAAATATATATTTAGATTTAATAAATAAAATAATATTTCTTAATTATATTTTAAAGAATTTATTATTTAACTTTTCTTATATATATATTTTATTTAAAAAAATTGTTAATATTTTTAAGCATCATAATATATTATAATAATCTACCACTACCCTTACCCCATTTCCTCACCCACATCTCAATCCCGCTACCCCACGCAACCAATATACTTCCCACCCATTTTTATACATGCACAACACACATACACAGATGGTGTTAGACCCGCAAACTACTTGATCTAACTACGTGCTGACATGTCAAGGACTTGAGCATTGGTCTTGACATGGATGATGGCAAAACAGTGCAACACAGGTTCAAGGTGTCAGGGTATTGGCAAGGCAGCTTGAACATGCAAGGCTTACGTGCGGGCTAGAGCCATTGGCAAGGCAGCGTGTTAGCTTGACAAGGGTAAGTTGTGAAGACTTGACAATGGCAAGAACAAAGGAAGTTCACGTGAATTGCTGAAATAAAACTAAGTGTTGGAGGACAGCTAAAATATTCTAAGTGTTGGAATGTAGCCTGAAATATTCTAACTGTTAGAATATTAGTATTTCATGTAAATAAGAATGTAATTTGAATTAGATTATCTATTAGAAATATAGTTGTTGGAAATTTAGTTTGAATCCTGTGATGACAAGTGCCGGACAAGTGTCATTTGTAACTGCCGCATGTAACTGCCATGTGCAGAAATTTTATGACGGGTGGAAATTCGTCTAAGGCTTAGAGAGAGTGTCTTCTAGCCTTAGACAAATTCGTGAAGCCTCTATTGTATTAATTATCAGATTAATAAAGGTTAAGACGAGTTCCTGTAAAGTCTGTTTGTTGTTTAACTTTTCTGCTAAAGTATTTCTATACTTAGTCAAATTCGTGGGTGTAAAATAGGCTAAGTGTTATAGACGTTTGTATGATTGCCTAGAGTGGTGTTCGGTAAAAATAAATCGACCCTCTTTCAATTGGTATCAGAGCACGGTTGAATGATGGTGAAGAACGCAGAACTGTGCGAACTGGCACGAAAAATTGAAGCATTCGTTGGGTTTACTGATGATATTTTTGGGAGACTATACGTTTGTGAATTTTTTTTTACACAAGTCATTTATTTGAGACTTGACGCTGAGAAAGTTCAGGGGGAGATTGGTGTATATCGACAGAATGTTGATAATCATATTACTAAAATCTTGGATTTTCGTACCACAACTACGTAACAACTTGAGGGACTGTAGAAGAAAAATGAGAACCTTCGTGCAAAGCTCGTTGTATTGTGTCGGGCTGTGACTACGTTGAGTTAAAATAGTGTTGAATCATTTTAGGTTAAAATTCCATAACCTAAAGCCTTTAGTGGCGCAAGAAGTGCTAAAGAACTGGAAAACTTCATTTGGGACATGGAACAGTATTTTACTGCTGCAAGGGTGCCTGATGCCAATAAGTTAAACATTACCACAGTGTACTTGACGGGTGATGCTAAACTTTGGTGGAGAACTTGAAATACAGATGATGTAAGTGTTGGTCGTCCTAAAATTGATACATAGGATAAATTAATAAAACAAATGCGTGATCAATTTCTTTCTAGCAACGCATCTTGGCTTACAAGGGATAAATTGAAAAGGCTAAGGCAGACGGGTTCGGTGAGGGAATACATTAAAGAATTCACCTCTGTGATGTTAGACATACAGAATATGTCTGATGAGGATAAGTTACTCAACTTCATTTCTGGTATGCAAGGCTGGGCTCAAAACGAACTATGGATGCAGAATGTTAAAGATCTGCCTGGTGCAATTGCTACTGCAGATTCGTTGGTTGATTTTTGGACAACTCGTCCTCTGACAGATGTTCCCTCCACTTCAAAAACTAAGAAAAAGAACGATAAGAAAGGGGAATGGAAAAAGGATAGTCGTAAGGACGGTACAAATGACAAAGGAAAGGCACAAATGAAGGATGGAAAAGACAGACCAAAGAACAAAGTTGGTAATTCTAAGGGCTGTTGGACTGGTGGTGGTCCTCATTTGTCCAAGTCTTGTCCAAACCGGGAAAAGGTAAATGCTTTGCTCGCTGGAAATATGAATCAAAGGGAGGAAGATGAGGAAATCGTGGCTGCAATGGCAAACCCATCGGGATTGTCCTTCAACCACATTACAGGGATTAATAATGTTAGAGAAATGTCTAGTACTTCGAATCCTCATGCTTCCCTAATTCATAGAGAAATGACAGTGAAAGAACAACGTGTGATGGCAATGGTTGATACATGAGCCACTCATACGTTTGTAGATGTGAGAATTGCTACAAAATTGGGGCTGAAGTTGTATAAATGCCCTTCCTACATCAAAATGGTCAATGCTAAGGCACAAGCCATTGTGGGTATGGCTTATGGTGTGACTATGTCGACTGGAAGTTGGGTGGGAAAACAAAATTTGACGGTGATACCGCTTGGTGAATTTGAGATCATAGTTGAGATTGATTTTCTAAGAATATTCCAGTTTGTTCCGTTTCCTCACTTAGATGGAGTGATGGTCATGAATGGAGCAATGTCGGATTTCTTAAAAGAGTTCATCCATTTGGGAACAGTAATAAAGTTGCAAAGAAGAAAGACAAAAGAATCTTCTTGTCTGCTATGTTAATCGACAAAGGGCTGAAGAAAGGTAATGACACTATACTTGCTGCCTTGGTTGAAGTGAAACCTGATGTTAAGATGGAAGTACCTGATTGTGTTGCTTAATTTCTTAAACAGTATATTGATGTTATGCCGCCTGAATTACAAAAGAAATTACCACCAAGGAGGGATATTGATCATAAAATTGAATTGTTGCCTGGTACGGTTGCTCCTGCACAGGCTCCTTATCATATGGCTCCTAAGGAATTGGTTTAATTACGCAAACAATTGAACGAGTTATTGGATGCTGTATTGATTCAACCATTTAAGGCTCCATATGGTGCCCCTATTTTATTTCAAAAGAAACAGGATGGGATGAAGCAAATGTGTATAGACTACAGGGCGCTGAACAAGGCAACTATAAAGAACAAGTATCCGGTTGCAGTGGTGCAGGATTTGATGGACAGGTTGAGTAAGGCATGTTGGTTCACAAAATATGATCTCAGGGCGGATTATTGGCAGGTTAGGATAGCTGAAGGTGATGAACAGAAAACAACATGTGTAACTAGATATGGTTCATATGAATTCCTTGTAATGCCATTTGGGCTGACATATGCTCTGGCAACGTTTCACAAATTAATGAATAATGTCCTGTTTGACTATCTTGATGACTTTGTTGTTGTCTGTCTAGATGATATTGTCATTTATAGTCAAACATTGGAGGAACATGTTAATCACTTAAGTTTGGTTCTGTCTCAGTTGAGAAAATACACACTTTATGTCAAGATGGAAAAGTGCGAGTTTGCTCAACAAGAGATAAAATTCTTGGGGCATCTTGTTAGTAAAAACCAAGTTCGAATGGATCCTAAGAAAGTGCAAGCCATTGTTGATTGGCAGGCACCTCGTCATGTGAAGGATTTGAGGTCGTTTCTTGGCTTGGTTAACTATTACAGAAAATTCATTGCTGGTTACTCAAAAAGGGCAGCGGCTTTGACAGATTTGTTGAAGAAGGATACAAAGTGGGTTTGGTTTGAACGATGTGATGAAGCATTTCAGAATATGAGAATGCTATTGCATCTGAACCTATACTCAAGTTACCTGATTTTGAGTTACCATTTGAAGTGCACACTGATGTATCAGACAAGGCAATTGGTGGCGTATTAGTGCAGGAAGGTCATCCAGTGGCCTTTGAAAGTAGGAAATTAAATGATGATGAACATCGATACTCAACATATAAAAAGAAATGGTTGCGGTGGTACACTGTTTGCAGGTTTGGAGAGTCTATCTCCTGCGTACTCAATTTGTAGTAAGAACTCATAATGTAGCAAATACATTTTTCAAGACACAAAAAAGTGGAGTCCTAAACAAGCACGGTGGCAAGAGTTTCTGGCAGAATATGAATTTGTGTGGGAACATAAACCAGGAAAGCACAACCTGGTTGCTGATGCGTTGAGTAGAAAAAAAGTATTTGTTGTAGTATATTTAATTTTAAAACATGAAACTAATTTCTATGATAGAATCAGGTTGTGTGCTGCAAATGATTCATTGTATGTTAAATGGATGAGTCAAGTGCAAGATGGCACAATGAGACGGTATTGGATCGAGGACGATCTGCTCTATTTTAAAGGGGGGAGAATCGTTGTACCATATCAGGGTGGATTGCGCAAAGACTTAATGAAAGAGTCACATGATTCTTCTTGGGCTGGACATCCAGGTGTTAAAAGGATGTTAGCCTTACTGTCTCGTTTTTATTTTTGGCCAAAGATGGAAGACGATATAGAGGCATACGTCAAGACTTGTTATGTTTGTCAAGTTGACAAGGCAGAACGTAAGATGGAAGCAGGTTTGGTTCAAACTTTGCCAGTTCCTGAAAGGCCATGGCTATCAGTAAGCATGGATTTCATTTCTGGATTCCCTAAGGTAGATGGCAAAGCATCTATCATGGTGATAGTTGAAAGGATTTCAAAATATTCTATTTTTATTGCTGCACCTGAACTATGTTCATCTAAAGTTGCTGCTGATTTGTTCTATAAATATGTGGTTAAGTACTTTGGTGTTCCGGCTGACATTGTGAGTGATAGAGATACAAGGTTCACTGGTAGATTTTGGACAGCTTTATTTAATATGATGGGAACCTAGTTAAAATTATCTTTGGCCATATCAGGGTGGATTGCGCAAAGACTTAATGAAAGAGTCACATGATTCTTCTTGGGCTGGACATCCAGGTGTTAAAAGGATGTTAGCCTTACTGTCTCGTTTTTATTTTTGGCCAAAGATGGAAGAAGATATAGAGGCATACGTCAAGACTTGTTATGTTTGTCAAGTTGACAAGGCAGAACGTAAGATGGAAGCAGGTTTGGTTCAAACTTTGCCAGTTCCTGAAAAGGCCATGGCTATCAGTAAGCATAGATTTCATTTCTGGATTCCCTAAGGTAGATGGCAAAGCATCTATCATGGTGATAGTTGAAAGGATTTCAAAATATTCTGTTTTTATTGCTGCACCTGAAATATGTTCATCTGAAGTTGCTGCTGATTTGTTCTATAAATATGTGGTTAAGTACTTTGGTGTTCCGGCTGACATTGTGAGTGATAGAGATACAAGGTTCACTAGTAGATTTTGGACAGCTTTATTTAATATGATGGGAACCTAGTTAAAATTATCTGCTGCAAATCATCCACACACAAATGGACAGACGGAAAGAATTAATCACTTGTTGGAAGAATACATGAGGTACTATGTGACAGCAAGTCAAAGGAATTGGGTGACATTGTTAGACACTGCGCAGTTCTGCTATAATCTGCACAAGTTGTCTGCAACAGAAATGATCCCTTTTGAAATCATTTTAGGCAAACAACCTATAATGCCACTAGATGTTGCCAAATAAAAAAATCAGGGAAAGTGTCCAGCAACATACAGGGTTGCAAGGGACAGACTTGAAATGTTATCTAAGGCACAGGATAGCTTGCGCAAGGATTAGCGGCGCATGTAGAAGTATGCAGATCAACATCGTCGCTCAGTTGAGTTCAATGTGGGTGATAAGGTGTTACTGAAACTTACTCCACAAATCTGGAAACAGATTGTAAGTAAGAATAGACATCGGGGTTTGATTCCTAAGTATGATGGTCCATTCGAAGTGGTGAAACGAGTGGACAAAGTTGCTTATAGGTTAAAGTTGCCAGAAAGGTTGAAAATTCATCCCACTTTCCATGTGAGTTTCTTGAAACCTTACTTTGAAGATGCATATGATCCGGACAGAAACAGGTCAAAGAGGGCTCCTCCATCAGTACCTACACAGTATGATGCTGAAATTGAGAAGATCCTTGATCACCGGGTTTTGGGCACAAGTAAGAAGAATACTAAGACAGAATTCTTGGTTCACTGGAAAGGCAAGAGTGGAGCTGATACAGTTTGGCAGAAGGCGAAAGACTTATGGCAGTTTGATGCTCAAATCGAGGACTATCTTAAAATAGTCTCGATGAGGACATCGAGTTCAAGTGGTGCGGGTGGTCTGTTAGAACCTCAAATTACTTGATCTAACTACGTGCTGATATGTCAAGGACTTGGGCATTGGTCTTGACATGGATGATGGCAAAATAGTTCAACACAGGTTCAAGGTGCTTGGGTGTTTGCAAGGCATCTTGAACATGCAAGGCTTACGTGCGGGCCAGAGCCATTGGCGAGGCAGCGTGTTGGCTTTACAAGGAAAAGCTGTGGAGACTTGACAATAGCAAGAATAAAGGTTGTTCACGTTAATTGCTGAAATAAAACTAAGTGTTAGAGGACAGCTAAAAAGTGTTGGAAGCTGGCTGAAACACTCTAAGTGTTGAAATGTAGCCTGAAATATTCTAAGTGTTAGAATATTAGTATTTCGTGTAGATAAGAATGTAATTTGAAATAGATTCTATCTGTTAGAAATATAGTTGTTGCAAACTTAGTTTGAATCCTGTGATGACAATTGTCGGACAGATGTCATTTGTAACTGCCACATGTAACTACCATGTGCAAAAATTTTATTAAGAGTGGAAATTCGTCTAAGGCTCAGAGAGAGTGTTTTCTATCCTTAGACAAATTCCTGAAGCCTTCCTTTGTATTAATTATCAAATTAATAAAGGTTGTGACGAGTTCCTGTAAAGTCTGTTTGTTGTTTAACTTTGCTGCTAAAGTATTTTTATACTTAGTCAAATTCGTGGGTGTAAAATAGGCTGAGTGTTACAGACATTTGTAAGACTGCCTAGAGTGGTGTTCGGTAAAAATAAATCAACCCTCTTTCAAATGGAGAAAGAAAAGAGAGGAAAAGGAGAAGAAAAGGAGACGAAAAGAAGGAAAAAAACAAGACAGATACCTCTACACACACACGCAGCCAAAAGAAGAAAAATACAAATACCAAAAAAAACATACGCACGGAAAGGAAACACAACCCAATAATAGATTTCATTCGTTGTTTCTAAAATTTTTCATCTCGTAATCTCAAGAGGTAATACTTAATCCTTTTTATATAGTTTAATGTCATGATCATAAAAGCATTGGTTGTAATACATTGTAATTGGTAAATTTCGTATTTGTTTAAACCATATATATTCATTGATGTGATAATATGAAGTATGTTTAAATCTTTCATCTCAATTTTATGTTTATTGTTTTTATATCATTAGACTTAGTACGAAATTGTTATAACAAAACTTAGTTTATTTCCTGTTAGCACTATTGTCCAAGTCTATTCTTATTGTCATATTTTTTTTTAATAATCATATGTATAGTTATAGTTTAATAAATTAAAATGATGTTAAATTTAGTTAGTAGGTGCTTGTTTTCATGTTAATAACGTAAAAGAAAGGATTAAAAGTAAAAAAATTAAACGAAGGAGAAAACATAATTAAGAAAAAAAGAAGAGAAAGTTCAAAAGAGCAACAATAATATAAAAAAAAAAAAAAAGGAAGAACAAAAACGCACAACAAAATAAATATATCTAATGTTTTTTTTAAAGGGGGGAACAATTTTTTTTCAAAAAATGAAAAGTCTAAAATTATTAGGAAAATGACGAATAGAACACATGTCAAAAACAAAAGTAAAAATAATAAATAAAAAAATAAAAAGATAAACGAAGCATTGAAAGCATAATAACAATAATAATGAAAAGATAAAACAAACATAACGATAAATTTTTTTTATAAAAATCTTTTAATTTTACTCTATTTTTAACAATAATTTATGCACGTATATATATTCTTTATTAATGGGCATACATTAGCAAAATAAGGTAGTTTTAACATAAATATAAGAATGAGAGTACATAACATATTTATTGTTAAACTAAATAATATATCATCCAAAAATTAAATAAAGTCAAAAAAAAAAGTCAATAAAGCGAGCTACTTGAACTACGCGACTCCAGGGGTGTCTAATACCTTCCCTAGGTTAACAGAAATTCTTACCCAATTTTTTATTTCGCAGACCATAATATAAAGAGACAACTTTCTTTTGATTAGGGATTTAAATAAGGTAACTTGGAACACAAAAACTCAGTTCCAAGTGACGACTCTGAATAAATAAAATAATCTCTTTTCAAAATGTCACTTTAATTGGACAAAACTCTTTATTTCAAAACATTAATCAATTTTGAGAAAGAATGTATTTATTGATTAATTATCATATTGTTTGGTAAGAATGAATTCATGTACAGTAAGTACTTTATCATAAGAGTTGTAGAATATTTTTTATTCCTTCTTATTTATTCTGAATTATTAAATTTAAGAATCACAGTCTAATATGATATATAATAAGTTAATACATTTTAATTATAGATCTTTTGTATGGATGATTTTGACTTTCAAATATGGACCTTCATATTTTTTGTCAAAACTTCTTGAATTTATGGTAAAAAAATATTCATAAGAGTCAATAATATTTTCTAAATCAATTTGACTTTATGTTGTGACATAAATATTTGTTTTGGCTCGTAAAATATCAATAAATTGTGATATTAATTTTTATGATATTTTATTAAGCACCTTCAGTTTTAATTAAATAAAATACTCATTTGTGATATTTTTCATGTGAAAAATTCACAAATTAAAAAAGCTAATAATTATTAAATCATTTAATTTATTTATGTACTATATTAAATTTGTAGTGACAATCCATATTTAAGAGTAATGTAATTTCTAAATATAGTTGATATGTAAGATAATTTCAATATAAAATAATTAAGGAAATATGACAATAATTAAAATTTTAAATTTACCTGGTCCCTACTTATCAAATAAAATTAATTAAGTTTATAATCACACACCTGACTCCTACTCATTCAATTAATAATAAATTAAATAAAATTCAAAAATTACCCTCCTATTTATTAACCAAAATGCTTACGATCATATCATAATAACTATAACAAAAATTTGACCCATTTTCCTTTTACTCATCAAATTAAATAAAATAAAATTCAAAATTTATCCTCTTAGGTCCTGACTCCTACTCATCAAATTAAATACTTGAGAAAATATCATTAAAAATAGAATTTAAAATCTACTTTCTTGATTCCTACTTGTTAAATTAAATTAAAGTACAAATTTACTCCCTTAGTTCATTTAATTAAATACCTAAGAAAATATTACACAAACTGAAATTAAAAATTTATTCTTCTGACTCCTATTTATCAAATTGATCAAATAAAGCTTAAAATTTATCCTCATTCTCTACTCATCAAATTACATAAAACAGAATGTTGCAAAGAATTAGAGAAACTGCTAGTCCTCCCTAGATCCTACGCTTCCTTTGCTTCCAATATTCTTTCATTTGCAATATCAAACAAACAAGATATACATATGAGACTTTGAGATTTTGAGATTTTCATGATAATGTCGGCGAAGAATGGGAACATATGAGACTTTTTTTGCGACTCATGGCGAGTTTCCATCGGATAAGAAGATTAACAACTTTGATGATTTTTTTAACACCGAAAGTTGCAACGATGTTTGTAATTGTTTTAACTTATATTATTCCAAAAATAGATAGGTCAAAGACCATCTTTACTAAAATAAATCTGTTATGAATCTTAATTTTACTCAAACCATCCTTTAAAGACTAAGCAATATTTTTAATGTCATATCCTTGACTTTAAGAATGTTAGAAATTTTATAATTATTGGACATGTGTAAAACTATTGATAAAGTTATTATCAAAATCATTTAAATTGTATTTAGTCGTTCTGAAAAGACTTAATTGATCTCCACCACTCTAGTTTCTTGAAATCTCGCCGTATTTGTGACAATATTGTTCTTGTTCAAGGAGTTTATTAGATCAATGTTTCTAAAAGGAATAAAGGAAATTGATGCTTAAATTTGAGTGACAAAGAAACTTTTGATCAAATTGAATTGTCTTTTGCTTATTTACAGTTTGTGAGATTATTGAGGTAAATACCTGCTTGATCGCATAATTATGTAAGGAAAGTATGAGTAAACTAAGAGTTTGATTAAGATGATTAAAAAAATAATCAAATTCTGAGTTATATATATGAAATAATTTTAAAGCCTGAATACATCATCATTTAGGCAATTGTAGCTATATTATTTCAAACAATATATAGTGGTCATGTGTAAAAAACCAGTACTGTCCACAATTTATAAGATAAAAAGAAGATTGTTGTATGAAATTTACAACACATACTGCATAAATTATCAAAACTTTCTCCTATATCAACATTGTTGCTGTGACACTCATAAAATTTTTGAACTAAGACTCTGACCGTTGTTCATAGTAAGTGAGAGATTACCTAGGAATTAAAATTTTTTGAGTTTAAAGGCACCTAGATATATCACCCTAACTTAAAAAAAGAACGAAACAGGAAATAGCAAAATTTGAAAACATTCAAGTTATGCTTGATTTATGAGTTTTTGGTAAACTTCAAAGGACCATAACTCTCAGTACAAGATGAGTTAGGCTGTTTCAAGGTACCCAATGAAAGGTCTTTGAATAATATTTTCTAAGCCTCCGAGTTTTCTAATTTTGGAGTTCGGATAAGTGTGATATGACCTTTTGAAGTTAGGTTGTCCAGTTCAGGAAAATTAGCAGAAAATATTAGTATTTTCTTTATCCAATCAGAAATAATTTTCTTTTAATAATATTTTAGGGGTCTAATCCTATTCGGTTCAATTTTTTAATCTTAATATATGCCTAGGGTTTTAGTTGAGAGTTCAAAAAGAGAAAAATGATAAAAGAGAAGAAAAGAGGAGAAGATGAAGCTTTCGTCAAGATTCTTGCTTGTTGTTGTGGATTTTCGCCATTAGATCTAAAAATAAGAGGTATTTAAGCTTCCATAATATTGGGTTTGTTCACCCACACGCCAATCATGTTATTTTCAGCGCAATTTTATTCTTAAAGTTGAAAGATTAGAGTTAATGATGAGTTCATGATAGGTGTTCTTGAAGTTCAACCTAGATCTTTTGTGCTGGGGTTTGGATAATTTATTGAGATAAAATTTAGTAATTAGAGTGTTGTTTGAGTATATAAGAGTGTACTTGTGTTAATTATTCAAATCCAAGTGATTAGGGAATGAACCGTTCGATTCTAGGCGAGTTAGTGTGAGAAAACAAGCAAGAAAAATTTGTCAGATTTTTTTGGATTGGGACTGGAGTGATGGCCAGTCAGAGCACCCAAAACCCTCCTCTAAAATTTATTGGTTGGCGCCCCACGACACCCATAGAGCCAGGGCACCTACCCATTCTAATATGTCGTCGATTGCCCTGTTTGAGTTCGTTTAAAGTGCACCTTCACTCCTTTTCAATTCTAACTAATTTAAGCTACTTCTAAACACATAAAATCAGTCCTAACACGGTCATAACCTTTAATTTATAATTCAAATTCAAGGTAGAGTTTAGAGTTAAGTTCTGAGAATTCTTTTAAATATTCTAAGAAAGTCTCTTTGAGTCCTTTTGTGGAGTCATGTACAACTTCTAGTAACTTGTTTCATGACCCGAGCAAGTGAGTATGATAATGATGAGAATATATTCATGAGTCTACTTTGTCATCACGAGATCCTTTATATCACGAACCATAACTCTTGAATTCGTAATTCACATTCAAGAGATAGTTAAGAGTAGAGTTCAAGAAAGCCTTTTTGTTCAATTTTAATCCTTTGAGATGAAGTATTGATTTTAACTAAGTTTTGAGTAAGTAAGGATGCAAATGATAAGATTCGTATACATGAGTTCCTTATTCATATTTTTGACCCTTGAGTCGAGTCGTTCATGTCCAAAACTTCCGCATGAACTCCATTAGTTGAGTACCGTTGAGAGGAGTAGTATCTTCAAGTTCTAACTCTTGAATATTGAGTTCTATCTAAGGTTATTGAAAACCTTGCATTGAGTCGTTTACGTCCATAATTTGACATGAACTATATTTTAAGGAGTCTATTACAGAAGTTTTAAATTTTTTTAAGACATAAGCTTTCAAGTTGAGTAAAGATTAAGAGTAAAGTTCATTTTCTTTAACAATATGTATTAGAACTAAGTATCCCCAAGAGTAAATTTTTATACATTTAACAGGAGAGGAAACTGATATTTCCAAAAGAGTTTTGAGCAGTTTGAGCACTATATCTTATAGAACAGATGAGTTGTGAGAAGAGTTTCTAAATCATGGTTAGTATGACAATCGAGTATGTCATTAATCTTCAAGCAGTATGGTATCTAGATATGCAATCAATGTTTATGCAGTATGAATTTCTGAGTCATCAATGATCATATTTAAATAAAAATTTTGTATGTTTTGAGAAAGTGTTTTCAAGAGAAGATACCTCTTTGAAGAGGGTAGTTTTAGCAATTATCTCAAACAAGAGAAAGTAGTTTGGTTAAAAACTTTTGAGCTAGGTATAATTTTAAAGTAGCATTGAGCACATATATGGGGATGCGAGTTCATATTAACTCAAGTTTCTATAAATCATGTCTCTATCTTGGTTAATAAATGATCATACTTTTAGGATGACTCCTTAAGATGCTTTTATATAAGCTAGTGGATCCACTAAATTAAGTGTTCTATATGAAGATAAAGTATCAAATAGTTCTGGCAGCGTGGGCAAGACGTTTTATCATCACCTAGGCTCAAAGTGGTGGTTGTCGGTTAGAGAAATCCCAAAAATTTATATTGTATTTTTATATCTACAAACTTAGTATATTGTATTCTTAAATGCATTGAAGTTGTTTTCTACTGTTTTAAAAGTTTTCCATATATTGAATGTGTATTATTTATTTATATAGAGTCGAGTATCCAGAGTCAGAGTCGAGTATCATATCTTTTAGTTGAGTATGTTATCCTTTAAAACTTCTGAGTTGAGTAAGTTTGAATAGTTTTTAGTATTCCTTGAGTTGAGTAAGTTTGAAAATAGCTCAGTATGTTTATTTTTTTTCAATTTTCAAGCTTATGTTATGTTTTAAAATTGCCCTTACATGCTCGTACAGTTCCACGTACTAAGACATTTGGCCTGCATCTTTTCATGATGTAGACACTGGTATTCAGTATAATCAACATGAGATTCGTTTATAAACTCGAGATTTCGAATTAGCTATGGTGAGCCTTCTTATTTCAAGAGGATTTAATTTACTTTTAACTTTAGTCAGGATGTCGTGGGTCTTGTCCCGACATCCATCTTTATCAGTTCGAGGCTTCATAGATAGTCATTTTAGTTGATAAGTTTTATTATTAATTTATTTTTTCAAATGTTCTAAAGACTGAAGTTGCCTATTTTACGGTGATTTGAATATATTATTTTTATTCTAAGTTCTCCCTTTGAGTTAAAGTTTTGAAAATTTTAAGTTAGTCTTCCGCTTGTAGTCAGCCAAGATGAGGATTTGCTTGGGGGCAATCAGTGATTCTTGAGTGCCATTCATGTCAAGGGTGTAACTTGGGACGTGACAACTCTATGGGAGCACGAGGGTCATTAGCAAGTTTATACATATTATGGAAGTCCACCAGTTTCCCATTACTTTGCTAAACATTCCTCAAATTTATGCTTATTTGATTGAATTTCTTTATTTGATTGAGAATTTGTATTTCTTTGAGAAATTCAAAAGCTTAGTAGGTTTGTAACCTGTTCCATGATCATTCAGGCATCATACAATTAATTTTTTAGTAGGTGATATGACATGCTCTATTATGAATTCAAGATTTATGTTGGCGAACTTTATGCTATTACAAATATTACTAAACAACGATTGCATAGTCTAGATTTTAATTCAAATGTGGATAAAATTTCGTACACACATATTTATTAACATGAGGTTTGGCCAACGGTATTAAGAAAATAGTATTGCATTATAAGTGGTTTTTAGATTTTTAATTCATGTTATTTCTTGGTCATAAAGTTAGTTGTGCTGGATAAGAGAATGAGTATAATGTAATGGTTTTTTAATCTTTAGAAATTTCTTTAGTGTTTATAATTTTTTGGTGACAAAATCATCGATGCTCCGCCAGAATTTTGCTAGTAAACAATCAAAGCTACCACCATTTTCAGTCTTCTGGTACAATAGAAACAACCATTCAAACACTCTTAACGTTTCTTCCCCAGCGAAACACTCTTTACCAAAATTTCTATCTACCATCCAAAACCCAGCGAGATTCAACCTCCATTCCTTACTTTTTCTGGCTGAAAATAAAACAACCAAAAACAGCCACCCAAACAACCTTCAGTCACTATTCTCTCCAACCTAAAGAACCAGCATTCAAATATACCTTCAAAAACCTCAACACTGTTAGAATATATGATGAAAATTTTCTGATTTATTATCTTTGTTAAGTGTATATTTAGTTCCTACTTATATCTAGGTGTATATTTGTTTTCCTTAATTCTAGTCTTGTATTGATTGTATATAAAACATTGACATCAATGAAATAGTGAATAGGAAAAAGGATTAAAATCTTTCACGGTATAAGATTTCTACGGGAAAATATTTCCGCTTTCTCTTCAATCACCATCGTCCGCCCTCTCTTCTTCTTCGTCTCTCTTCTATCCTCATCATATAGAACTCAAAATCTTCCTTTTACCCGGCTCTTGTTGTATCCAACATCAAGACCATGTTCCATCATTCTTGAGATGGAGAACGTCCAATATTCAACATGGCCGAAACTATTAAAGATTCAAGCATGATCCTATCAAGTTCTTGACCATATTATTCCTTCGCCAAAGGGCGATGAGGAAGTGCCGAAAATAGATGAGGAGAAAGAGTTTTGGTCTACTCTTGATGCGACCATTTTACAGAGGATCTACGCCACCATATCTCATGGTCTTCTACATACAATTCTTGAGCCAGACACCACTACTATGGAAACATGGAATAGATTGCGTAACATATTCCAAGATAACAAACACTCTTGTGCCATCACCCTTGAGTATGATTTCACTCATGTGAACATGGAAGACTCAGGTATATCTTCCTATTGTCAACACCTCAAATCTTTGTCGTACCAACTAAAGAATGTAGGGTCTTCCGTCGACAACAATAGAATAGTTCTTCAACTGGTCTCTGGCCTCACTGAACCCTACAAAGGTGTGGCCACTCTCATTCGCCAACGAGATCCTCTACCACAATTTTATCAGGCCCGTTTGATGCCTCTTGAAGAGGATGACCTTGCTAAGAAGGCGGCACAGAGCTCCTTATCAGCCATGGTGGCTCATGATTTGAATGACTCACATGATATTGTTGATCATTGTTTTATTTCGGAAAGAAAAAAATATTATTTATTGTTTTAAAACTTGTTAGATTCACCACCAAATTTTTAAGAGAAATTAACAAAAATATTCTTCCAATCGACTAAAACAGGAAATCGAATTGAAAGAGTTTTAAAAAGGGTTCGGGGATTCATATTTATATTTTATGAAGGTGTTTAAGACATCAAAATATCCGTTAATACGGCTTTCATATAACTAACTTGTTTGGCTAAAGTGCCTAACTTAAGATTTTGAGATAAAAATTATTTAGAGTTGTTCTAAAAATAAAGTGTTAATTTTATTATCTAATTGAGATTTTGTAAGATTTATTTTTAGTTCATTTATTTTGATTTATCAAATCGCTAAAACAAATTGGTGTCTTGCGGGGGATTTTGAACTTTTTTAATTCTAAAACTAATACCAATTAATAACAAATAAGTAAGAGAGAGTGAGTGTGTGTGTGTGTGTGTGGGAGAGAGAGAGAGAGAGAGAGAGAGAGAGAGAGAGTTGAATCCAAATATGATTTCTGTCCGCCTGGACAGGTATTTGAACTCACTTTGTTTTGGGCCTTTGTCCATTTCCATGTGTCCTAAAATTCTAACAGTACAATAATGATAAAAGAAACAAGGGCTTAGGACCAAAAATAACAAAATACAAAGTTCTGGAAAAAAATTGGGCTTCTTGCAATTTCTCGGTTGGTAAGTCGAATTTGTGAGCATGACTCGATGGAGGAATTTGAGCCTTGGCGGCTCTCTCTAGGAATTGAGAGGAAGATAAGAATTCATAGTGAACTCGATTTCATTTACATGCAACACAAATAAAGGGAAAAAGTTAATAAATAATTTAACTATCGTAGCATAGGGAAAACAAGTTAACTTACTTGAAAATATGCATTAGTTCGGGAAAAAAGAGTAAGTTGACACATAATCCTATTTAAAAGAAACATGGATGGGCATATAGATAGACAAACGTTTTTTTAAAAATAAATAAATAAATAAATAGAGCACAAAATGCATCTAAAGAATTGTGATCGTTAATAGTACCCATGCGAGATGACAAGAATGGAGCAACTTAGCTAAGAGCACTTGTAACAGTGAGCCTAAGCGACCACAGATTTATAATAACAAACTACATATTTACCCAAAACTAAGGATTGACAAAAACATAAACTGAAAGAAATTGCAGTAGAATAACATGACAAAGGGCCCTGAGGATGAAAGGGGTTATAAATAACCACTAGAGAGAGAATCGATCAACATTATTTCTATGTGTTTTAACGAAAAAGAAAAAATATTTTATATTTTTTAAAGTTTAAACTTTTTAGAGTCACCACTTAATTTTGAAAAAAAGCAAGAAAAACATAGTTTTCAAAGACTTAAAAAAAATTATTTTCAAAACTTTAAATGGGTTCGAGGATTCCTATGAACGTCTTAGAAAGTTTATGAAAGCACCTAAGACATCCTTTAACTTGCGGTTATCCGACAACTAACTCATTTGGCTAAAATAACTAACTTATAAAATTTATTGGTAATTGTTTGAAAGTGTGTTTCTTCGTTGTTTATCTAAGCGACACATATAAATTGAAAAATATCTTTTAAAACTTAGTTTACTTTTATGTTACTAAAACGTTATGACATTCGACGGTGACTTGGAGTTTTCTAACTTTAAACTAACGACAAAAAAAAAAGATCAGTAATAAGGCGAGAGAGAGAGAGAGATTTTGAGTCCAAACCCGGGTTCTGTCCGCCTGGATCAGATTTTGGACCCACCTGTTTTCAGATTTTTTGACTCACTTCACCTGTACCTGTCCTAAATTCTAAGAATACAATAAGTAAATAAATAAATGCGCTTAGGCCCAACAACAACAAAATACAAATTTTAAGGGAAAAATAAAATTTGGGTCCGAATGACCCAATTTTCTTCAACTCTTCAATTGACTCCATATTCTTCAATATAGGTGCTTGTTCGTCGATTTCATGGCTTGTTAACTCGATAAGGAATTTTGAGCCTTGATGTCTCTCTCGAAATGTGAAAAGGGAGAGTTCATGGAGAACTAAAGCGAATTTTACATGCCATAAAGTAGATGAAGAGAATTAATATATAATCCAACTTACAAAATGCAAGGAGAGAAAAAAAATTATTAACCCCCAAAATATACTATTTTGACACAACAAGATGCATACTAACACACGATTCCACCAAAGGGAATCACACAGAAGCATACTGGATAACAACAACATTTAATTAAGAGTACACAAATATATCCATATAAATGTCTACCATGTCTAACTACATTAATATGTCTTCCATGCATGTCTACAGATGGCAGGGTTAAAAGAAATATGCAAAACCATCAATAAAATAAAAATAAGATGGAAAACAAATATAATAAAAAACAATAAAAGAAAGAGGGAGGGAGATAGAGTACTGGTCACATATATTATAATAATAGCCTATATACTACACTAATCAATATCATGAATTTAAAGGACACTAAATTAAAAAACTATTCTAACCCAGCATCATGTAAAAAATGATTACTCAAGAACAAGCAACAAATTAAAGAGGACAAACACAACAAAGATAATCACATTGATCAATAAATAGGAATAACACGGAGTGACGCAAATCCATTTTATTCAAAATCATAAAAGTCATTAGACTCAAATAGCAGAATCAAAATCAAAGTGGAAGCTACATACATTCTAACTATAAACTTTGTATTACTTGAGAGTACACTAATAAACTATCAGCATGAACAAATAAGTCTCAGCAGCACATAATTTCTAAGCACTAAACAAGTTTACGATTTCTCATTAAACGATAATACCAAATAATGATACAGGGGTTTTACATTTTTTAGATGCACTTTCGAGGTGAACTTCAACAAGAGTAGATTAACCAATTCTTACAAGAAAAATAAATAGGAAGAAATGAAAGCCACAATAATAATAAAGGAAAGGTATGAAAGTACTATATTAACTTCCAAACATGGAGAAAACAGAATTCGAGAAATCAAGACATGCTCAACACAGATTACAAAGTAAAACAAATATCCTAAGCTTGATAGTCATGAATAAAATGTAGTATTTAAAAGGGATGGAGCTGTCATTAATCAACAAAACAAACAAAACAGAGTGAGAGTGAGGTTATCACCTTCTTTGTGGCAGCGAAACAGGGACGAGGCAAGTAGAGGAGACCACGACTTAACCACTACTGAAGTGCAACTCCGAGAGCGTTTATGAACGGAGAAGAATCCAAACAGGATTTGAATTTTCGTTCACAATTTATGTCTTCAAAAAGCCTACTTGCTAAATGTTTATATATAGCTACTATTTTTGTTTTGATTCATTGAGACTTGCTGAAAAAATTTCCTAAAACTTGCTTATTCTTCTTTTGTTCTTTATATGCGATATATGTTTTTCCACTGTTTCATTTCAACTAAAGACCAACCTTTGTTCCAGCAAAAATCCCAGAAAAGAAAGAAGAAGATTAGTCCCAAAACTCTCACTCAATGTTTTTACAAATCTCCCTCTCCAAAAAAAAAAATCCCTTTCAAGAACAGGAAGAGGCCTTATATATCGACAAATTAGGTCTTCAATTTTGGGAAAAAGATGGATAAAATTTGGACTTTCCCATACCCATTCCAAATTCAAAATCCAAAATCTTATCCGAAAATCCAATGTTCTTCCGATTCCAAATGATTTCAAACAAATTTCAAGCGAGCTAGAGGGACGAGATCGATCCATTGTATTGGGCGAGTAACGTGGCTGAATCTTGAGCCTCAAAGGACGAATACGCATGCTTCATGGCCGCTGGAATTTCAGACGTTCGTCCAAGAAACTGTACTAGGAAGAAGAAGACGCGTGAAACTTTATTCTCTGTATAGCACCATGTAATAAAATTAGGTGATACTCGCATTCAATATGTAGAAGCCGCTAAAATTTAATAACATTACTTTATGATACCTCTTACTGCACGTTACAAGAAAGCAACAAGACATGAACTGATTTCCACACATTACAACAAAATAAATTAGCATGAACTAGCTTTCTTGTTTACAAAGAAAATTCACAATGTGATATAACTAGATTACGGGAAGTTAGGGAAATCATTATACCACACCCACGATGGGTTAACACCAAAGAAATGATGCTTCAAATGACCTTAAACACTGAACTCTCACGAAATTAAGATTTGGAAAATAAAACAAGAAACTCAGACTTTAGCCAACTCAAATTGCAAATATAGGCATTTTTTGACTGAAATTCGAACAGGGTGCAGGCAAAAAACTTAATTACACGAGTTATATTAGGGAGTAAGACCACAAGGACATTTTAATGAAAAGATGAAATTAAGCTATTGGACAAAAATTCTACTACACTACTATACTTAGCCAAATCACTTATCCTCAAACTTCAAACAAGTCGCAAATCCGAAATCACACAATCAATTTATTGCAAGGAATGAACAACATGCTCTCCAGCATTGATTATTCAGGCAGATGCATAACAAAACATACGCGAACCAAGACTCACGAGGCAATTTCAAAATTGATCATAACAACGATATAAAAACTAAGATGACAGAAGGAACCATAATTGGAAACCAGCCTTCGAGCACCTGTACAGACACAGTGGAATCATCGTTACACATGAAAGACCAAAGTCATTATCCTACAAGGTATCTTTATTCTTGCTAAACTTTTATGAAAATACAATCGACTAAACAAATCAAACGAAAACCCTGACTAAGGAAAAGACGATAGGAAAAGCGGGATCATATACCTTTTTCGGTATAGTGAACAGAGACATCGAGCTAGCATTTGTGATCCTTCCACCAGGAAAGCGAAACCACGAACAAGAAATCCTAGCGGAAATTTAGAACTCAAACCAATGAGTAGCCTTCTTTGAAACTAGAATCGAAGAACTTCCTATTTTCTTTGAAGGGATTTCGTAACATGTTCTAGCCGTTTTACTTAATTTCTATGTATTTTTTATATAAAAATTTTCCTACCTCCTAAAAATCTCTTTACCCGAAAGTATTTACAAATATTCCCCCCAGCCCCCAAACTAAAAATCAGAAGGGGCCTTAAATAAAGGAGATCTTTTGGAAAAATGGGGGCAAATAAGGACCATTCCCAAATTCAAAATTTGAATACCATTTAGAGATAAGGTTGGACAGCAGGGAATTTTCACAAAATTGTACAATTCCTCAATGGAACAACGATCTGGGTGCTTGATTTCGAACAAGGATGACCGGACGCACAAGATTTCACCATCTTATAGTGTTCTTCGTACCAAATTGTACTGGGGGCAGGAAGAGGAAGAAGACACGTGAAAATACTTGCTTTCCGTCTTTCTTTACACTTGAATTGACGCTATTGGAATCGTTTGGTTAAATGTAATGGGTCGGGTTGGGGGGAAAAGGGAGTGGGCTTGTGAATTATAAATTGGGATGAGGTTTTTTGCATTGGGTTACAAATGTTAAAGGGAGTCCCAAATTTGGGTCTTAAAATTTCACAAAAAAGAGGGGCTGGGCGAGTTGGGAAAAGACTTGCTGAAATTGATTGTACAAGATGGCCAAAGAAATTTCATCGTAGCCAATAAAAATAAATATTTTAGCCGAATTGCGTAAATTCAACCGAGACGATTAATGAAATTAATTAATGAGTTTCTTAATATTAATGAAATAAAATAAATATTTAATAAATCGAATAAATCAAAACTTTTACCACAATTTAAACTATACTAATTTAATAAAACACCAACTGAAAATTAAAATCTTCTTTTTCGGTGATTGAAAAATATTCTAATCATACACATAATTATGTAAATAATATATATTATCTAAAAAATAAATAAAGAGTGATAATATTTAATTTGAAATAACTTAAAAAACATTTTATATTTTAAAACATATTATTATCTCAAATTGTTTAGAATTATGAAAGTTGTTAATTAATTCTTATTAGGGATGTTCAAAATTGGGGGTCAAAAACTGTCTCTTATTTTACCTGGATTGATACAAGAAATTCGAGGAAAGTGAAATGGACCAAACCAATTTTGATCGACCACATATTCGTCTATAAGAAAAAGATTTGCTGCCAGCTTTAAGAATTGTGGCTGAACCCCAGAGACGGATTCCTATATGTCTCAGGCTATATGAGAATTTAGGCCACTTGTAGTTCAACACGCTTGATTTAATGCATGATTTTGAGAGAACTCAAAAGTCATCTCTATCGAATTATGAATGTACCGAAATGCTCAAGAATAGGATTTAATAGTGAATGTTGGAATGCAGCAGAGTTTTCAAGATTGAGTCCGCCTACATATCCTTAGACCTTAGAAATCAGGTTGCTTGTAGTTCGACCCGATCGGTTGAAAAGAAAATCAATTATACTAGATAACCTTTGGCTCTGGACAAGTGGAAAAAAATCGAGTATGAAAAAAAAGTCTTGCAACCTCTTAGCCATAAAGGTGGAGCTACTCAAATCCACAGGTAAGAACTCACAAAGACATAATTTCTAAAGCTCTTGGTGTATTGTTACTTGGATTGAAAAGTTGCTTCCTATGAAAATTGAAATTTCAAGATGTGAAACTAAAATCGAGGAAAGTAAAGTAAATCCCACATGCCTTCTGATAGGGTGTGGTTTGATTGTGGTTGAAGTCGATCCTCTGCTTGCATCCTATGAGTTCGACACTCCTCATTGGACTATGTCCTAGTTTGCTGGTAAAGAAAAAGTTCCACATTGTGCTACATACTTTTTGATGTCGTCCACATGATTCTTTTCAGTAACTCTTGATATGAAAGATGCTACATAAGTCTGTTCAGCATATGTATGCACCCTTAAAGTAAATAATTAGTAGATATACTGCCACTTTAACTAGCTGTTTGAGTAAAGTAATTAAGGAAGGTCATTCATATAGAAAATGAGTATATCTTAATGTATAAGCATAAACATATTTTTCAATTAAACGAGAAAATAAAGAAATAATGAAAATGAAAGATAGTGCATACCACCTTCGAACATAGTATGTCCATTACAACTCATGATTTGCTGAGGATTTGGAGATGGCATGGCTTGTTTTCTGCATGACAAATTTCGGCGATCTCTGCAACGAGTTAAATGGCTCAATGATTATCCAACTGTAACGAGGTGGATGACTGATAATATTCCAACTGTAACGAGATGGATGCTCGATAATATTCCAACTGAAACGAGGAGGGTGTTCGATAATATTCCATCTTTAATGAGGTGGGTGCTCGATAATATTCCATCTGTTACGAATTGAATTCTCGATAATATGCCATCTCTAACAAAGTGGGTGCTCGATAATGTTCCATCTATAACGAGGTGGATGCTCGACAATATTCAATCTTTAATGAAAAGGATGACTCGATAATATTCCGATTGGAACGAGGTAGATGGTTGATAATATTCATTGTAACGAGGTGAATGCTCGATAATATTCCAACTTTAATGAGGTGGATGCTTGATAATATTCCAACTGTAACAAGGTGGATGCTCGATAATATTCCAATTGTGATGAGGTGGATGCTCGATAATATTAAACTATAATAACGTGGATGCTCGATAATATTTCATCTATAACGAGGTGGATGGCTCGATAATATTTTAACTGTGACGAGGTGGATGACTCAATAATATTCCAACTATAAGGAGGTGAATGCTCGATAATACTCTATTTGTAACGAGGTGGATGCTTGATAATATTCCATCTATAAAGAGGTGGATGCTCGATAATATTCCATCTTTAACGAGGTGGATGCTCGATAATATTCCATCTGTAACGAGGTGAATACTCGATAATGTTTCAACTATAACGAGGTGGATGCTCGATAATATTTCATGTATAACGAGGAAAATGGTCGATACATTCCAACTGTAATGAGGTGGATGCTTGATAATGTTCAAATATAATTCAAAATTATGAACCTGAAATGGAAAAATAAATAGTCCAACCACTTATGGGGTGGATCACCCAACAAAACTATATGCTAAATTCTTTGATTGGCCAATCAAAACACATAATCCACTTATGGGGTTGATACCAAACAAATAGAAATTTTGACTATGACACTGTCAAGGAACACGTATGGCTAAATTGCTGCGTGACAAACGTACGAAAAACTAAATTGACGTAGATGCACGTCGCGACTATGATTCTCTCTTTAAACAATAGAATTATCGAGGTGAATAACTTAATTCATTCACATGAAGATTGAAGACACTATTGCCTTCCTTGTCAAACTCAACAAAATTTAAGTTTGTTGATGACGTTTTCAATCGTTATAAAAAACTTTTAACGATTCGATAACTTTGACTATCATGGAGATATTGCGGTCACCGACATCTTTCTGATGTGATAGAGTCATTGATTTTCTCTTGCAACACTTCTAAGACAGTGACACTTTTTATCATCTCCATATTTGATGTTAATTTAACATACGATTCTGGTATTACCAATACTATCACCTGCAAAGCTCGACACCGTACGTTAGCATTAATGATGAAGTAAAGAGTAAAAGTAAAGATAAAGAACTAGATTAAGTTCATTTGCTTTTCGAGATTGGTCTATGATGAGCCTAATTATAATTTCGACCATGACTAGTGACTAGATATCATCAACCACTTTGTTTCTTACAACTTTGAAAGAATCTATTAGTGTTTGGCTTCAATATTCCTGCAACACAAAAAGGAAACTGTTTATAAATCACTTGAGACAACGTAATGAAATGAAGATAAATTGACATGGAAACTTTTCTAGTTATGTTGATGAGGCCATGAGAGGCGTAAATGATGCCTTTTTCCACGCTTCACAGCTTTGACATTGTCATTTTTGTGACTTCGTTGTTAGTTTGAAAGACTGATTTGTGTTGGTCTTGTTTCCATGCACATTCATGTGGTTGGATTACTCCCTCGTCCATCCTTTGTAAGACAGTGTTGATGGAATTTTTGAGGACTCTCCTCAAATATTCTGTCCCGGTTTGAAATATGTTTAACTCTCATAACTTGCTTTGTTAACTATGATAACTATATCAACTTCCAAGCATGGAGAAAACTTGAAGAACCAACCATATATGCATATATATATATATATATATATATATATATATATATATATATATATATATATATATATATATACACTTATAGAAGACGAAAGAAAAATGCACCAACTAAAATAGAACTCGAGAAATCAAGACATGCTCAACGCAGAATACAACGTATAACAAATATCCTAAGCTTGATAGTCATAAATAAAATCTTGTATTTAAAAGGATGGAGCCTTCATTCAACAACAAAACAAACAAAACAGAGTGAGAGTGAGGTTATTACCTTCTTTGTGGCAACAAAACAAGGACGCGGCAAGCAGAGGAGACCACGACTTCACCACTACTGAAGTGCAACTCCGACAGCGTTTATGAACGGAGAAGAATCAAAATATGATTTGAAGTTTCGTTCCCAATTTATATGACTTCAAAAAACCTACTTGCTAAATGTTTATATATAGCTACTATTTTTGTTGTGATTCTTTGAGCCTTACGGAAAAAATTTCCTAACTTGCTTCTTCTTCTTTTGTATTTTAGATGAGATATATCTTTTTCCACTGTTTCTTTTCAACCAAAGACCAACCTTTGTTATAGCAAAAATCCCAGAAAAGAAAGGAGAAGATTATATCCCAAAACTCTTCCTCAATGTTTTCTCAAATCTCCCTCTCTAAAAAAAACCCCTTTCAAGAATAGGAGAGGCCTTATATATCGACGGATTAGGTCTTCGATTTTGGGGAAAAGATGGATAAAATTTGGACTTTCCCCAGGCCCATTTCAAATTCAAAATCCAAAATCTTATTCGAAAATCCAATATTCTTCCGATTCCAAATGATTTCAACAGAGGAAGAAGGACTAGATCGACCCATTTTACTTGGGGGGGGGGCAACGTGGCTGAATCTTAAGCCTCAAAGGACCAAAATGCGTGCTTCTTGGCCGCTGGAATTGCAGACGTTCATACGAGAAACTGTTCTAGGAAGAAGAAGACGTGTGAAACTTTATTCTCTCTATAGCACCGTGTAACTCCCGTCTACTCACAAACGTTGGAGGATTTGGGTCGAGCATTGGGCTGGATCCTGATTTGGGGTTGCTGCTAGACTGTGCTTCAATTTTTTCTAGGTTTCATCATTGTTTTGGAAGAAGATGATATAAGACGGTGTTGACATGCTTTTTCTATTTTTATGCCTTACTGGAATGGGTTTCTTTTTGTTATAAAAGGGTTTTGGATCGATTATGGGGAGTGGGATGGATCGAGAAAAAGAAAAGGAATCGGACTGGAGGAATTCAAAAAGGGCCCAACACTTTTGTACTTGTGGGTTAAAATGTTTGACTAATAATAATGCGCAACAACAATAAACTTATTAATAATCTTTTTATTCTAACGAAATCAAATAATCGACTCAATTAATTAAAAAAAAGTTATTATATAACTAAACTAGTTAACGAAGTAAAATTTTCTAAAGCAATTTTGGAATAAACATAAAAATATCTTAATCATATACATTAACTATCTATCTATCTATCTCTCTCTCTCTCTCTCTCTCTCTCTCTCTCTATATATATATATATATATATATATATATATATATTATATATATATATATATATATATATATATATATATAATATATATATATATATATATATATATACGACAAAACTATTCAAAACTGACGCACACTTTATATTTTTTCTTAAAATACACAAAACTAATTATTTTCAATTATTCGGGAATTTAAGAAGCTCATGAATTGATTCCTACTGGTGAGTGTCAAAATTGGGTGTCAATAAATGTTCCCCATTTTACTTGGATTGATGGAAGAAATTCAAGGAAAATGAAATTTATCAAATAAATTTTGAATGACCACAAATTTGTCTTTGGGAAAGGGACATGGTACGGACTTTAGGAATTATGGCCGAACCCCAAAAATGGGTTTCCTATATATCTTAGGATATATGAGTATGCAGGCCACTTTTAGTTCGATACAATAAATTTAACGCGCGATTTTGAAAGAATTCAAAAGTCCTTTCAATACCAGATTATCGAAATGTCCGGGAATAGGATTTAAGAGTGAATGCTGGGATGCAACCGAGTTTTCAACATTTGGCCCACCTACATATCCTTAAACCTTAGGAATCAGGCTTTTTATAATTCAACTCAATTGGTTGAAAAGGAAATATGTTATACTAGATAATCTTTTGTTTTGGAAGAGTGACCAATACAGTTGAGTATGAAAAATATGCTTGGTGTATCGTCACTCAGATTGGAAACTAGCTTCCGGCAGATACTGGAATTTCCGAATGCGAGAATGAAACCAAGAAACCTAAAGAAAACCCACATGCCTTCTAATAGGGGTGTGGTTTTATTGTGGTGGAAGTCACTCCTCTGCTCGCGTCCTAAGAGTTTGACAATCCACTTTGGATAATGTCCCAGTTCGCTGATAAGAAAAAGTTCCACGTTGCGCTGCATCCTTTTTGATGTCATCCGCATCTGTGGTTTGTTTTTTGGAGACTCATCCTTTCGGATGTTCTCAACAAACACTGAGATAAAACTCGTCAGCATAAAAATGTAATTCAAATGGGAGACATTGTTTTACCGTAGCGACACTTAGTTGCTCTTCTTTAATATTTGACGTCAACTTCATCGATTTGACGCAAAGCAAATAAAGATTATGTTTTATGCTTGCAATATTTATCATCAATGTACTCTTCATTGGATGTCAAAACAAATAAAAGTTGATGTAGTGCTGATATATATTTTGATGTCGTCTTTGATGCTCCCTTAATCTTTACTTTTATCGAAGTAAAAGAATGCAGTTGATGTCGATTGGTAAATGTTTCTCTTGAGATGAACGATTTCCTTTTCTGGATGTGCATGATTTTTGCGAGTCATGAATATCTTTCTGCGATGCATAAATTTCTGCGAGGCATGAATATCTTCTCGCGATGCATAACTTTTCGCGAGGCATGAATGTATTCTCGCGATGCATGAATACTAACTCGCGATGCATTATCTACCTCGATGCATGAATATTGACTCGCGATACATAATCTTCCGCAATGCATGGAATTGGCTTGTGATGCATAATCTTCCGTGATGCATGAATATTGACTCGTGATGCATGATCTTCCACGATACATGAATATTGACTCGCGATGCATGACCTTCTGCGGGGCATGAATTTCTTCCCGCGATGCATAAATTTCCTACGAGGATGAATGTCTTTTCGTGATGCATGAATATTAACTTGTGATGTATGATCTTCCGCGATGCATGAGTATTAAATCGCGATGCATGATCTTCCGCGATGCATGAATATTAACTCGTGATACATGATCTTTCGCGATGCATGAATATTGAATCGCGATGCATGATCTTCCGCGATACATGAATATTGACTCGCGACGCATGACCTTCTGCGGGGCATAAATATCTTCCTGCAATGCATAAATTTCCTACGAGGCATGAATGTCTTCTCTCAATGCATCGCGATGCCATCTTTGATATCAAATGGAGATAATGCTTCAAACGAGCAACATAGTTATCTTCTAGGTGCCTTCTGATGAATGATATCGTCTCGATCGACAATACAATAGAATGATCCTTCGGGTAGTAGTAATATCATATCTAATATTACGATGTAGATGATGTCCTTTACGGAAACCGTGAACTCTTTATTGAGATTTCCGCTCGATTCATCTTTGAATCTAGCTGAAAGTTCTTTATAGACTTCATGTTGTTGGAAATCGATTGAAATAAACCACTCATATTCCCAAGTCTCTGGTAAAAGCAATATAACAGAATTCCTGCGTATACAGGAACACTGTTAATTTTGGGAGAGCTTTCTCCCTCCTTGACTCCTCCATATTCACCGATCGGAGGAAATTGCTGATTTTAGAGCAAAGGTATAAACTTACGTCCACAGAAAAAATGTTATTTTTGAAATGAACTGATCTATGTCGATTTCTTCAGTTGTCTTCTCCTTCTACTGCTATCTCCGGGTGATTTTTTCCGATTCCCCGACTCTTGAAAATAAGACAAAATATTTTATGCCAAAACAAATGAAATAAAAATATAACATTTTAGAATAATTTTTTTTGAAAAGTAGAATTTTGAAAAAGTCACGGCCAAGTTTCATGTCACGTCAGGCTTAGCGAACTTCTTTGAGCTTGATGCTTGGAAGTATATCTGATTATTCGCTGGGAGTATTCAAAACAATTCTAGTGTTGTAGATAAACCCATGCTCAAATTTTGAGGCCATCCTCAAAATTTCTGTCCCAGTTACAAGTTATGTCTTATCTTCAAATATCATTAAGTATATTATGGAATTTTCGAGAATTTCTCAAAAATTATGTCCTAGTTGCAAATCTCGAAACATTTCGATATTGACTTGTTGAGGAAGAATCTTCTTCTTGATATTTTTGAGTCCCTCTCAAAAATTCTATCCCGGTTTTTATTGTAAAGAGGAATAGAAATCTTACGGAAGATATGACCGAACCCTTATAACGCCTACGTATCCCGTTGAGGCAGGAATCAGGTCAAACATAGTTTCCCTCAAGGTTAACGAGAATAAGAAATTACAAGGAAAAGAGACTGAGGTTGACATAGGGCGCATACATATCTCCTTCTTGAGAATTCTGGTCGAACGTATTTCAAATAAAAAGAAATATTAAAAGAGTTAAGATGGGTGACCGAGGCCGACAGAGGCCGCCTACATATCTCATTCTTGAGAATTTAGGTCAGACGTAGTTCATTACAAGACAGATAAAAATTTAAGCAAAACAAATACAAGCAAAAAGAATAATAATAAGTAACTGACAGAAATACAAACTAAGATTCACACATAGTATCTCTTGACAGCATCTGAGTGTATCAGTTTCAACCATGCAGTGCTATTCATCTTTGACAAGACCATAGCATCTCCAGATTTTACCTTGAAAACCATGTAAGGTTCTTGCCAATTTAGTTCGAATTTTACTTTGTATTCGTCTTGATGAGGAAAATGCGCCTTACGAACAACTGACCAACTTCAAAAATTCTGGCTCTTACTCTCTTATAAAAAAATGATTCATTCCCTGTCGATACAACTGAACATGACAAACGACAACCATTCTCTTCTCATCGGTCAATGTAAACAGATCAATTCTCTTGCTCACCCATCCATTATTACTCCACTCAGCTTCTTAGATGATTCTCAATGACAGTATTTCAACTTTAGAAGTTATGATTGCTTCTGATCCATACACTAGCAAGTATGGAGTAGCTCCAGTCGATGTTCTGACATTCATTCCATAACCCAATAAAGCATATGTCAAAGTCTCATGACAACCTGGTGATTGTCAACTATTTTCCTCATAATCTTCTTGATGTTCTTATTGGCGGCCTCTAGATCTCCGTTCATTTGATGGAGAGAAACAGTTGAGTTCCGGTGCGTAATATTAAATTGCTCACATATATCTCTCATCAAGTGACTATTAAGATTTGCACCATTATCAGTAATGATCAATTCTGGTACTCCAAATCTGCATATCAAATTATTGCGAACAAAATCAGCCAAAACATTCTTGGCTACGGACTTGTAAGAAGCTGCTTGCACCCACTTGCTGAAATAATCGATGGCAATCAAAATAAATATGTGTCCATTAGAAGCGGCTGGATCTATTGGACCAATGACATCCATGTCCCAAGCGACAAAAGGCCAAGGTGAACTCATAGCATTGAGTTTGTGAGGCGCCACTCAAATTAGATCACCATGGACTTGATATTTATGATATTTTTGCACAAACTTGCAACAATCATTCTCCATATTCATCCAAAAATAACCGGCTCGAAAGATCTTTCTTACCAAAGTGAGCCTATTCATATGCGTATCACAAACTCCGGCATATATCTGTTAAATAAGCTTCGCGGCTTCAACAACATCGACGCATCTGAGAAGACCCAAAATTGGGGTCCTCCTATAAATGACTTCTCAATTAAAGAAAAAGTTAAGGGCCATGCGGCGTATCAACTTCTTCTGGTTGGATGTAGCATCTTCAGGATAAGTTCCGGACTCCAAATACTTCTTTACATCAAAATACCAAGGCAAATTGTCTGGTTCCGCTTCAACATGTTAACAATAGATTGGATTTTCCTTTAGTTCTATATCCAAAGAATCAATTTAATCTGTATCCGGATGTTTAATCATTGAAGCGATGGTGGCAAGAGCAACGACCAACTCATTTGGTATTCTTGGAGTATGTCTGAATTCAATCTTACGAATACTTTTGCAAAACTTCTGCACATATTGTATGAAAGGTATAATCTTCGGTTTCTTCACGTCCCATTCTCCTTGAACCTGATGAATTAGTAGATCTGAATCTCCTATAACCAATAGCTCATAGACGTTCATGTCGATGGCCAATTTTAAACCAAGGATGCAATCTTCATATTCAACCATGTTATTCGTGCAATTAAATTGGAGTTTAGCTGCGATGGGATAGTGCTGACCTGATTCTGACACTTAAACTGCTCCAATGCCTTTCCCTTGATGATTTGCCGCTCCATCAATGAATCGTATCTAACGTGGATATGCTTCAGAAATATATTCACTCACAAATGACAATTCTTTATCGTGAAAATCAGTCTTAAGCAGTTCATCCTCTTCATCAACAGGATTTTTAGCGAGATGATAAACCAAGGCTTGTGATTTTATCGCCTTCTAAGTCAAATACACAATATCAAACTCATTGAACATCATTTGCCACTTAGATATTGTTTTGGTCAACATCGCCTTCTGGAAGATATACTTTAGCGGGTCCATTCTGTAAATAAGATATGTCGTCTATGAACACAAATAATGTCTTAACTTTTGGGCAAGCCAAGTCAAAGTACAACACATTCTCTCCAACAGAGTATAACGAGACACATATGGAGTACACATCTTGCTCATAAAACAAATGGCTTTCTCTTTCTTCCCTGTTACATCATGATGCCCAAGCACGCAACAAAATACGATATCTGAGATGGAAAAATATAGCAAAAGAGGGCTTCCTTCTCGCAGAGGAACCAATACTGGCAGATTGGAGAAATAGTTCTTGATAGCATCAAAAGCAATCTGAAACATTGTCAAAGCGTCTTTCTTCAACAGCTTGAAGATAGGCTCACACACCACATTTGATTGAGCTATGAATCGACTGATGTAGTTCAACCTCCCCAAGAAACTCATCACTTCCTTCATAGTCTTCGGCAGAGGTAACTCTTAAATCGCCTTAATCTTTGAAGGATCGAGCTCAATACCTCTTCTGCTGACTATAAATCCCAACAACTTGCCGGGTGGTACTCCAAAAGCACATTTAGCAGGATTAAACTTCAAGTTATACCGACGCAGACAATCATAGAACTTCTTCAAATATGTCAAGTGGTTCCATACTCTCGCGCGACTTGATTATGAAGTCATTCACATACACCTCAATATCCTTATGAATCATATCATGAAATATGATCGTCATAGCCCTCATATAGGTAGCACCAACATTCTTGAGGCCAAATGGCATCACTCTGTAATGATATACACTCCAAGGTGTATTAAAACATGTCTTTTCTGCGTCTTCTTCGTCCATCAGAATCTGGTGATAACATGCATAACAATCCACAAATGACTTCATTTTCATGTTTGGCACAATTATTGATCAGAATGTGAATGTTTCGAAATGTAAAATTATCCTTGGGGATGTATTTGTTGAGATCTCTGTAGTCGACAAAAATTCTGATCTTCCTGTCTTTTTGGCGACTGGAACAACGTTAGCCAACCTGGTCGGGTACTGAGTCACTTACACCAGCCGAGACTTGATCTATTTTGTAATTTCCTCTTTAATTTTCAGACTCAACTCGGGATTGAACTTCCGAACCTTTTGCTTTATTGGATCGAACCCCAGATTAATCGGCAGTCTATGAGATACAACATCAGTACTCAGCCCTTGCATGTCACCTACTTCCCAGACAAACACATCAATATATTCAACAAGCAAATGAATTAGGCCTTTTCTTTGAGTTTCATTTAAGTGAATGTTGATCTTATCCTCTTTAACACACTTTGGGTCTCCCAGATTTACCGTTGCCGCTTCCTCTAGATTTGGCTTATGCTGGTTTTCAAACTGCCGAAATTTCTTGACATCATACTCTTGTTCCTCATTTTGTTCTTCGTAATAATCAACCTCGTCATCACCTGCTTCATTTTGTTCATTCAGCTCGTGACATGACATGACATTGGTAGGTTTAAATTTACATTACAAAAAGCATAAACAAACAAAGTTAGGAAAGCAAAGTATAACAGATAAGTAAATAAACAAATTCTAAAATAAAAGAGGCTTTCATTCAAATTGGAAAAATGGTGCAAACTTTCTCCATGGAATAGGGACATGTTTCCTTTATAAAATCACGATGGAAAATTTAAAAATTCAAACGGTTAAGAAAATTGCAAAATGGTGGGTCTCGTGCCTCTTTCGGACTACCACTGATTTATATATGCATAAAATGATGCCCTTTTATGAAGGAGTTCGGGGGATCAGGATGGGTGTGGAGGTCCAATTCTGCAGCATCTCTCTTGACTCAGCATCACGAAATCCTATCAGCTCGACCTCTTCTTCAATGAGAGCATCGATCTCTTCGAAAAGGCCATAGATTACTTCCCCAAGGTCCTCCTGCTTGACATATTCACGGAAAGGAAAGGATTGATATAGATGAGGGATTTGCTTGGCTAATGCTTGATCCTTCTTCTTCTTTGTCATCTCATCATCATCATTTGTGGGGACGTACCCTAATACATACCTTGCCCCTTTGACAGGAACTTGAATGGGCTCAACAATTCCTTGGAAATTCCTTCCTAATCCGAAACCTGGTTCAAATCCACTTTGCAGTATCACAATAGCAATCATCTTATACTTAGAAGGCATGAGAGTTTGTGGGGACAAGTCTTCACCGGTGGCATTTACCAGCTCCACCATGTAGTATTCAGTTCCTCGAGACACTTCATCAATAATAGGCACCTTTCTGCCAGAATGACTGCCCTCTCTATGAATGACTAGCTCTTCGTTCTTCCAAACGAGTTTCATCATTTTATGCAGGGTAGAAGGCACAGCTCCAACCATGTGAATAAAAGGCCATCCTAGAAAAAGGTTATAACTGGTATCGATGTCCAAGACTTGAAACTGTGCACTGAAATCTGCTGGACCTATTTGAATTACCAGATTCACTGCTCCCACGTATCTCTCTGTACTATGTCAAAGGCTCTTACATTGACTTAGTTTAGTTCCAGCTCTCCAAGTCAAACATTAACTGCCTTAATATTGACAACGGGCAAATGTTCATACCATATCCATCATCCATCAGGACGGGATTTATGAGCTTCTCAGGGCATATGACAGTGATGTGCAATGCCTTGTTGTGTGATATCAATTCAAAAGGCAATTCATTGTCCCAGAAACTAATCTGATGCCCTCAGATAACTTGGTTAATCATAGTGGTCACATTATCGCTTCCTGTGCCAACGGGAACATACGTGTTATCAAGAGACTTCATCAAGGCGTACCTGTGCGATTGAGTACTCATCAGTAGGGACCATACAAAAATCTGGGCCGGAGTCTTCAGCAAATGCTTGAAAATAGAATAATCTTTTGGCTGCATTCTTCTAAAGAATTCCTCTGCCTCACCCTCGCTTATTGTCCTTTTAGCTCCTGAGGAGTATAACATCTTCTTGATTGGGTCATGCCTTGTGAAGCAGCAGTCTCAATCACAAATTTTGGCTTGATAAGAGTTTTTGATGGCCCCAAGGCAACAACCTTTGTGGGTGTCAAGATAATGAACTTTTTCTTCTCTTTGATGCTCAAGGCAGCTACAGCCTTTTCCAACTCGTCAAAAACGGTTGGTGTTATCACTTTCGTCCCACACCAATCATCATTTTTTTCTATCATACTGACATTTGGACCTCCATGATTCGGCAAAGGATTGGTATTGACATTAGCTGCGGCTGGTTGGAGAGAACCACCTCTTGGTCAATTAAATCCTGAATCCTGTGCTTGAGGTTGATACAGTCCTCGGTATCATGCCAAAACTATTGTAATAATAAGAACATCTATGATCCGGGCTATAGAATTTTTGATTGATATCATTGGGTTTGGGTCCACGAGGTTGATATATCTGGCCGCAGCCAGTCGCTCGTAAATCTTTTTTCGGCTTTATGCGAGTGCAGTGAAATTCCTCGAAGGTTTATTCTAGGTACGAGGTCGAAGGCGATCATAACTTCCTTGTGGGGGGAGGGGGCATCCGTTAATAACCTCGATTTTTCTGACGGGGAGCTTAATTTCTAGGAGATGAGTTTGTCTTATAGTTTTGCATTGGATCTTTGTAGTTCGGGTGGGGAATTTGATATGGCGGAGCTTGTACTTGATACACATGAGGTGGTGCCCGGTAGCTCGACTGCACGTTAGCACAGTTAGGAGCAACACCCTGGTAGGGAGATGGAATTTGGTACAGGTGGAGGATAATTTGGGTAAATGGGAGATGGATTTTGGTTATTTGGGGGTGTACTTTGGTATAGTGGATCTTGGACGTTTTTGATAAGTCGAGGTAGCATTCTGATAATTTGGAGGATTATCGGGATGACTAGATTGCATGTCGCAAACTTGGTAGGAATTTTGGGAAGGCCGGGAAGGAACTTAAACATATGACGAGCTTCTGGGGGTTTTCTTTCCCCCATATGAAACAACATCGATTTTTTCTCTTTTCATCTTCAACGATCCTGATGATCCGAGTGATGTAGCAACATGGGCAATCTTTCCTATTTTTAACCAATCTTCGATAGTCTTACAAATTTTGACTATCTTGGCAAATTTTTCTCCTACGAGCAACACGATTTGATCATAATAGTCAAGCTCTTGCACCCGCACGAACACTTCTACAATTTCCTTTCTGACATAGGCGATCTAATCCTTGGATCTTTCTTTCTTCACCTCTAAGAAAATTATCTGTAGCTCTCGGTAGATTTTTGATTCATCTTCTTTAAAGAATATTGATCAAGAATGATTTCGACGTTATATGCCAACCGATCGATAAAATCATTTGCTAGAGCGTTCTAGCTGTGCCATTGTCGAGCTTCATGAGAGGTGAACCACTCCTGAGCCTCCCCGTTCAAACTGCGGATGAAGAGCTGCATCAATAAAGCTTCATCCCTTCCAACTCCCACGAGCTGGTCGCAGTAGCCTCTCAAATGAGCAATAGGATTCCCCACTCCTCCAAAAGTATCAAATTTTGTTTAAACCCTTCTGGAAGGTCCAAATTTTGATGAATACATAAGTCTTCATAACTAAGCTCGGCAATATCAGTTACGCATTGGAGCTCTTTAATGGCTTTCTTGATCTCTTCTTTTATGTCCATCTTTGTCTTTTCCTTTGCCATACACTCCCTTTCTTGTTCCTCATAATGGTCCAGCTCAAAACCATGCACATCGTGCTTGGCAAGTACGGGAATTTCGAAAGTGGTTCTTTTGGGTAAGGGTGGAGCTATAGGGGGACTATGGGCATTTTGAGTGCTTTGATAATTCTGTGGGTAAGTCTGCGAATTGGTATTCTGATTTAAGTGGTGGTGGGGCGTTTGAGGATTGAAAGTATTTTGGTTTTGATTTTTGTTTTTATTATGCGGTGGTGGAGCGGTTTGATGGTGGGTATTTTGAGGACGGGGTGGAATTTGGAGATGGTTGTTTTGAGGAGGAGGTGATGTTTGGTAGGATTCGAAAGCATATTGGGGATTTTGGGTAGTCAAATCTATAACCGACGGATTCTGAACAGGTAAAAATGGTTGGTTTAGGGCTGGATCCAAATTTGAGGAAGGGTTCTCATCAGCAGTGTTAGTGGCAAAACCTGGAGGAGGTAGATCCTATCTCCTTTGCATTTCTACCCTCATCTATGCAATTTCTTGCATCAGCTACAGAATCAACTCATTCTGGTCCACTACGGTGGGTTGAGACACCACAACATCGGTAAGACTTACTTCTTCGTTACTACTATCTCCCATGACTTCCTTTCTTTTGTCTAAATCTCGTTTTGAGAAGGAATCTTTGGTACCTTTTGATCTGGTTAAATAAGGATGATCTGCAAGCTTTTGAATGGCACAGATCAATTTAGAAGTATCAGAGAAGGAAAACTACTCAAAGGCATATATGTCAATGCAAATTCAGAATACAAAATGCATAATTTCACGCAGAGAGCAGATAAACACAGAAGTTGCTTTGTTTGAGGATATCTTTAACTCACGAGTAAGGACGAAAACACATTTTTTAACAAGAAGGATTTTTATTATTTTAGTTTTGACACTGTCTCTGAAAGGCTAAATCACGTTGAGCTAAGGTCTTCTTGCAGCTGCTCTTTGACGTCCGTTGATCTAGCCTTCGTATCTTCTCGTAACATGAAGGGGGGAATGAAAATTTTTAAAGATAGGGGTCGGGCCTGGGAAGGCTTCCTACGTATCTCACAAGAATAATTCAGGCCCAACATACTTCAAGCACAAAAGAGAATATCTTCATTCATTCTTTTCAATTACAAGGTAATTGAAAGACAACAAAGATTTAAAGATAATAATAATTACTATATCTCAGTCATTCTTCTTCTCGTTGCAACATCATTCACGAGGAAAAAACTTTACTCGAATCTTTCCTATGTTGACGAGGGATTCGAGGTCATGGAAGAACTCAAGACACTTTTCAATGTTGTGGTCTGTGGTGCAATGATGACAGGGACAACGCTTTCGGATTTCGTGTTGAAGAGAATATTGATGTCCACATTCTTGTAGTAACGGGTAAAGATTCCATTCTGAACCAAATTTGAGCCGATTTCCCTCATTCTTTTCTTGAAAGGTGTGAATGAGAAATGAAAGAATATGGTTCCTTCTATGACCGGTATGTCAAGACGTAGTTCATCACATGCAAGGATTACACTGTCACCCCAAGTTTTAGGATTATTATCCGTATTGAATAAATAACGGACTGCATTTTTTTAACCCAATACACTCCTATATTGTATGTCCTTTCTCCCTAGGATGACATTCACATGTCTTGCGGAGATCTCCTAATCCCACTTGGGGGAAGCTTTTTTAACGGGTCCTAGAAGGCACCTAGAACGATAGTGTTAAAAAAATGAGAGTTCACGAGATGACCTCTATCGTCTTTCGGCCTTCGTGTGGATATGCCTCGAGATAAATTTTGCTGTCTCCATTTGCTTGAGGTCCCTCGAAAGAAGGTGGGTGGGCAAGTAACTCCTCATAACTTTCCTCTTCATAACTTTCTTTGTTAATCTCCTATACGGGGCTCTCAGGAGGAAATAGGAATTCTTACTGACGCTTTCTGGATTGCTTTTGCATCTTGATCCTCTCTTATTCACTTGGTTCAATTTGAATACCATTTCCTTTGTCCATAGCGGCTATTCTACCTTTCTTGAAACAGTCGAGTATTGTTTAGGATTTGGAGATGAGACATGTATTTTGCGTGAGAAACATAAGACTCAGGAAATTTTGGTCGGACATTTGTAATAGTGAATTCTGTATATTTGGAATTTTTCGGAAAGGAGTGGATTTCTTATATCCCCATTCACAGCAACATAACACATAAGCAATTAATAGCACATATATGGCATTCTAAAACATACATGGGGACCATTTTGTGTCAAGGGTAGGCCTAGCGCATTTGAAAGTACAGTAAAGGCAGGCCCACTCAAGAATAGAAAAAACAAGATAAATACATATAAAAACCCACATAGGGGCGAAATCCACTATGATGTGCCTGATGGTCCTGCTCCGTCGTCGTCCCCCTGAGTATTTTATTGATGAAACATGTATTTTAGAATTAACAAGAATCCTTCACCCAGGCGTCCTTTGTCTTCTAAGCTTTCGTATCGCATCCTCTTGATTTTATCCTTGACCCAGGTATCGAAATCATCATAACAACGCCTTAGTCTCTCCACCTCTTGGGCCGCCTTCTCAAGAGTATCTTGGTTCTCAACAAACTTAGCGTACACTTCTTGGGCCTCTTTATTTACCTCTTGTATCTCGACCACTGCTTTGGCTTCTCTTTCTGTTACGCTACGAAAGCTGCGCGGGGTTTGGGAGGAGACGCTTTGTATATCTTTCTTCAGCCATTCTTTGTAACCCTTGTCATATCCAACATGAAATTGGTCTGCGGCGACGGTAGTTTTATCCATCCGCTTGGCACTTTTCCATTCTTTGAACATTTCAAACGCATCGTTCACTTCGTCGTCTCCTATATCATATACATAAGCTCTATAGTATACCTCTTTAGGTACAGTTTGTATCCTCCCAAATTGTCGCAAGACTCGAAAGGGTGCATAACGACGAATTCCCCGTATACCTTGTAGAGGAAGCACAATATGTCTGCGGCTCTCCACGATGACTTCTTTGGAGATAAAATGGTCAAGCATCCATTGGAAATCTTCCTCTCTCAATTGGAAGAGAATTTGAGCCCATCTCCCCCTTGCTCTCCGATTGTCCATATTCGCACAGTACAACATGTCATTCAAATCTTTAAGGTTTTTCTTGTTGTCAAGAGTATGCAGCTCCCGACTGTTAGCACCCTTTACTAAATGGCTGAGGATCCACCACTGAAGGTGCAAGTTTCATCCTTGGAAGTATCGATGCACCTATTTGCTTATTCCGAGGGCTCGATACATATCGGACAAGATGACCGGAGCTATAGGGTAGTACTTTATTTTCCCTTGGTTTTCATACCCTTTTAACAATGTATGCGCGAGTGTTATAACTCGAGTATTGATACTCAGACTCGGACCATCTGTAAAATACCATTGTTCCCAATAATGCCACAGCAAATGCCAGAGGATGAACTTCATTCCAATATCTGTAGGAGATCTTGAATTCTTGGTTAGAAGTGGCGTATAAGCTCGCATGTACAAGTCAGATATAAAGGTCTCTTAATGCTACATGAGATTCATTGCACCAGTAGTCAAAGTCTTTCCCCAACCCTAACTAGTAGACAATATTTTCTACAAAAGGCTTATTAAGGATATAAATGCCTTCTTGTTTTCTTGCTTTCCTTTCTATCTCAGCACCTTCCGTGTTGCAGTCTCGAATCTCCTCCAATGTCGGGGTAATTTCAGCGATTCAGAATTAAAACACCATTCGTTGGCTATCCCAATAGATTGTGAGGACCTCAACAAATTCCGGCCAACCTTTCATGTTCATCAATCTTGTCAGAGCACCTACACATTTGTTGAGGGATTTTCTATGGTCCCTATCGACATTGTCATGCCACATTTTGAGTTGGGGTGGCGCTGCTATAGTCATATAAAACTTTGGGAAGCGGTCTATATCTACAAGACAATAACTAGTTAGTTTTACTCACCCCAAATTGGTTTTCAACACGTACATCATTCAATTGTCAAATAATATGATGTGTCGTTAGGTCGGAGACCTTAGACACGATTTTGGCAGTTTTCTACTAAATGTACTTAATACACCTTGGTATTAAGTCGTCTTAGGCTAATGCTTAATTTTTGGTTTTGGTTTTGCTCTAACTTAGGCTTACTAGAATATGTTTCAAGTTGACAGTTAACTGAGTCGGACAAACATTGAGGTGAAGCTACCAAACAACGTTAGATGACCGCATTCCAACTATTTGTTTGATAATTCCAAATAAATTTTGTGTGTTTCTGAAGAAAACCGTGGAAAGCCACATAACATTCATTTTCCTAGTGCATACTACTTGCCGTTTGGCAGAAGAATTCCACGATAATGCAACAATTTCAAAACTAAGGTAAACTAAACAAGCAAACAATTTATCACAAATAGCCAAATAACGTTAGTTTCAAGGTTAGAATCCTCCAATAGTCCCTAACAGAGTCGCCTATTCTGTTTTATCGAAAAAAGAAAAATATTTTATATTTTGTAAAGTTTTCGACTTCTTAGAGTCATCACTTAATTTTGACAAAAATAAAGAAAAGCATAGTTTTCAAAGACTTGAACAGAAAAATCATTTTGAAAACTTTAAATGAATTCGGGGATTCCTATGAACTTCTTAAGAAAGTTTTGAAAGCACATAAGACGTCCGCTAACTTGCGGTTATCCAACAACTAACTCATTTGGCTAAAATAACAAACTTATAAAATTTATTGGAAATTGTTTGAAAGTGAGTTTCTTAGTTTTTTTTATCTAAGTGACACTTATAAATTGAAAAATATTTTTTAAAACTATTAAAACTTAGTTTAATATTAAGTTACTAAAACGTTATGGCATTCGACAGGGATTTGGAGTTCTCTAACTTTAAACTAACGACAAATAAAAACAGATAAGTAATAAGATAAGAGAGTGAGATATATATATATATATATATATATATATATATATATATATATATATATATAGAGAGAGAGAGAGAGAGAGAGAGAGATATTTTGGGCCAAACCCGTGTTCTGTCTGCCTGGAACGGTTTTTGGACCCATTTGCTTTCGGGTTTGTTTACCCGTTTGTTTTAGGCCTTTGGCCCACTTCACCTGTTCCTGTACTAAATTCTAAGAATAAAATATGTAAATAATCAAATGGACTTAGTCCCAACAAAAACAAAATACAAATTTTAAGGGAATAATAAAATTTGAGTCCTAATCACCCAATTTTTTTCAACTCTTCAATTGTCTCCATATTTTGCAATTTGGGGGCCTGTTCGTCGATTTCATGGCTTGTTAACTCAATAAGGAATTTTGAGACTTCATGGATCTCTCGAAATATGAAGAGGGAGAGTTCGTAGAGAACTCAAGCGGATTTTACATTCCATAACGTAGTTGAAGAGAATTAATATATAATCCAACTTACAAAATGCAAGGAGAGAAAAAAATATTACTAACCCCAAAAATATGCTATTTTGACACAACAAGATGCATACTGACACACGATTCCACCAACGGGAATCACACAGAAGTATACTGGATAACGACAAAATTTAACTAAGAGTAAACAAATATATACATATAATTGTCTACCATGTCCAACTACATTAATGTCTTCCATGCATGCCTACAGATGGAAGGGTGAAAAGAAATATGCAAAACCATCAATAAAATAAAAATAAGATGGAAAAAACTAATATGAAAAAAAAAACAATAAAAGAAAGAGGGAGGGAGATAAAGTAATGGTCACATATATTATTATAATAGCCCATCTACTACACAAATCGATATCATGAATTTGAAGGACAGTAAAAAAACAATTCTAATCTAACATCATATAAAAATGATTACTCAAGAACAAGCAACAAATTAGAGAGGGCAAACACAACAAAGATAATCATATTGATCAATAAATAGGAATAACCCGAATAGAGGCAAATCCATTTTTTTTCGAAAGCATTAAAGTCATTAGACTCAAATAGCAGAATAAGAACACAAGTGGAAGCTATATACATGCTAACTATAATCTTTTTATTACTTGAGATTAAACTAATCAACTATCAGCATGAACAAATAAGTCTCAGCAGCACATAATCGCTAAGCACTAAACAAGCTTTACGATTTCTCATTAAACGATAATACCAAATAATGAAACAGGGGTTTTACATTTTTTAGATGCACTTTCAGAGGTGAACTTCAACAAGAATAGATTAACCAATTCTTACGAGAAAAATAAATAGGAAGAAATGAAAGCCATGATAATAATAATGGAAAGGTATGAAAATACTATATTAACTTGCAAACATGGAGAAAACTTGAAGAACCAACCATATATGCATCTCTCTCTCTCTATATATATATAACACCAGCTGAAGACGAAAGAAAAATGCACCAACTAAAACAGAATTAGAGAAATCAAGACATGCTCAACGCAGATTACAAAGTATAACAAATATCCTAAGCTTGATAGTCATGAATAAAATGTAGTATTTAAAAGGGATGGAGCTGTCATTCATCAACAAAACAAACAAAACAGAGTGAGAGTGAGGTTGTTACCTTCTTTGTGGCAGCGAAACAGGGACGAGACAAGTAGAGTAGACCACGACCTCACCACTACCGAAGTGCAACTCCGAGAGCATTTATGAACGGAGAAGAATCAAAAGAGGATTTGAAGTTTCGTTCCCAATTTATATGTCTTCAAAATGCCTACTTGCTAAATGTTTATTATAGCAACTATTTTTGTTTTGATTCATTGAGCCTTACTGAAAAAATTTCCTAACTTGCTTCTTCTTTTGTTCTTTATATACGATATGTTTTTCCACTGTTTCTTTCAACCAAAGACAAACCTTTGTTCCAGTAAAAATCCCAGAAAAGAAAGGAGAAGATTAGTCCCTAAACTCTAACTCAATGTTTTTACAAATCTCCCTCTCCAAAAAAAATTCCCTTTCAAGAACAGGAAGAGGCCTTATATATCGACAGATTAGGTCTTCGGTTTTGGGAAAAAGATGGATAAAACTTGGTCTTTCCCCAAACCCATTCAAAATCCAAAATCTTATCCGAAAATCCAATATTCTTCCGATTCCAAATGATTTCGAATGTATTTCAAGCAAGCTAGAGGGACGAGATCGACCCATTGTGCTGGGCGAGTAATGTGGCTGAATCTTCAGCCTCAATAGACGAAAACGCGTGCTTCGTGGCCGCTGGAATTGCAGACGTTCGTCCAAGAAACTGTACTAGGAAGAAGAAGACTTGTGAAACTTTATTCTCTATAGCATTGTGTAACTCCCGTCCACTCACGAATGTTGGAGGATTGGGGTCGACGCATTGGGCTGGATCGGGATTTGGGGTTTCTGCTGGACTGGGCTTCAATTTTTTCTAGGTTTCATCATTGTTTTGGAAGAAGAGGAATATCAGACGATGTTGGCATGCAGTTGTTATTTTTATTCCTTACTCGAATGGTTTTTTTTGTTATAAAAGGGGTTTGGGTCGGATATGTGCAGTGGGTTTGGTCGAGAAAATGAAAAGGAATCAGGCTGAAGGAATTCAAAAAGGGCCCAACACTTTTGTACTTATGGGTTAAAATATTGGGCAACTTTCACATATAGCAAACAAAAAATTCATATTTGTATAATATAGCAAACTTTGCATAATTGCGCTCCATAGCAAACATAAAAACTGTATAATTCGCTATACATATACAAGTGTATAATTCGCTGGCCTAAAAATTGTATAATTCGCTGGCCTAAATTGTATAATTCGCTGGCCTATTTCGCTGCAATTGTATAATTTGCTTTGCATATAGTTGAATCGAATTAAAATGTATGTATATTGCATAATTATAAGTGTATAGCAAGAAGATATATGTTTTTCTCGCTTTATACAAGAAAAGAAACACAATATATACACTTCTGTTGTATAAAGCTAGAGAAAATTGTATTTCACTGCAATTGTATAATTCTCAATTGTATAATTCGTTGGCCTTTTTCTCTGCAATTTTTGTAGTAAAATGTTTGTAAATTGTATAATTAAGTGTATAACATGAAGATATACATTTTTGCATGTGTATATACAATTTTCTCTTGCTTTATACAAAACAGAAACAGAATTATACACTTCTGTGTATAAAGTGAGAGAGGCGAGCGAGAATGGAGAGTGGCGAGCGAGATTCTTGGGAGAGAGACGCTGGCAAATTTTAGATAATGTTTGCTATGGAGCACAATTAAATCAAACCCTAGCTATTCCATTTAATTTAGGTTATTAGTTTGCTATTTTATACAATTTTCCCTAAAATATTTTACTAATAATAATAGGGAAAATTGTATAAAATAGCAAACTAATAACCTAAATTAAATGGAATAGCTAGGGTTTGATTTAATTGTGCTCCATAGCAAACATTATCTAAAAATTTGCCAGCGTCTCTCTCCTAGGAATCTCGCTCGCCACTCTCCATTCTCGCTCGCCTCTCTCGCTTTATACACAGAAGTGTATAATTCTGTTTCTGTTTTGTATAAAGCGAGAGAAATTTGTATATACACATGCAAAAATATATATCTTCGTGTTATACACTTAATTATACAATTTACAAACATTTTACTTCAAAAATTGCAGAGAAAAAGGCCAACGAATTATACAATTGCGAATTATACAATTGCAGTGAAATACAATTTTCTCTAGCTTTATACAATGTGTTTTTGTTTTTGTATAAAGCGAGAAAAACATATATCTTCTTGCTATACACTTATAATTATGCAATATACATACATTTTAATTCGATTCAACTATATGCAAAGCAAATTATACAATTGCAGCGAAATAGGCCAGCGAATTATACAATTTAGGCCAGCGAATTATACAATTTAGGCCAGCGAATTATACACTTGTATATGTATAGCGAATTATACAGTTTTTATGTTTGCTGTGGAGCGCAATTATGCAAAGTTTGCTATATTATACAAATATGAATTTTTTGTTTGCTATATGTGAAAGTTGCCCCATAATAATACGCAACAACAATAGACTAATTAATAATCCTTTTATTCTAACGATATCAAATAATCGACTCAATTAATTCTAAAAAAACCCTATAATATAACTAAATAGTTAACAAAGTAAAATCTTTTAAAACGATTTTCGAATAAACATAAAATATCTTAATCGTATACATAATATATATATATATATATATAACACCAGCAGAAGACGCAAACTTTATATTTTTTCTTAAAATTTATTAAAATTATTATTTTAAATTGTTCGAGAATCAAAGAAGCTCATGAATTGATTCCTACTGGTGAAGGTCAAAATTGGGTGTCAACATTGCGTACTTTTAAAATTTAATTACTGAGAGAAGTAGCTAGAGCTAAGCACAGTCAAGCTACCAGGGAACACATAATAACAAAGTGTAGGTCACTTGCGGATACTATAGGCAAAAATACCAAAAGACACAAGGGCTTTAGAGGACCATACTATAGAATAATGATACCCAAATCGTAATGAAAATCAAGCTGAACGAAAATTGTTCTTATGTCACGAAACAACTCACTATAAGTTGACACCAACATAGCAACACACAAACTTCCTGATCATAACACTTGAAAGGGCGAAAAGACACTATATGCATAAAACGTGGAGTATGAATAGTGAAAAGTAGTATATTATACAATAAAAAAGAGAGAGTGAGGACTCAAAATGGATAGTAATAAATACAATCCAAGGACTCCAAAATAGTAGCTAAATTGAAAACTTTCTTTTATCAAGGTAACGAAAATTCATAAAAATATATAACCACATTAAAACATACTAACAAGCTGAAATAAAAAAAATTGTTTTCCATCTATGCACTTAACAGTATTCAAATTAGGTGATACCCGCATTCAATATGTAGAAGTCGCTAAAATTTAATAACATTACTTTATGAGACCTCTTACTGCACGTTACGAGAAACCAACAAGACACGATCTGATTTCCACACATTACAACAAAATAAATTAGCATGAACTAGCTTCCTTGTTTACAAAGAAAAGTCACTATGTGACATAACTAGATTACGGGAAGTTAGGGAAATCATTATACCATACCCACGATGGATTAACACCAAAAAATGATGCTTCAAATGACCTTAAACACTAAACTCTCATGAAATTAAGATTGGGAAAATAAAATAAGAAACTCAGACTTTAGCCAACTCAAATTGCAAATATAGGCATTTTTTGACTTAAATTCGAACAGCGTGCAGGCAAAAAACTTAATTACACGAGTAACATTAGGGAGTAAGACCACAAGGAAATTTTAAGGAGAAGATGAAATTAAGCTATTGGGACAAAAATGCTACTGACTACTATACTTAGCCAAATCACTTATCCTTAAACTTTAACCAAGTCGCAAATCCGAAATCACACAATCAATTTATTGCAAGGAATGAACAACATGCTCTCCAGCATTGATTATTCATGCAGATGCATAACAAAACAGATGCGAATCAAGACTCACGAGGAAATTTCAAAACTGATCATAACAACGCTATGAAAACCAAGTTGAAAGCCTTCAAGCACCTATACAGACACACTGGAATCATCGTCACACATGAAAGACCAAAGTCTTTATCCTACAAGGCATCTTTATTCTTCTAAACTTTTATGAAAATACAACCGACTAAACAAACGAAAACCCAGACTAAGGAAAAGACGATAGGAAAAGCGGGATTATATACCTTTTTTGGTAAATGGGGGAATATAAGGACCATTCCCAAATTCAAAATTTTAAATCCCTTTAGAGATTAGGTTGGAAAGCTGGGAATTTTTACAAAATTGTACATTTCGTCAATGGAACAACGATCTAAGCGCTTGATTTCAAATAAGGATGATCGGATGCACGAGATTTCGTCGTCTCGTAGTGTTCTTCGTATAAAAATATACTAGGGGAAGTAAGAGGAAAAAGACATGTGAAAATACTTGCTTTCAGTCTATATTAACACTGGAATTGACGCAGTTGGAATCGTTTGGTTAAATGTAATGGGTCGCGTTGGGGGAATAATGGAGTGGGCTGGGGAATTATGAATTGGGATGACGTTTTTTGGTATTGGGATACAAATGTTAAAGGGAAGGCCCAAATTTGGGTATTAAAATTTCCCAAAAAAGAGGGGTTGTGGGAAAAGACAAGCTTAAATTGATTGTACAAGATGGCCCAAGAATTTTCATTGTAGCCAATCAAAATTAAAAATTTAGCCGAATTGCATAAATTTGACCAAGACTAATAAATGAAATTAACTAATGAGTTTCTTAATCTTAACAAAATAAAATAAATATTTTAATGAATCAAATAACTGTAAACTTTTATCACAATTTAAACTAAACTAATTTAATAAAACGCCTACTGAAAATTAATTATTTTTTGGTGATTGAGAAATATTCTAATCATACACTTAATTATGTAAATCATATATATTATCTAAAAAATAAATAAAGAGTGATAATATTTAATTTAAAATAACTTAAAAAACATTTTAGATTATAAAACATATAATTATTTCAAATCGTTTAGAATTAAGAAACTCATTAGTTAATTCTTATCAGAGAGGTTTAAAATTGAGTGTCAACAAATGTACCTCATTTTACCTGGATTGATGCAAGAAATTTGAGGATATTGAAATTGACCAAGCCAATTTTGATCGACCACATATTAGTCTATAAGAAAAGGATTTGGTACCGACTTTAAGAATTATGGACGAACCCCAGAGACGGGTTTCCTATATTTCTGAGGCTATATAAGAATTTAGCCCCACTTGTAGTTCAACACGCTTCATTTAACGCATGATTTTGAGAGAACTCAAATATCGATACCGAATTTTAAAGGTACCTAAATGCTCGGGAATAGGATTTAAGAGTGAATGTTGGAATACAGTTAAGTTTTCAAGATTGAGTCCGGCTACCTATTCTTAGACCTTAGGGAATCAGGGTGTTTGTAGTTCGACCCGATCGGTTGAAAAAAAAATCTATTATGCTAGATAACCTTTGGCTCTGGACAAGTGACAAATAAACCGAGTTTGAAAAAAAAAGGCTTGAAACCTCTTAGACACAAAGGTGGATATCTTCAAATCCACACGTAAGAACATACAAAGACATAATTCCCAAAGCTCTTGGTGTATTTTCACTTTGATTGAAAAGCTACTTCTAATAAAAATCAAAATTTCTAGATGCAAAACTGAAATCGAGGAAAGTAAAGAAAAACCCACATGCCTTATGATAAGGTGTGGTTTGATTGTGGTGGAAGCCGATCCTCTGCTTGCTTCCTAAGAGTTTGACACTCCTCGTTAGACTATGTCCTTGTTCGCTGCTAAAGAAAAATTTCCACATTGTGCTGCACCTTTTTGATGTCATCCGCATGATGCTTTTCAGTTACTCTTGATGTTAAAGATGTCACATAAGTATGTTCAACATATGTTTGCACCCTCAAAGTAAATAATTAGTAGACACAATGCCGCTTTAACTAGCGGTTTGTGTGAACTAATTAAGAAAGGTCATTCATATAGAAAATGAGTATATCTTAATGTATAAGCATAAACATCATTTTCAATTAAATGAGAAAATAAATAAATAATGAAAATGAAAGATAAATGACATCGCTTATGAACATAGTATGTCCATTACAACTCATAATTTGCTGAGGATTGGAGATGGCATGACTTGTTTTCTGCATGACAATTTTCGGAGATCTCTTCAACGAGTTATATGGCTCAATGATTATCCAACTGCAACTAGGTGGACGACTCGATAATATTCCAACTGCAACTAGGTGGATGACTCGATAATATTCCAACTGTAAAAAGGTGGATGCTCGATAACATTCCAACTTTAATGAAGTTGGTGCTTGATAATATTCCATCTATAATAAGGTGGGTGCTCGATAATATTCCATCTGTAATGATTTGAATTCTCAATAATATGCCGTCTCTAACAAAGTGGGTGCTCGATAATATTCCATCAGTAACGAGGTGGATGCGCGATAATATTCCAACTTTAATGAGGTGGATGGCTCGATAATATTCTGACTGTAACAAGGTAATGGTCGATAATAGCCATTTGTAACGAGGTGAATGCTCGATAATATTCAAACTGTAATGAGGTGGATGATTGATAATATTCCAACTGTAATGAGGTGGATGCTCGATAATATTCCTTTTGTAACGAGGTAAATGCTCAATAATATTCCATCTTTAACGAGGTGGATGACTTGATAATATTCAAACTGTAATGAGGTGGATGGCTAGATAATATTCCATCTATAAAGAGGTGGATGCTCGATAATATTCCATCTTTAACGAGGTGGATGCTCGATAATATTCCATTTGTAAAGAGGTGGATGCTCGATAATATTCCATCTATAAAGAGGTGGATGCTCGATAATATTTCATCTGTAACGAGGTGGATGCTCGATAATGTTCCAACTGTAACGAGGTGGATGCTCGATAACATTCTATATGTAATGAGGTAGATGGTTGATAACGTTCCAACTGTAACATGGTGGATGTTTGATAATGTTCCAATATGATTCAAAAATATGAACCCGAAATGGAAAAATAAATATACCAACCACAAATGGGGTGGATTGCTCAACAAAACTATATGCTAAATTCTTTGATTGGCTAATCAAAACAAATAATCCACTTATGGGCTGTATACCCAACAAATAGAATATTTAACTGTGACAATGTCTAACACGTATGGCTAAATTAGTGCGCGACAAGCGTACTAAGGACGTATATGCACGTCGCGACTATGATTCTTTTTTAAACGACAAAATTATCGAGGTGAATAACTTAATTCATTCACATGAAGATTACAAACACTATTACCCTCCTTGACAAACTCAACAAATTTTAAGTTTATTGATGACGTTTTCAATCGTTATCAAAAAGTTGTAACGATTCGATAACTTTGACTCTCATGGAGATATTGTGGTCACTAACATCTTTATGATGTGATAGATGCAACACTTGTAAGACAGTGTCACTTTTGATCATCTCCATATTTGATGTCAGCTTAACATATGATTCTAGATTTACCAATACTATCAACTCCAATGCTAAAAAACGAACGTTAGTATTGACAATGAAGTAACGAATAAAAGTAAATATAAAGAACTAGATAAGTTCTTTGGCTTATCGAGATGAAGATATGATAAGCCTAATTATAACTTCGATCATGACCCGTGACTAGCGATCATCCAACACTTTTTTTCTTACAACTTGGAAAGAATCTGTTAGTGTTTGGCTTCAATATTTCTGCAAAAGGAAACTGTTTATAAATCACTTGACGGAACATAATGAAATGAAGATAAATTGATATGGAAAGTTTTTTAGTTATGTTGATGAGGCCACGAGACGCGTAAATGGTGCCTTTTTCCACGCTTCACATTTGACATTGTAATTTTTGTGACTTCATTGTTAGTTTGTAAGACTGATTTGTGTTGGTCTTGTTTCCACTCTCCTTTAAGCGGTCGGCTTACACCCTTGTCTGTCCTTTGTAAGAAAGTGTTGATGGAATATTTGAGGACCCTCCTAAAATATTTAGTCACATTTTGAAATATGTTTAACTCTCATAACTTGCTTTGTTAATTCTGAGGTTTCCCATTCAAGAATTTTGAGGCCCCTCTTCAAAATTATGTTCCAGTTTGCCTCAATAAGTAATAAATGACATTTGTGAAATTTTTGAGATCATCTAAAACAAAATTTCCAGTTGCGAACTTGATTATTGTAATTTCTGAGACCACCAAAGCTAACTCCGTTGCATTTTTGTCTTATATTTTTACTTTTTGAAGAAGTACATCTTCTAATGAATTTTTGAGATCCTCTTAACAATTCTGTACAGTTTCCATTATAAAGAGAAATTAAAATCTTATTGTGTATATGACCAAGCCGTTGTGACGCCTACGTATCCGGTTTGAGCTGGATTTAGGTCAAACGTAGTTCCCCCTCAGAGATTAACAAAATTTAAAAAAAAATTATAAAGAAACCGACATAGGCTGACATAGACCGGCTACATATCTCATTCTTGAGATTTCAGGTCGAACCTACTTCAAACTTAGGAAACATTAAAAGGGGATAAAAGAGTGACCGAGGCCGAAATAGGCCGCCTACCTATCTCATTCTTGAGAATTCAAATCAGATTTAGTTCATATACAAGAAATGTGATATAAAACGGGGGAAAAAAAGGGATAAATACATTTTCAAAAGAAAGCTAACAAAAACTTCATATGAAGAATTTTGGCCAATGTTGGGCATTCTTCTTCTCGACCTTTGATGATGAATATATTCAAATGACTCAATTCATAAATGTCTTGTACTCACTCTTAAGCATCAAATATGTCATACCTTGAGGTAGTTTCCTCAATATTGACCAATTTTTTGTTGATCATGTTTTGTATCTTGTGATTCAAGGTTGAGCAATTCTCTGTGTCGTGTCCAATGGATCTTGAATGATAAAAATATTTGTGGTCAGCCCTTTAAAATTTTCCCAAAGGATTGGCTGGTCTTCCTTCTATACAGTAGAGTAGTCCCCTTGCTTTCAAGCTTTCATAAAGTTGAGTTTGATATTTCCTTAATTGTGTAAATACGTTAGGAGCCTTCCAAAAGTTTTGACAGTGAAATTTTTTCTGATTGACATTATGAATTTGATATTTCTTTTGGGGAGCTGACTGCATATGGGTAGTCATGACCATACCTACCTCCTCTACTTTCCTTTTTGATGTATCCCTATCACTAATTTTTGTAGCTTTTCTATTATCTCATAGTGTAGTAAAGTTCGTGATCCTTCAAGTCTTGAAACCATCTTCCAAAGCTTCTCCCCTTTTGACGATCTCGACAAATTTTTGACCCATCATACACAACATTCTTTCATAGTACTCAGACTTTTGAATTCGAATGAACATTTCAGTGCTCTCACGTTCGGACATGGGAAATTGAACTCTTGCGGCCTCTTTTATTTGATGAAGAGCGTACTCTTGATAATTTTTTGTAGACTTATGTTTGATCTTCTCCAAGTAGTAGCGATATGGGGCAGCGTCTACGTTATGCCCAAATCTTTCCTTGATATACTTTGCGAGTGCATTCAAATTTGTCCATTGTTTCAGTTCTTGCGATATAAGCCACTCTAGAGATTTTCTAGTTAGACTTCGACTGTAGAGACACATCAATAATGCTTCATTTTGCCAACTCCCACGAATTGATTACAATAAACTTTCAGAAGTGCTAGATAATTTCTAGTTCCATTGAAAGGGACAAACTTTGGCATTTTAAACCCTTCTGTAAGGTCCAAATTCAGATTAATGCATAAATTTTCATAATTTAGCCCCACCTCTTCTAAAGTGTAATCCAGTTCTTTTGTCACCTTCACGATCTCTTCCTTTATGATCTGCTTAGTCTTTTCCTCTTAGTCCCTCCACTCCTTCTCCTTCTCTCTGTAGAGGTCAAATTCAGAATAGGAAGTATAGTGAAGATGTGGTTTGGTTTTGACTGAAATATTAAAGTGACTTTCGGAGGTAAGGACTGAGAATTTGTTGGTTTTGATTGCCTTTTGTAGGGTTATGGTACATGAAAGAAGTTGTTTGAGGATTGTTGACATTTAAGCTCTAGAACTGAGGGAAAATTTGAGAGTTATTTATGTTTTGTTTTTGAAAGAGGGGGAAAACTTGAGGGTTGGTATTCAGGTTCAGAAAAGGTTGTGGTGCTTGGCATGAAGTGCTGGCGTGATGAAGATTTGATGTGGTTAGGTCGATGGTGGAATTATTTTCAATAGGACTGGAGGTTTGGTTACTTAGGACATTCTCCGAGTTTGAAGTCAAAGGAGGAAAATGGTGTGGAAGCCTTCCATCGCTTGGAGTGTTGACATCGACCCTAGGAATTGAATGTTTTTGATTTTTATGGAGCTCAACCCTCAACTAAGCAATCTGTTGCATCAACTGTGCAATTAACTCATTTTGTTCAACGACAAACAGTTGAACTTTAGCAACTTCAGCCAGGCCGACATTCTCATATTCTAGATCTTTTTTATTCTGTTTTTCAACAAATATCGATGGGAAAAGTAATCTTTGAGAAATTTGAATGCTCAACAATCAACACAAATCAGTTTTGAGTAATTGACAAAGAAAAATAACTCAAACAACAAATGTGTTAGTTTGTGAAGGCAGTAGGTAACACAAGATATCACACAAAGCTGTAAGAACAGAAGAGTTGCTTTATATAAAGAAAGACTAGCCACAAATATAAAGAAATAATTAGATAGACAGGAATTTGTCTATCTAATTTTTAGCTTTGTGAAAAAAATGTCGATTGAATATTTTACTGTCGTACTTTTGGTGTTTGAGTGAGATGTAACTCTTATTTCATTGTAAGAGTTGAAAAATAAAATTTTTCAAAAAGAAGACCGAACCTGGGAAGGCTGCCTACTGATACGCTCAAACTTACTTCTCAAATAGGAAGTAAAGCGGTCGTATCAAGTGAAGAACCAAACTAATGAGGTTGGGATTGTTCCCACGAGGAAAATAGTTCAGACTTAACTTTATTATATTATTACTATTAGTTAGTCAATTATTTCCCTAGAAAACAAAAGACACTGGGGGGGGGGGGTGATTTCTAAATTAATGAAAATAATTATCTAAATTAAAGTAAAAAACTAACAGATTCAAATCTTGGAGCTTAAGCAATTAATAAAAGTTACTAGGGCTTAAGTGTTCCTCACTGGTTCCTAACTTGATAATTCTAACTATAAAAATTCGTTTCTAGTATCTTGCATGTAAAGTGATAAGTTTTGTATCTCTAAATCCTTGGTCTGTAATCTAGAAAATTTCACTCCGCACCTTAGTCCGGGTACGTGTGTTGCTATACTAACCCTAACCTTTACCTCATATTAAGCATTGTATTCGATATTTGACTAAGTTATTACTTCGTACCAATCGACACTAGCCTATTAGATAGTGTACACTAAATCTATGTTGATAATTCTTTTCCTATTGTTTACCTCCTTGGTCCGACAAGTAGAATTAAGGAGAGTTATAACGTTTTCCATCCGTTAAAAAGACTTCTAAACAAAAGAATTGTCAATTCATGCAAGACACTATTCTAGAATTGCTATTTTAGTTAGATTTTACGTCATTATTCACCCATGGTTCTTACAACCCTTTTTATGGAGTTTAGCTACCCATGATCATAATCACACTATTCATATATTTAATATAAGAATTCATGCACTTACTTTAATGAGAAAGAATAAAATCCAGAAATTTACTTGATTAATCAACAAAAGCACCAACAATCAATTCCAAAAAAAGTGTAACAATTGCTAAAATTAATCATTCAATACTTGAACAAGAGAACTAAAGATTATTCAAAAGTCTAATTATCAAAAAACTTAATTATCAAAAAGTCTAACTATCAAAAAGTCTAACTACAAAACGAGGTTTTTTTGAACTGTTTATAATAAAAACAAAAACCTAATAAAAGAAGGATACTAATTACTTACAATCTCTCAAGACGCGTCCGAGTTGACGGACCTCGTGACGGACCATCGTGGTCACGACGGACCATCATGGCCTCCGTCGTCCCATACTTCACAAATTCTTCTGCTGCTTTCCTTATTACACTCAACGGACAGTTATGACGCACCGTTCTAATCACGAAGGTCCGTCAAGGGTCTCCGTTCCATAATAGTTAAACTTCTTGGAATTTGGGTACTGGACTACTCTGTGATTATTGCGACGAACCAGCAGGAAGGACCGTCTTGGCTATGACGGTCCCTCATGGAATTCCGTAATCCTACACTAGGTCAGACATCCCCATCTTCCTTCAGCAGCTTTTCTCCTCACCACGATGCCTCCTATGGACTGTCACAAGCTCGACGGTCTGTCATAAGCTCCGTAGGTGGTCTCTTCTGCATTTCTCGCTCAAAAACTTCCGCATTCATCTTTGGACAGATTTCCTACAAATAAGGAGAAACTTACATAAAATTCAATACAAAAAGGCTTTTGGACACATACTAAACTTAAGTAAACAACATTATAAATACCGTGAAACCACGGTACATCAACACCCTCAACATAAATTCATTGTTTGTCCTTAAGCGACACACTATGACTCACTACAAAATCTTTGTACAATAGTATCAATATTTTATATTTCACAATAATTTGGCTATCAATCCCAATTAGTCTCCACTTCAATTTCTCACTGAGGTGCTAATATTTCCGGTATTGCAACTAGTGTCCTCACTTCAAAATAACATCATCATTTTTCATACAATGATTTCAGTTTGAGTATAAGGATTACTTTTCAACACTCACTGTCAGAAAAAATTCTCAACTCATTCATACATATTGTCATAAGCTTTCCCTTATTTTCACCGCTTTAAGTTCGCCATACAACTCTTAGGATCACGATAGGATTTTCTTAGCTTGTAACATAGGCTCAGGGTCAGGTAGAGTATATTTAGATATACTTTATTGACTTGTTTCCCTCCTTGTCATATCGGTTGAGCGTCTTACCTTTTTATCATTTTATTCCGCCCTTTTTCTTACATTCTTTCACCTTGGTATTTCCCCTTCTTTCTTCATTTGTGTAAGTGACTCTTTTCTTTTCTTTCTTGTATTTATTATAATTTTTTATACCATTTTTCTTTCAACTGGTTCTTGAGTCACTTTACTTTTGTTCTTTCTCTCTCTCTTGTTCTTTCAACCCCACTTTCCAAAGACTTTCTCATAATAGTCACCCTCAAATCATGGCTTTGCCACAGGTCAAAGTACAAAATACCCAAAGTTGGGTCAGGTCCATGGAAATATTGTTTACTGCATTAGCCACCCTCAACTTATGGTTTTTTCATAAGACGAGGTAAACATGTCCAAGGAGGGACCAGGGCCAACACATTATTCCCAGAAAATATTAGTTGGGGTCAAAAAGAAAGGTCTATTTTAAGCTCAAATCATTTGGATCAAAGAGGTATTAAATTCATTCGGATTTTTTTTGTTTTTTTAGACTAAAATTGGCTATATTGAATAAGGGCCTATGATCCTTTCCTATTTTTCTATTGCAACTTGCTTTTAGCAGGACTAACCAGGCAAGTTTAAGCTCAATACAAATAGTAGAATATTCAATTTTTTCTCACACTCACTTGACATCTCATTACTCTACCAGATTATCAAACACCTAGTTCGAGTCTTAGACTTCATGCACTGGTGTATGTCTATGTCATGCTTAGAGCCACACATTTATCAATTACTCTGCCTAGCCATGCATCATAATCATTACACCAGGATATCATTTTTGTTTTATCCATTATGCTTCAGAGTTATACTTTGTACACAAGATATAGACTTGCCAGTTTAACAAGAAAAATAATCAGTATCTTGGGGAAAAAGAACACAGGCGAGAAAACCCCAAAAGAGGATCGTGAATTGGGATACTCAGACTTCACCCTAGCACTCACTTTCCATTTAACCCACCCCAACAAAAACATATGCAATTGTCCCAAATGCATAAAAAATTGAAATACCGGAGTGGTAGGTGAAGCAAACCTGTGCTGCAAAGCGCCAACAATCAGAAAGTTGGTGGGTCCGATTCCCCATAACCCACTACCTATGTAGTCTTGACACCCTTTGTAGTGTCCTCATCAGCAACAACACTATAATTTGTGCCTCCCGCTGTCTCCAAATTCCTGGAGCTAGATGCCCCAGCAGCTGACCCTACAACCCTAATCTGACGCGCCTCCTCATCAGTAATCGAGGCTCTCCTTGCAGCCTCCATCTCACGACACTCTTTCTTCCTTGCCCTAGTCTTATCCTTCTCACGACCCATAATCCACTTGGCATGCTCTCGAAGGGGAGGTGGTAGAATCTCAGAAGTGGAGAATAACGCAACCAACACGGTGTCGTCAACTGGCTCTACAAAAGGGGAATCAGACTCAGGCACCATAGCCTCAAGGATCATATCAATATCTGCTCGCAGAATCTCAACCGCAACCTGAAGGGTCGACACGCATCGGAGGGGCTGGCCGGGCTAGAACCCGCAACTCAAAAGCGTCTAATCGTTGATGAACCTCAGCGATCTTCCGCTCTATATGATGTGCCATCTTACGCTCCATGTGCTCCTCCACCTAAGCAATAGACCTCTGCATCCAAGGTTAGATGTTATGCAGAAGTGTGGCCATGTGAGCCTCTAGTTTTTGGACCCTAGCAAGCAGGACCAGATCAGGGAAAGGGGCTGAGCGAGAGGAGCTAGTGGCAGTGCTACTACCGGGGATAGACTCGACCGAGTAGTGTTAGTGGTTGCTAAAGTAGCCTGCGTATATGTTTGAGCATGCGCTACAATATCATCCATATTCTTACCAAGTGGAGGTACCTCTGGACGGGGCCCTCTGCGTGGAGCAAACTTATTGGCCTCATCCTTGCGGAAACTGATATCAATAGTGGCCAGCGGAGCCTTCAGATGATCAATGTGCCAGATGGGCACACCTGCGGACCTGCATAAGGAAAATATCATGCACAGAGAAGTGTAAGTAGTGGTGACCTTGAAATCCCTCTCGTGGATGACAGCCTGTAGAAGCCAAGCGAAGTCAACCTCAAACATGACTATCATCGCTGCCATCCGAAATGTGTGAACCCATGTAACTATATTATCTGCATCCATGGGGGAGTGGCAGATCAACCATAAAAACATAGTCGTGAAGATCAAGTTGGCTTTCGTGAGGGCTCCATTCGGCTGCATAGTAGCAGACTCCAACCAGTAGAAAGGAGACTTTGGGATTTGGGGATTTGGGGAATTGATATGGATTATTTGATAGAGAAAAGAATTAGAAAGGGAGGGAACGGGAGAACGATGAAAAGAAATCGTTTAAATGAAGGGGTGGGTGTTTTTAAAGGTTGAAAACTTTTAAAATTCCCCAGCGGGTCGGGTCGGGTTGCTGGTTAGTGACGCAACGAGTCCCCGATGATGGTCCGTCTCAATGTGACGGTCCTTCATGAATTTCCTCGCGGATGCCCTAATTTTTCAAATAAATGAAAAATGTACCTAGCACGATGGATTCATGCGACGGTCCATCGCAAGCGTGACTGTCCGTCGATGTATCCGGCTGTGAATGTTGCAGAGTGATTTTCTGTAGAATTTCCTGGTGATGTGCAACCTGCAAATTTAAAACCATTAGTAGAAAATGCTACTTACTACTAGAAAGAAAACTATAAGTATTGGGTTGCCTCCAAACCAGTGCCTGATTTAACGTCGCGGTACAATTGAAGACACTTGATTACTCAGACTTCATCAAGATGGTATGCCTCTATCACTTCATTCGACGATTTAGAATGCTCGAAATAGATTTTTATTCGTCGTCCATTCACCTTACACCGCACACCCTCCTTGGTTTCCAACTCAACTGCTCCATGAGGAAATAATTGGGTACCCAAGTAAGGGCCAGTCCATTTGGACTTGAGCTTGCCGGGAACAAGCGCAACCTAGAATTGTATAAAAATACCAAATCCCCAACCATAAACTCTCGTTTTTCAATTTTTAGGTCATGGTACTTCTTCATCTTTTCTTTGTAGGATATAACAGATACCGAATGGAGCTCACCACTCTGCCTTATTGACCTACAAATGTTGAAGGTCACTTCATCATTATTCAACTGAAATTTCGTCTGCCCATTCTCCACATCAACTAAGGCTCTACCAGTAGCAAGGAATGGACTCCCGAGAATAATAGAAACTTCAAAATTGACTTCCCAATCAAGAATAACAAAATTTGTCAAAAATATGAACGATTCCACTTTTGATAGCACAACGTGGAGTATCCCTATAGGCCTTTTTATTGTTCGATCGACCATCAGTAGCCGCATCGCAATGGGCTTCGGATCACCCAAACCCATCTTCTTGTAAATCGAGAGGGGCATGAGATTTATGCTTGCTCACAAATCACATAATGCTTTAGAAAAATGTAATAACCCGACTGTACAAGGAATACCGAATGCACCCGGATATTTTTTCTTTTGTACTAGAGATCTTGTAGCAATAGCACTACAATTCTGCATTCTATCATCATCATAAAAAGTGACCGATCTTTTCCTTGTAACCATAGCTTTCATAAACTTGGCATGACCGAGCATTTGTTCTAGAGCTTCGACCAAAGGGACATTGATAGAAAGCGGCTTCAACAATGTTATAAAATGCGGATATTTACCATCCTCGGTCGTTTTCACTAATCTTTGAGGAAAGGGTGGTGGTGGTCTAGGCATGGGAGTTACCTTTGTAGGTACTTCAACATCTTTTTCCAGTGTTGGCATAAGGACACTCTCCATAATAACCACCCTCTATAGTATCAAATAAAACTTTATTATTATCATCTTGTCCCCGATAGAAATATTCCTTCAGTGACTCATCATCTATGCGGTAATTGGGGACACTTCTCAAAAATAAAGTGAATTTATCCCAAGAACTGCTAACTGACTCTCCTGGTAGTGCCACAAAGTTGTTCACTCTGTCTTTGTAATTTAGTTTCCTGGAGATCGAGTAGTAACGTGCTAAGAAAACGTCCCTTAGTTGGTTCCAATTGAAAATTGAGTTATAAGGGAGATCAGTGAACCAAATAGTAGACTCTCGTGTCAGTGAGAGAGGAAATAATGTTAGCCCCATTACATCCAAATCCAAATCAGGCCTACCTACAAAGCTTTTACACACTGCCCTTACTTTAGCTATAGTAGCCTCAGAAGGTAGCCCTGAAAAAAATCTCTAACAGTGAGCATTTGCATCAGACTACTAGTTACCACAAACGTGTGGCCTTGTGTTAGAGGGGGCAAGATAAGTGGCCCATCAGAGTCTGCAATATTATCATAACCTCTGTAGTATTCTCGAGGGCTTGGAGCGGGATTTTGTCCCCTTTGTTGATTTTAACCAGGATCATCAGGTAATAACTGACCATGAACATCAACCGGAGCTGGGATGTTCTGGTTTGGATCATCATCGTTAATACCCAAGTTTCGATTTAAATTACATAGTGTACACGCTCTAATTCGTGGTCGTAGGGAAACAAGGGTTCTCTTCCTCTCCGTGTATTTTGCAAACAAGGAAGATAGTTCTGCAAGAATAAAAAACAATACCAAAGTAAAATTAAGAAAATATTGACTAAACTTTAGTAAGAAGTTTAAGTTAATCTAAAAGCTACTTTCCCTGGGAGCGGCGCCAAAATTTGATAATCTCAAACTTAATTCTCAAATAAGAAGTAAATCGGTCGTATCAAGTAAAGAACCCAACTAATGAGGTAGGGATCGTTCCCACGAGGAAAATAGTTCAGACTTAACTTTATTATATTATAACTTATTGAGTCAATTATGTCCCTTGAAAACAAAAGACAATAAAGAGGGGGAGGGTTATTTCTAAATTAATGAAAATAATTAACTAAATAAAAGTAAACAACTAATAGATTCAAATCTTGGAGCTTAATCAATTAATAAAAGTAACTAGGTCTTAAGTGTTCCCCACAGGTTCCTAACTTCATAATTCTAACTATAACACTTCTTTTCTAGTATCTTGCATGTAAAGTGATAAGTTATGTATCTCTAAATCCTTGGTCCGGCATATAGAAAATTTCACTCCGCAACTTGGTCCGGAAACGTGTGTTGCTATACTAACCCTTACTTTTACCTCATATTAAGCATTGTATTCGATATTTGACTAAGTTATTACTATGTACCAATCGATACTAGCCTATTAGATAGTGTACACTAAATCTTTTTTGATAATTATTTTCCTATTATCTACCTCCTTGGTCCGGCAAGCAACATTAAGGCGAGTTCTAATCTTGGCCATCCGTTAAAAAGACTTCTAAACGAAAGAATTATCAATACATGCAAGACACTATTCTAGAATTGCTATTTTAGTTAGATTTTACCTCATTATTCATCCATGGTTCCCACAACCCTAGTTATAAAGTTTAGTTACCCATGGTCATAATCACACTATTCATATATTTAATATATAAATTCATGTACTTACTTTAATGAGAAAGAATAAAATCCAAAAATTTACTTAATTAATCAACAAAAGCACCAACAATCAATTCCAGAAAAAGTGTAACAATTGCTGAAATGAATCCTTCAATACTTGAACAAGTGAACTAAAGGTTATCCAAAAGTCTAACTATCAAACCTAACTATCAAAAAGTCTAACTATCAAAAAGTTTAACCCCCAAAACGAGGTTTTTCGAACTATTTATAAAAAAACAAAAAAACCTAATAAAAGAAGGATTCAAATTACTGAAAATCTGTCAAAACGCGTCCAAGTTGACGGACTTCATGACAGATCATCGTGGTCACGACGGGCCGTCATGGCCTCCGTCGTACCATACTTCACAAATTCTTCTAGTGCTTTCTCCATTACCCTCAACGGACAGGTGTTACGTACCGTTTCAAGCACGACGATCCGTCGAGGGTCTCCGTTCCATAATACTTGAACTTCTTGGAATTTGGGTACTGTGACTACTCTTTGATCATTGCGACGAACCAGCTGGACGGACCGTCGTGGCTATGACGGTCCGTCATGGACTTCCGTAATCCCACACTAGGTCAGACTTTCCCATCTTCCTTCAGCAGCTTCTCTCCTTACTACGATGCCACCTACGGACTATCACAAGCTTGACGAACCGTCATAAGCTCCATAGGGGGTCTCTCCTGCATTTCTCGCTCAAAAACATCCTTGTTCATCTTTGGACAGATTTCCTGCAAATCAGGAGACACTTACATAAAAGTCAATACAAAAAGGCTTTTGAACACACACTAAACTTAAGGAAAAAAGCATTAAAATACCATGAAACCACAGTACATCACCTACGTATCTCACAGAGAAGAGTTAAAGTCCTATTTAGTTCGACTCACTTGTATTTTTTTATTTGAGATGGAAAATTCAGCTTTTTTTTCGAGATGACACAGTAAGACTTAGGATTTGAAAGGAATGTTGGAATTCTTTTGAGAAACTTAAGACTCTAGAGTATATGGACGCACTTTGATAGTTGATTTGATATTTATCCTCAAGGAGTTCTAGAGAGTTACCCAAAAGAGTAGGCTAGAACATCTTCAAATAGACCAACATATTAAAAAAAAAGCAGCTATAACACTTAAATGATTATTGCGCGGCATAAACAAATATATGACTCTTTTATGCCAAGTGTAGGCCTAGCGATTTGAGGGATGTATATGTTATTTGAAACTTTTCATTTTCCTCCCAAAACCCAAATTTATGCAAACATTACGAGTAAAGTTAAATGGGGATATATAATAGGGAAAATGGAACTCAAAATATTTAGTCCCACGCAGGGGTACTATGCATCTATCGAAGGTCCTTCCTTCTTCATTTCTTCTCATCTCCGGGTGCCATGTCTTAGGATGGATAGTAAGTTGTGAGATCTTTCTTTGACTAGAATAAGCTATAATCTACTCCCAACCCCGAGGACAATGACTTTTTAGATGACTTATACACCGTTCAAATTTAAACAAATAATTATGATCGTCCGTTCATGCCATGAGCCCTTTTGGACTCAAGGTGGTCTCTCTAATGGGCCCAACACACCTTCGGTGATGAGTCTTCTTAGGCTAATGCTTATATTTGAATTTGGTTTTTCCTCTATCTTTGGTTGACTAAAATTGGCTTAGAAGTGGCGGCTACCCGAGTCGGACAAACAACAGGGTGAAACTAATAAATAACATTGGAAGACCACAAACCAACTATTCGTCTATTACTTCAAAAATTTGGACTTGTATGTTTTTTTGAAAGAAGTCGTCGTAAGCCACATAACCACCTTTGTCCTAATATATTCTATTTGCTATTTGGCAGAGTCGGTGCCATGAAATATGATATTTTAAAGATAATATAAAAGAAAACAAACATAAATTTATTTGCACATAGCCAAATAGGATAGTTTTTAAGGTTATAATCTTTCAACACCCCAGCAGAGTCGCCTTTCTGTTTTATTTCGGAAAGAAAAAATAGTTCTTATTGTCTTAAAACTTGTTAGAGCCTCCACTTAATTTTTCGGATAAATTAAGAAAATTATTCTTCCAATAAACTAAAACAATAAATCATATTGAAAGAGTTTTAAAAGGGGTTTTATTTTAGGAAGGTATTGAAGCCACCTAAAATATCCGTTAATACGGTTTTCTAGCAATTAATTTGTTTGGCTAAAGTTTCTAACTTAAAATTTTTAGATAAAATTATTTAGAGTTATTCGAAAAATAAAGTGTTAATTTTTATTATCTAATTGAGATTTTGCAAGATTTATTTTTAGTTCATTTATTTTGATTTATTAAATCGCTAAAACAAAGTGGCGTCTTACGGGGGACCCACTTTGTTTTGGGTGTTTGGACCATTTCCACATCTCTTAAAATTCTAACAATAGAATAATGATAAAAGAAACAAGGGCTTAGACCCAAAAAAAAAAACAAAATACAAAGTTCAGGAAAAAAATTGGGCTTCTTAAGCCAAATTCTTCAACTTCTCGGTTCGTACGTCGATTTTGTGAGCTTGACTCGATGGAGGAATTTGAGCTTTGGCGGCTCTCTCTAGGAATGCGAAAGGAAGAGAAGTGTTCATAGTGAACTCGAGTTCATTTACATGCATCATAAATAAAGGGAAAAATTTAATAAATAATTTAACTATCGTAGAATAGGGAAAACATATAACTTACTGGAAAACATTCATCCACTCGGGAAAAAATAGTAAATTGACACATAGTCCTATTTAAAGAAAACATACATGGGCATATATATAGCCAGACCTTTCTTTTAAATAAATAAATAAATAGAGTACAACATGCATCTAAAGAAATGTAATCATTAATAGTACCCATGCGATATCACAAGGAAGGAGCAACTAAGCTAAGAGCACTAATTACAGTGAGCCTAAGCAACCACATATTTTATAATAACAAACTACATATTTACCAAAATCTAAGGATTTGACAAAAACATAAACTAAAAGAAATTGCAGTAGAATAACATGACAAAGGGGACTGAGGATAAAAGGGGTTAAAAATAACAATTAGAGAAAGAATCGATCAACATTATTTTTGTATACTTCAAAAATTTTATTACTTAGACAACTAGCTAGAGCTAAACATAGTTAAGCTACCTGGGAACACATAATAGCAAAGTGTACGTCACTTGCGGATACTACAGGCGAAAATACCAGAAGAACAAGGGCTTTAGAGGACCATATTATAGAACAATGACACCTAAATCGTAATGAAAATCAAGCTGAACGTGAATCATACTAATGTAACGAAAAAAGTCACTATAAGTTGACCTAAACAAAATGCACAAACTTCCAGATAATAACACTTGAAAGGGCGAAAATACACTATAGGCATCAAACGTGGGGGATGAATAGGGAAAAACATTTACATTATACAATAAAAAAAGAGACAATGAGGACTCAAAATGGGTAGTAATAAATACAATCCGAGGACTCCAAAATAGTAGATAAATTGACAACTTTTTTATGAAAGTAATAAAAATTAATAAAAATATATAACAATATTAAAACATACTAACAAGCTGAAATGAATTTTTTTTTGTCCATCTATGCACTTAACAATAATCAAATTAGGTGAGACCCACATTCAACATGTAAAAGCCCCTAAAATTTAATAACATTAATATATGAGACCTCTTACGGCACGTTACGAGAAAGCAACAAGACATGAACTAATTTTCGCACATTACAACAACATAAATTAGCATGAACTAGCTTCCTTGTTTACAAAGGAAAGTCACAAGGTGGCATAACTAAATAACGAGAAGTTAGGGAAATCACTATACCATACCACGAAGGATTAACACCAAAGAAACGAAGCTTCAAATGACCATAAACACTTAACTCTCATGAAACTAAGATTGGGAAGATAAAACAAAAAACTCAGACTTTAGCCAACTCGAATTGCAAATATATGCATTGTTTGACTGAAATTCGTACAGCGTGAAGGCAAAAAAAATTAGTTACACGAGTCATATTATGAAGTAAGACCACAAGGGCATTTTAAGCAAAATCATAAAATCAGTTTATGGCAAGGAATGAACAACATGCTCTCCAAAATTTATTATTCAGGCAGATGCATAACAAAGCAGACACGAACCAGGACTCACGAGGTTATTTCGAAACTGATCACAACAATGCTACGAAAACCAAGATGATAGGAGCAACCATAGTCATAAACCAGCCTTCGAGTACCCATACATACACACTGGAATCATAGTCACACATGACAGACCAAAGTCTTGATAATACAAGGCATCTTTAGTCTTGCCAAATTTTTATAAAAATACAACTGACTAAACAAATCAAACGAAAACCCAGACTAAGGAAAAGACGGTAGGAAAAGCGGGATTATATACCTTTTCCGTTACAACGAACAGAGACAGCGAGCTAGATATTGTGATCCTTCCACTATGAATGTGAAATCACGAACAAGAAATCCTTGCCGAAATTTATAATTCAAACCAACGACTAACCTTCTCAGAAACTGTAATCGAAGAACTTCCTATTTTCTTTGATTGGATTTTGCAATATGTTCTTGCCATTTTACTTAAATTCTATGTATTTTTTATCTAGAAATTTTCCTACCCCCAAAAAATATCTGTACCCGAAAATCTTTTCTAATTTCCCCCCAGCCCCTAAACAAAAAATTAGAAGGGGGCTTAAATAGAGGAGGTCTTTTGAAAAAATGGGCGGAAATCAGGACCATTCAAAATTCAAATTTTGTTTTGTCGTAAGAGATAAGGTTGGACAGCTGGGAATCTATACAAATTTGCACAATTCCTGAACGGAACAACGATCTGGGTGCTTGATTTTGAACAAGGATGAGCAAATGCACGAGATCTCGCTATCACGCAGTGTTCTTCCTACCAAATTGTACTCGGGGCAGAGAGAGGAAGAAGACATAAGAAAGTAGTTGATTTCCGTCTATCTTTATGCTGAAATTGACGCTGTTGGGATCGTTTAGTTATACTGTAATGGGTCGGGTTGGGGGAATAAAAGAGTGGGTTGGGAAACTATGAATTAGGATGAGGTTTTTTGTATTGGGTTACAAATGTTAAAGGGAAGGCCCAAATTTTGTGTCTTTAAATTTCAAGTAAAAGAGGGGTTGTGGGAGTTGGGAAAAGACTAGCTGAAATTGATTGTACAAGATGGCCAAAGAATTTTCAGCGTATCAAATAAAAATTAAAAAAATTTAGCCGCATTGCTTAAATTCGACCAAGACGAATAAATGAAATTAATTAATGAGTTTCTTAATGTTACCGAAAAAAATTAACATTTCAATAAACCGAATAACTCAAGACTTTTACCATAATTTAAACTAAATTAATTTAATAAAACACTTAATGAAAATTAAAATCTTTATTTTTGGTGAATCAAAATTTACTAATCATATACATAATTATGTTAATCATATATATTATCTAAAAAAAACATAAAGAGTGATAATATTAGTTTAAAATAACTTAAATAACATTTTAGATTTTAAAATATATAATTATTTCAAATCCTTTAGAATCAAGAAACTCGTTATTTAATTCTTATTTAGGAAGTTCAAAATTGGATGTCTACAATCATTCCTCTTAATACCGCAATACTAATTGTGGGAAGAGGAACCACTATCGCAACAATATTTGCAGCAACAATGGTGGTCGTGGAAGCAGTAAAGGTGCTACTTCTCACATGAAATCCGCACAAGGTAACCTCACGTCTTATTTTAATATAAGCAATAAACGTGGAGTAATAGTGGGCAATGGTCAATCAATTACAATTCAATTATCTTCGATGTGTCCTCAACTAAAATTTTACAATGTCCTTCATGCCCCTCACCTTGTTTAAAACATGGTGTTACTTAGAAAATTTACAACTGATAAATTTATTTCTGTTGAACTCGATCCGTGTGGATTTTTTGTGAAGGATTTTCGGATGGGGAGATCGGTAATGAGGTGTGAGAGTAAGGGAGAGTTGTATCCCATCACTTCTCAAGTCACTTCTCCATCTGCTTTTGCCGCTTTGGCACCATCCCTTTGGCATGATCGTTTTGGTCATTGGGGAGCACCTATTTTGAAATGTCAGGGGAAAAACAAATTGATTGAATGTAATCAAGTTAAAAACTCTCGTACTTGTCAATCTTGTCCTCTGGGAAAACATGTTAAGTTGCCTTTTTATCTGTCAAGTTCTCACACTTATATGCCATTAGAAATCTACGTAGTGATCTTTGGACATCGCCTATTTTGAGTTCACCGGGTCATTGTTATTACGTCTTGTTTATAGATGATTTTTCAAAACTTTTGTGGACTTCCCCTTTATCGCACAAATAACGAAATTTTCCACATTTTTGAGTTTCAAGACATTTATTCGAACCCAATTTGAGCAAGACATAAAAAATATACAATGCGATAATGGCAGGGAATTTGATAATGGCCCCTTTTAAATTTTTGTAAAAAAGATGTAATCTATATTAGTCTTTCATGTCCTCATACATCCCCTCAAAATGGGAAAGTTGAAAGACAAATTTGTATGATCAGCAACATTATTCGTACATTATTAGCCCATGCTTCCCTTCCTCCCTCCTTTTTGCATCATGCTTTGCAAATGGAGACTTTTCTTCTCAATATCCTTCCTCATAAGCTTTTAAATTATCAATAACCTCTTCGCGTTTTGTATCAAAAGTATCTATCTTATTCTCATCTTTGGGTTTTTGGATGTTTATGTTGTCCTCTTATTCCCTTTACAACCATAAACAAACATCAAACACGGTCAACTCTTTGTGTCTTTTTAGGGTATCCTTAAAATCAGCGTGGGTAGAAAAGCTTTGAGTTGTAACCCAGAAAAATCATCATTAGTCGTCACGTAATATTTGAGATACACATTTTCCTTTCGCAAATACCATTACTCCTCTAACTCACTTGTTTGAGTTTCTAGATGATGGACCATCTCCTTACCTGGTCAATCATTTAACTACCTCTCCTAACCCACAAGTTGTACCTGTTCCTAACCCAACCACATCAACAATGGCCATCCCTGAAAGTTGTTCCGAGTGCCTAGCAGCCAGCACAGCGTTCCCCAGTCGACTCTTGGTCTTTCTCAATTGACTGCACCAATTCCATCTACTCCTTCCACTCTCCCATCAAACTCTCTTCCTAGCTCCATGCTGATCTCTCCCTCACTTCACCCCACGAGTGCGGTTGCTCGGAGCCAGCATAGGATTTCGAAGCCTAAGAAGTCTTTTAACCTTCTTCCATCAACATCTAAATCCCTCTTAACTCGTACCCTTGTATCTGCTCTTCATGAGCTGAATTGTAAGTGTCTATGTATGAGGAATGTAATGCTTTTATTAAAACTAAGACGTGGGAGTTAGTGCCCCGTCTTTTAAACAGCTCATAAAGCCCATCTTGTAGGTGATGGTAAAACTCAACAGGTTGGCGTGGATTATGGCGAGATGCTTAGTCCGGTGGTCAAACCGGTGACTATTCGCACGGTTCTCAGTTTGAGTCTCTCTAAGGCGTGGCAGATCCATCAACTTGACGTCAAAAATGCTTTTCGTCATGGGAGGATACAATTAACATATATCAACCTTTGGGGTATTGGGATTAGGATCGTCTAATCATGTGTGTTTGCTGAAGAAATCTATGTATGGTCTCAAACAGGGTCCAAGGGCTTTGTATAATAGTTTTCCTGGTTATGTTCGTACTCTTGGCTTTTATCAAAGTACTTTGGATCATTCGTTATTTATTTATCGTCCAAGTTCTTCTATGGTTACCTTTTATTGTATGTCGATTATATAATCTTGACTGCTTCCTTAGATAAGCTCCGTTACTCGATCATCTCTCGTCTTTGCTCAGAATTTGCTATGAAGGACTTGGGCCATTTAAGATATTTTCTGGGCATTGCAGTCACTCGTAATGCCTGTGGTTTATTTTTATCACAATAGAAATATGCTACACAGATCATTGAACGAGCAGGTTATGTAATCTTGTAAGGAATCTCCTACTATAGTGGCTACGAAACCAAAGCTTAGTACTACCACGAGCAAACTATTTGAGAATCCCTAACTTTATAGAAGTCTTGCCAGCGAATTTTATTACCTTTCATTCACCAGACCCGATATTACGTATGTAGTACAACAGGAATGCTTATTCATGCATGACCCAAGGGAGGAACACATGTACGCCCTTAAGCGCATTTTCGCTACATACAGGGTACTATGGATTTTGGTCTTCGCATGTTTCCTTCCTCCATATCAACCCTTATTTTGTATACTGATGTGAATTGGGGTGGATTCTCAGACACACTATGTTCAACATCGGATTACTGTGTCTTTTTGGGTGACAACTTGATCTCTAGGTCTGCTAAACGTCAGGCTACGTTATCCTGTTTTAGTGCAGAGGCAGAATATCGAGGGGTAGCCAATGTGGTTTCTGAGTCGTGTTGGTTGCAAAATTTGTTGTTTGAACATCATTGTCCTATATAACAGGATCCATTGGTGTATTGCGATATGTGAGTTTCATATATCTTGCTGGTAATCCAGTTCACCATCAACGCACTAAGCACATTGAAATAGATATGCATTTTGTTCGGGAAAAGGTGGCTCGCGGCCAAGTTCGCATTTTACATGTCCCGTCGCGTTGTCAGATTGCAGACATGTTAACCATGTGTCTTCCTTTGGTTTTATTTGAGGACTTTCAGGACATTCTTAGCATTCGACGACCTCCCGCTTCGACTTAGGGTGTGTGTATGATGAATATGTTCTGATTTATTACCTTTGTTAAGTGTATATGAAGTTCCTACTTATAGATAGGTGTATATTTAGTTTCCTTTATTATAGTCTTGTATTGATTGTATATAAACTATTGATATCAATGAAATATGGTAGGGAAACAACAAAACCATTTTTTTTAATCCATAAAACCAGCCAGAAAACATACCTCATCGATTTTTCCCTTTAATCACTGCAACCAGTGCCTCCAATAACAAGCTTCAAGATCCGCGGAACTGGAGACAGACAAAGATAGTGGTCAGTCCCATCCCCCTTCCCTTTTCCAGTTTTTGTTATTAATGAGCTCAAAGCTCGAAAAAAATAACGAGCTCAGAGCTCTGACCTCCATCTCATGTGTGGCAAATTCTATTGGTGAATCCACATTATCATTACGGGTTCATCCGAATCCCCTTTTGAAGAAAATTATATAATTTTTACATGGTTAAAATAATTTTTGAGGTAAATAATGTAGATATTAAACCACTAGGCTACTTCATAAGTCTATTTCTTTAGTTTTTGAGACCCCTTACTGATAATTTTTACTCCACCACTTGCTCCAACTCCATTGGAAATAACAGATCCGGCATAGATCATCAAGACCCCATCAAACTCCATTCTTATTAATTTTTTTCAAATGAGAAAACATACCTTCGGTGACACTCTTTTATTCTTTGCATTAACACATATCTATATCTATATTTTGTTTGTTAGATGATTTTATTCACTGTTAGTTTAGTTTTTGATTCAATATGGTTGGGTTATTCTTGTTAATTTAGTTTATTTTTATCCATCTATTTATGTTTATAACATTAAATTAACTATCGTAAGAAGTTCATTTTGTTATTTATTAATATTTTTATGAAGCTTTGTTTTAATTTTTCTTTTAGTAAAGTTGAATTATGGTAGTTTCCGGTGTTTTTTTTTTCATTTTTATTGTTTATTTTATTCAATTGCTTGTTGTTACTTTATGGTGCACATTTCACTGCTCTTAATTTATTTAAATTATTGTACGAATTTGAAGGATTTTTAGCAAGCCGTGTATTGATATTGTTATGTTGTTATTTTACATAGTTGTTGCAGCTTATTTTATTTTATCCTTTGTTTAATTTAAAATTTTTGTTGTGTTGATAAAAATACCATATGAAATTGGCCAATGAAATATCTCTCCCTCGGTTTTCGAGGCCTCTCCATTTGAAAAGACGTAAATTTAGTTTAAAGTTGATATGTTTTGTATGTTAAAAATGGCCGATGAAGAAATAACCGTCAATTTCCAATGCCTCCCATGTTAATAAGAGGAATTTTAATTTTTATGTTATGATATAATTGATTTATTTCTACTCATATTTATTTATTACTAACACTTTTATTAAGTGTCTTTATAGCTACCTGGAGTTGCTTCTTGTTAAAACAATTATTTAATCTTTATTTTGTATATATTGATGTTAGGCAAAGTATGGGCCGTGTCTTATATTACTATTTTATTTTACTAATTGTGGAAATCTCATGTTTATTATACTAATATATTGCTTTTTAGTTGTGTAAATCTCATGTTTATTATACTAACATATTTTTTTGGTCCTCGTCAATTTTAAAAAAATGATTTCAGTTGGGTCCCACATTTTTAGATTTCGGTGTATGCCTATGTAACACCCTGGAAAATTATTGAACTAAGAACCTAATCCTGTTTCGTTGTGAGTAGGATTTTACCTAGAAATTTAAAATTTCTTATGTATTAAAGCCAGGTCACACTACATATAGCCCTTAACATCAAAAAAGAATTACAAAAAATTCATTTAATTCATTCTTTAGTTCTTTTATGTTTTGGGTCAACTTCAAACGACAAAATTTTTAAGTAAAGAATAAGTTATGAGGCATGAAAGAAAACAAATACAAGATATCTCAGTCCTCTTTCCAATGCCAAAAACATAACTAATTTTCCAGCTAGTATAAGGGAGATATTTCCTTTCGAAAAAGGTGTTCCATTTAAGAAAAGTTACTCGAAAAATATGGGGGGTATTTGGTGTTTTTCTTACCCAATCATATCAAAATGAAATATAGTAATTGATATACTATGGTTTCAAGGTATTTTTAATGTTTTTCCCTTAAGTTTAGTGTGTGTCCAAAAGCCTTTTTGTATAGATTTTTATGTTAGTTTCTCTTTATTTGCAGAAAATCTGTCAAAAGATGAACACTGATGTTTTTGAGCAAGAAATGCAAAAAAGTTACTACCTACAAAGATTATGACGGTCCGTCGAGCTTGCGACGATCCGTAGGTGGCAACATAGTAAAGATGCCGAAGGAAGATGCAGAATTCTGACCAAGTGTGGGATTACAGAAGTTTATGACAGACCGTCATAGCCACGATGGTCCATCCGGCTGGTTCATCGCGATTATCAGAGAGTAGTCCCAGTACCCAATTTCCAAGAAGTTTAAGTGTTATGGAACGGAGACCCTCGACGGACCATCATGCTTGGAACAGTCCGTCATACCTGCCGTTGAGGTTAATTAAGAGAACATCAGAAGAATTTGTGAAGTATGGGACGACGGAGGCCATGACAGCCCGTCGTGACCAAGGCGGTCCGTCACGAGGCCCGTCAACCCAGCCGCGTTTTGACATGTTTTCAGTAATTAGAGTCCTTCTTTTATTAGGTTTTTGTTTTTTTATAAACAGTTCGAAAAACCTCGCTTTTTGGTGTTAGACTTTTTGGTGTTAGACTCTTTATTAGTTAACTCATTGATATTAAATATTTTGACTGTTACACTTTTTCTTGAATTGATTGTTGGTGATTTTGTTGATTAATCAAGTGAATTTCTGGATTTTATTGTTTCTCATCAAATTAAGTGCATGAATTCTTATATTAAATATATGAATATTGTGATTATGACTATGGGTAACTAAACTCCATAACAAGGGTTGTGGGAACAATGGGTGAATAATGAGGTAAAATTTAACTATAATAACAATTCCAGATTAGTGTCTTGCATGTATTGATAATTCTTTTGTTTAGAAGTCTTTTTAACTGACCAATTTAAGAAGTCGCCTTAATGCTACTTGCCGGACCAAGGAGGTAGATAATAGGAAAAGAATTATTACATTAGATTTAGTGTCTACCATCTAATAGGCTACTGTCTGTTGGTACGAGGTAATAACTTAGTCAAATATAAAATACAATACTTAATATGAGGTAAAGGTATGGGTTAGTATAGCAACACACGTAGCCGGACCAAGGTGCGTAGTGAAGTTCTCTAGATGCTGGACCAAAGACTTAGAAATACATAACTTATCACTTTGCATGCAAGATACTAGGAAAAAAATTGTTATAGTTAGAATTGTCAAGTTAGGAACCTGTGGGGAACACTTATACCCTAGTTACTTCTATTAATTGATTAAACTACATGATTTGAATCTGTTAGTTGATTACTTAAATTAGTCAGTTATTTTCATTCATTTAGAAATAACCCCCCCCCCCCTTTGATTGTCTCTTGTTTTCTAAGGAAATAATTGACCAAATAATAGCAATAATAGATTAAAGTTAAGTCTGAACTATTTTCCTCGTGGGAAAGATCCCGACCTCATTAGTTGGGTTCTTTACTTGATACGACCACTTTACTTCTTATTTGAGAAGTAACTTTGAGTGTATCAAAATTTGGTGCCGCTGCCGGGGAAAGTAGCTTTTAGATTAACATAAACTTATTACTAAAGTTTAGTCAATATTTTCTTGATTTTACTTTTTTTTATTGTTTTTGATTCTTGCAGAACTATCTTCCTTGTATGCCAAATACACTGAGAGAATGAGAACCCCTGTTTTCCTACGATCACGAATTAGAGCGTAAACTACGCAATATGAATCGAAGCTTGGGTATTAATGATGATGTTACAAACCAGAACATCCCAACTCCAGTTGATGTTCATGGTCAGTTATTACCCGATGATCCGACTATAAATCAATAAAGGGGACAAATCCTGCTCCACGTCCTCAAGAATACTACAAAGTCTATGATAATATTGCAGACTCTGATGGGCCACTTTTCTTGCCCCCTCTATCACAAGGCCACACCTTTGTGGTAACTAGTAGTCTGATGCAAATGCTCACTGCTAAAGGTTTGTTTTCAGGGCTACCTTCTGAGGACTCACATGACCATATAGCTAAGGAAAGCGCAGTGTGTAAAAGTTGTGTAGGGAAGCCTGACTTGGATTTGGATGTATTAGGGCGAATAATATTTCCTCTCTCATTGAAAGGAGAGGCTGCTATTTGGTTCACTTAGGTCCCTTATAACTCAATTTTCACTTGGAAACAACTAAGGGGTGTTTTCTTAGCACGTTACTACCCGGTCTCAAAGAAACTAAACCACAAAGACAGAGTGAAAAAATTTGTGGAACTAGCAAGAGAGTGAGTTAGTAGTTCTAGAGATAGATTAACTTCATTTTTGAGAAGTCTCCCCAACCACCGCATAGATGATGAGTCATTAAAGGAATACTTTTATCGGGGACAGGATGATAATAATAAAGATGTATTGGATACTATAGCGGATGGTTCTTATGGGGAGTGTCCTTATGCTGAGATTGCCGAGAAGTTAGAGAAAATCTCCCGGCATAATAAATCTTGGAGTACTAGCAAGTCAGATACTAGAGAAATACCTTCGTAGTGCAATCCACTCACAACCCAGCCAGAGATGAGATTCGTGAAGAGATGGATCAGATAAGAACTCACCTTGGGTTGGTATTTAAACATGTCACTGGGTGCATAAAAGGTAAATGTAGTTAACTAATCGTCTAAACCACCACCACCAGGTGATGAATGTTATTATGAGGAGGATTACTATGCGGTAAATATGCAGACGGGGGGTTTGCGACTGTTTTCCCAAGGCTCAAATCAGGAGAATTGGCGCCAGGGTTAACGAAACCAAGGTTGGATCTATTGTAACTATAACCGTAAGGGTCATTATTTCCAAAATGGAAAAAAAAACTGCGACAACAACTTCAACATAGGTAATTATGGTAACAAAAATGATAGGAATGGGCTTGTCCCTCCTCAAAATTGTGAAGTTACTCATAGGGATTGTTGAAATAGTATGGCACAAGTTGAGGATATGTTGCACAAAATGATGAGGAGGTTTGATGATAGTGATGAGCACATTAAAGAGTTAAGGTGTGATTTAGAGGCTATTGGACACAAAGTCGATACCCATGCAATATCGTTTAAACAGCTTTAGTTGCAAATGGTTCAATTATCTGTGACTGTGAACGCACGGTAACCGGGAACTCTTCCTAGCAACAGTGTCCAAAATTTGAAAAATGATGGACACTGTATGACAATCACAACTCGGGGTGGTATGCAAACCATTGACCCACCTATGCCGTCTAATGAGGAAAATGTGATAAAAGATAATGATAAAGTGGTAGAGTTTAGTGGTGAAGTAGAAGATAAAACTGGAAAAGATGCTGAAGTGCCTACGAAGGTTATTCCTATGCCTAGACCCCCCCCCCCCTTTCCTCAATGATTAGTGAAAAAGACTGAGGATGGTAAATATCGGCATTTTATGACAATGTTGAAGCAGCTTTCTATCAATATCCCTTTGGTAGAAGCTTTAGAACAAATGCTCGATTATGCCAACTTTAGGAAAGATCTTGTTACAAAGAAAAGATCGGTCACTTTTGAGGATGATAATAGAATGCAGCATTGTAGTGCTATTGTTGCAAGATCCGTAGTACAAAAGAAAGATGATCCGGGTGCGTTCACTATTCCTTGTACAGTCGGGTCATTACATTTTGCAAAAGCATTATGTGATCTAGGGGCAAGCATAAATATCTTGCCCCTATCGATTTACAAGAAGTTGGGTTTGGGTGGTCCAAAGCCCACTGCGATGCAACTACTGATGGCCGATCAAACAGTAAAAAGGCGTATAGGGATACTCCACAATGTGCTAGTAAAAGTGAAGTCATTCAAATTTCCGACAAAGTTTGTTATTCTTGATTCGGAAGTCAATTTTGAAGTGCCTATTATTCTTGGGAGGTCATTTCTTGCTACAGGTAGAGCCTTAGTTGATATAAAAAAGGGCAGATGAAATTTTGGTTGAACAATGAAGAAGCGACCTTCAACATTTGTAGGTCCATGAGACAGCGTGGTGAACTCCAATCGGAATTTGCTATATCCTACAAATAAAAGATGAAGAAGCACCATGACCTAATATTTGAAAAATGAGATTTTATGGTTGGGGATTTGGTGCTTTTATACAATTCTAGGTTGCATTTATTTCTGGGCAAGCTCAAGTCCAAATGGACAGGCCCTTACTTGATTACTAAACTATTCCCCCATGGAGCAGTTCAGTTATAAACCAAGGAGGGTGTGCGGTTTAAGCTGAACGGATAACGAATAAAAATCTATTTCGCGCATGTTGAATAAGCGAATGAAGTGATCGAGGCATACCATCTTGATGAAGTCTGAGTAATCAAGTGTCTTCAGCCGTGCCGCGACGTTAAATCATGCGCTGGTTGGGAGGCAACCCAATACTTATAGTTTTGTTCTATTAATGGAAGAATTTTCTACTAAGGGGTTTTAAATTTGTAGCCACAACACCAGGAAATTCTGCAGAAAAATCATTCTGCAACTGTCACTGACGGATACATCGGCGGACCGTCACATGAATCCGTTGTGCCAGGTATGTCTTTTATTAACTTTACAAAATTAGGTCACATGCAACGGAACCTATGACGGAACGTCACATCTGCGACGAACCGTCGTCGGGGACTGGTTGCTTCATTTACCAGCATACCAAACCCGACCCGAATGGGGTATTTTAAGAATTGTCAACATTTAAAAAACCCCACCCCTTCATTTTAACCATTTCCTTGCCTCTTTATTTCATTTCCTTCCCTTTCAAATTTCCATCTTCCTACGTCTCTTCTCTATCAACCGATCACATCCCCAAATTCCCAAATTCCGGAAATGTCCTTTCTACTGGTCTGATTCTGCTGCTGTGGTTCCGCTCTTTATCACCAAGTGCCTCATTTGCTTGTTTTTCTCTTCTTCTCAGGTATGTGTCCCTGAAATCTACCCATTTACATTGCATTTTTGTTTAGATTTGTATTAGCCTATTCCTTTTAGGTGGGTCTTCATTATTTGCTCCATTTTTTATTGTACTATGTTGAGAATCCTCGAATTTCCTTGTTAAAACTCGAGAAATAGGTACTTTAGCATTGCTAGTTTTCTAGGTATTTGGGTTAGGACCATATAGGGTAACACTAACTATTCCATGTTAGTCACTAAGGATGAATGTGGAATTCTCAGTTCTGTCACTGAATAACAGAACGAGACCCCGATGATAGACCGTTGTACCCACGATGGACCATCATAGGGTCTGTTCCAACACCCCCAACACCCCACTGTTCGTTTTCTCTAAGTGTCCACCAATAGACACATGTAATGGACCATCGTCCCTATGACAGTCCGTCCTACACAACCGTTCTGGTTGCCAGAGACCCTATTCCTAAGGGTCTCCAACTTTTTCTAAATATCCTCAGACGGACATCTAAGATAGATCGTCATTCCCGCGATGGTCCATCATGCACAACCGTTCTGGTTGTCAGAGACCCTACTCCTAAGGGTCTCCAAATTTTTCCAAGTGTCCTCTGACACACATCTACGACGGACTGTCATACTCTCGACAGTCCGTCTTTCACAATCGTCATGACGTTCAGAGGCCTTTGTCCTAAGGGTCTCTATTTTTTACCCAAGTGTCCTCTGACGGACATCTACAACGAACCATCATACCCTCTATGGTCCATCCTGCACAAACCGTCATTTCGGTTAGAGACCCCTCCCCAAAGGGTCTCCATACTTTTTCTAAGTGCCCCAGACGGATAACGATGATGGTCCGTCATTACCACCCCCGAGAGCATGCCAAAAGGCCCAAGGGTCAAGAGGAAGATGAGGCTAGAGCACGAAAGAAGGAGTGCCGTGACATGGAGGCTGCGAGGAGAGCCTCGCTTGCTTATGAGAAGGCATGTCAGATCAAGGTTGTAGAGTCACTGTTGGGTCATCTAGCTCCAGAGATGTGGGGACCGCGGGAGGCCCTACTGATAGTGATGTTGCTGATGAGGACACTAATGAAGGTGTCCAGACTAAAGAGGTAGTGGGTTCTATGGAACCGGACCCACCACCTTGCTGATCGTCTGCGCTTTGCACCCCAGGTTTGCTTCACCTACCAGTCTCGTATTTCAAATTTTTTATGCATTGGGGACAATTGCATATCTTTTTGTTGGGGGTGGGGTAAATCTAAAGTGAGTATTAGGGTGAAGTCTGAGTAGCCCAATTCACGATCATGATATGGGGTTTTCTCTCCTCTGTTCTTTTCTCCAAGAGACTGGTTATTTTTATTGTTAAACCGGCATGTTTATATCTTGTGTGCATAGTATAACTCTAAATCACGATGGCTAAAACAAAAATGATATCGTGATGTAATGAAAATGATGCATGACTAGCATAGTAATTGATAAATATGTGGCTGTAAGCATGACATAGAGATACACCACTACATGACCCTAATTCTAAAATTCGAACTAGGTGTCTGATAATCTGGTAGAGTAATGATATGTCAAGTGAGTGTGAGGAATATTTGAATAGTTCATTATTTGTACTAAGCTAGAACTTGCCTGTTTAGTCCTGCTTAAAGTAAGTTGTGATAGACAATTAGGAAAGGATCATAGGCCCTTGTTCAATATAGCCAATTTTTAGCCTAAATAAAAAAACCCGAATGAAATTAATCCTCTTTGATCCAAATGATTTACTAGACCTTTCTTTTTCACCCTAATTGATCTTTTCTGGGAATAATGTGTTGGCCATGTTCTCTCCTTGGACATGTACACCTCAGCTTATGCCAAAAGCATAAGTTGAGGGTGGATAATGAAGTAAAAAACCTTTTTATGGCCCTGACCCAACTTTGGTATTGTGTACTTTGACTCATTGCAAAACCATGAGTTGAGGGTGGCTATTATGAAGAATGCTCTGGAGAGTGGAGTTGAAAGAACAAAGAGAGAGAACGAACAAAAGTAAAATGACTCAAGAACCAGTTGAAAGAAAAGTAATATATATATATATATATATATATATATATATATATATATATATATATGTGTGTGTGTGTGTGTGTGTGTGTGTGTGTGTGTGTGTGTGTGTGTGTGTGTGTATAATATAGTAAATACAACCAAGAAAAGAATAGAGTCACTTATAGAAATGAAGAAAGAAGGGAAAATAGCAAGGTGAAAAAATATGAGAATTGAGCGAAATAAAATGATTAGAAGTGTTATGTTTAGCCTAAATATCAAGGAGGGGATAAAGTCACTAAAACATAATAAATATACCCTACTTGACCCTGAGCCTATGTTACAAGCTAAGAAAGTCCTATCGTAATCCTAATAGTTGTATAGCGAACTTAAATCAGTGAAAACAAGGGCAAGCCTTTGGAAATATGTATGAATGAGTTGTGAATTTGTTCTGAGAGTGAGTGTTGAAAATTTATCCTTATACTCAAATTGAAATCATTGTGTGAAAAATGTGGATGTTATTTTGAAGTGAGGACACTAGTTGCAATACCAGAAATATTAGCACCTCAGTGAGAAATTGAAGAGGATAGGTGTTAGTGCGTGGTGAGTCTGTGTCATGGTCTGATTCCATATATTTCAATCCTAATAGTGATAACATGCATAAATATGATGAGACTAATCGGGATTGATAGACAAATGATTTTGAAAGTTAAAATATGGATACTATTGTGCAAAGATGTTGTAGTGAGTCATAGTGCGTCGCTTGAGGACAATCAACGAACTTAAGTTGAGGGTGTTGATATAACATGGTTTCACGGTATTTTAAATGCTTTTTCCTTAAGTTTAGTATGAGTCCAAAAGCCTTTGTGTATTGATTTTTATGTAAATTTCTCTTTATTTGCAGAAAATATTTCAAAAAATGAACACTGAAGTTTTTGAGCAAGAAATGAAGAAAAGTTACTACCAATGGAGCTTATGGCGGTCTGTCGAGCTTGCGACTGTCCGTAGGTGGCAACGTAGTGAAGCTGCCAAAGGAAGATGTGGAATTCTGACAATGTGTGGGATTACGGAAGTTCATGACGTACCGTCATAGCCACGATGGTTCGTCTTGCTGGTTCATTGCGATGATAAGAGAGCAGTCCTAGTACCCAATTTCCAAGAAGTTTAAGTGTTCTGGAACGGAGACCTCGACAGACCGTCGTGCTTGGAACGGTCCGTCATACCTTCCCTAGAGTGTAATGAATAGAGTAGCATAAGAATTTGTGAAGTATGGGACGACGTAGGCCAAGACGGCCCGTCGTGACCATGACGGCCCGTTGTGACCATGACGACCCGTCGTGACCACGACGGTCCGTCACGAGGTCCGTCGACCCAGCCACGTTTTGACATATTTTCATTAATTAGATTCCTTTTTTTATTAGGTTTTTGTTTTTTTTATAAATAGTTCGAAAAACCTAATTTTTGGGGTTATACTTTTTGGTGTTAGACTTTTTGGTGTTAGACTCTTTCTTAGTAAACTCTTTGATATTAAACTTTTTGATTGTTACACTTTTTTTGGAAGTGATTGTTGGTGATTTTGTTGATTAATCAAGTGAATTTCAGGATTTTATTGTTTCTCATCAAATTAAGTGCATGAATTCTTATATTAAATATATGAATATTGTGATTATGACTATGGGTATCTAAACTCCATAACTAGGGTTGTGGGAACAACAGGTGAATAATGAGGTAAAATTTAACTATAATAACAATTCCAGATTAGTGTCTTGCATGTATTAATAAGTCTTTTATTTAGAAGTCTTTTTAACGGATGACTAACGTTAGAACTCACCTTAATGGTACTTGCCAGACTAAGAAGGTAGAGAATAGGAAAAGAATTATTAACATAGATTTAGTATATACTATATAATAGGCTACTGTCAGTTGGTACGAGGTAATAACTTAGTCAAATATCGAATACATTTCTTAATATGAGGTAAAGGTAAGGGTTAGTATATCAACACACGTAGCCGGACCAATGTACGTAATGAAATTTTCTAGATGCCGGACCAATGATTTAGAAATACATAACCTATCAATTTGCATGAAGATACTAAGAAAGAATTGTTATAGTTAGAATTGTCAAGTTAGGAACTTGTGGGGGTACACTTAAACCCTAATTACTTTTATTAATTGATTAAACTCCATGATTTGAATCTGTTAGTTGATTAATTTAATTTAGTTAGTTATTTTTATTCATTTAGAAATAAATACCCCTTTTGATTGTCTTTTGTGTTCTAAGGAAATAATTGACCAAATAGTAGTAATAATAGATTAAAGTTAAGTCTGAACTATTTTCCTCGTGTAAACGATCCCAACCTCATTATTTGGGTTCTTTACTAGATACGACCGCTTTACTTCTTATTTGAGAATTAAGTTTGAGCATATCAGTAATATTTAGGGGTTCAAACTAATTTGGTTCAGTTGCAGAAATCCTAATTACGCTTATGGTTTTAGAAGAAAGTTCAAAGAGGGAAAAAAGAATAAAGGAGGAATAGGTTCAAGGCGTTCGTCGAAATTTCTTACAATTTTCGAGGGGTTTCCAAAAAGGGATTAATCCCAAGGGGTATGTAAATCTCAGTAGTGTTTGATTCTTCCTTGACAATACAATCTTGAGTTTCTTTTGCGAATCTCTATATAAATATTGAGAAATTGAAATTGTTGATTTGTATTCTTGAAGTATAGTTTTCATTCGTGAATTAGAACGAGGTTGATGTGTTCTTGAGAGGAATGTTAGGAGTTTGAGTAGATTTTGGTCTACTGATACTTGGTATTCAAATCTATGTAAGCTAGAAAAAAACCATTCCATTCTAGGTAAATTAAAGCCAATAATAAAGGAAGAAAATTCGTTGACTTGTTCTGGGGGAATACTGGGGAGGCTAACCCCAACTGCTCCATAAGGGGCTGGTGTGGCTCCCCAGTAATGCGCTAGGTTGATGCCTTTAAATTTTAGAAGCTGGCGCCCTGTGCCAGTGTGCACCAGGGTCGCCTGCCCCAATGTTTTTTCTGTTGTTTTACTTGTCTAAGTTCTTTTAAAGTGTACCTTTACTCCCTACCGATTCTAAATACTCTAAAATACTTCTAAACATCGAGAAATCATTCATAACACGAATCATAACCTTAATTAATAATTCAAATTCAAGAAAGAGTTCAGACCAATGTTTTGAAAAGTCCCTTTGAGTCTTTTCGAGCAACCTTCTGCAAAAACATTAAAAACCTTTAAAGACTTGAGTAAGGGAGTAGGAGAATGAGAAAAATGTATTGAGAAGTCTATATAATTGTTGAGATCAATGATTCAAGTCATTCATGCCCATAAATTCCGCATGAACTCAATAAATTGAGTATCTTCGAGTAGAGTACCACATTCAAGTTCTATATTTTTGAGTATTGAGTTCCTTTTTGGAACTAAATTTCATTATTTTGGACTACTATATGTTATACACGAAGATCATTGAGTTGAGTGGGTCATGCCAAGAGTCTCTCATGAACCCTATGACTCTAGCATTCCTTGAATGCGGGAGTGGGTAAATATCAAATATTGAGTTGTATAAATGGTTGTTAAAAACCTTGAATTAAGTCATTCGCGTCCATTAATTCAGCACAAGTCCTATTTTGAGAAGTCTTGACAATTAATCATGATTTTCTTAAAGGCTTGAATAAATTAGTACGAGGAATAGTGTATTTAAGTTTAATTAACTATAAGATCCTATATGGGACCGAAGTATTTCCAAGAATAAATATTTTCATATTAAAAAAGTGGAGGAAACAGAGATTTCCAAAAGAGTTTTGAGCAGTTTGGAGTATCATATCTTCTAAGAGAAAGATATTTACGTAATAATCATAAAACATGGAAAGAGTTATGTTTTTGTTAAAAACATATAAGCTATGTATATTTCTGGAGTATATTAAGTATCACCATGGGGGAGACTCTGAAAAACTCAATTCCCCATAATACTTCTAGCCAATTTGGGTAGAATGGGTCATAGTTTTTAGATGATTCCTAATTATTGTTTCGCATAGACTAGTGGATCTACTTAGTTAGTAGGTTTGATACCTTGACAAAGCATATGATAGTTCGTGCAGCTAGCTTGACGTTGTATCCTCACATAACTCGTAGTTATAGTTTTCGATTAGCAATTTCTCAATCGGAGTTCTTATGTATCTTTACATACAAATAAAATTTAGTATCATATTTCATACAATTGAATTATTATTGTATTTTTGTATACACTAAGTTATTATCCATTGTTTTAAAATATTTCCAGACATTGCATCTTTTATTGTTTCCTTAACCTTCAGTATCCAAAGTTGAACTATGTTTCACAATGTTAAGTTGGACTATGTTTTACTGAGTTGAGCATCTTATTTTTGAGTTGAGCCATATTTCGCTGAGTTGTGTTGAACTATATTGCTGAGTTAAGATATCTTACTATTAGGTTGATCTCTATTTTCTCCGAGATGACTTTAATGAGTTTAGAAAAAGTAAGTATGTTACTCTTGAATTAGTTCAAGCTCATATTTATGCCTTATGACTCCCCTTACATGATCATACATTCTATTTATTCAGACACTTAGCCTGCATCATTTCATGATTTAGTTACATATATTTCTCATCAACAAGAATTTCATGGAGGTGATGTGATATTCTAGGAAGCTTGTAACGATCAAGTTCCATTGTTATAGAAAAGCCAATGAGGAAACTTTTTGGGTCAACATCCTTGTAGGGAGATGGAATTTGGTAGGGGTGAAGGTTAATTTTTGTAAATGGGAGATGGATTTTGGTAATTGGGGGTGGACTTTGGTATAGTGGAGCTTGGACGTTTGGATAAGTGGAGGTATCATTCTGATAAATTGAGGATTATTGGGATGACTAGCTTGGGTGTAGCAAACTTGGTAGGAATTTTGGGAAGGCCGGGAATGCCCTTGGAAATATGACGAGCTTCTGGGGGTTTTCCCCATATGAAACAACAACGATTTCTTCTCTTTTCTTCTTCAACGTTCCTGATGATCCGAGTGATGCAGCAACATGGGCTATCTTTCCTGTTTTCAACACATCTTCTATAGTCTCAACAACTTTGACTATCTCGACAAATTTTGATCCTACGAGAAACAAAATTTGATCATAATACTCGGGCTCTTGCACGCACACGAACACTTTTACAATTTCCTTTTCTGATATAAGCGGTCTGACCCTTGCATATTCCTTTATCCACCTACAAGAAAATTCTCTGTAGCTCTCGGTAGATTTTTGCTTCATCTTTTCCAAAGAATATCGATCAGTAACGATTTGGACGTTATATGAAAACTGTTCGATAAAATCATTTGCTAGAGCATTCCAGCTGGTCCATTCTTGGGCTTTATGAGAGGTGAACCACTCCAGAGCCTCCCCGCTCAAAGTTCGGCTGATAAGCTGCATCAATAAAACTTCATCCTTTCCAACTCCCACGAGCTGGTCGCAGTAGCCTCTCAAATGAGCCATACGATTCCCCACGCCTCCAAAAGTATCAAATTTTATTTGAACCCTTCTGGAAGGTCCAAATTTTGATGAATACATAAGTCTTCATAACTAAGCCTGACGATATCAGGGACTCATTGGAGCTCTTTAATGGCTTTCTTGATATCTTATTTTATGTCCACCTTACACTCCCTTTCATGTTCCTCATAATCGTCCTGCTCAGAACCATGCACATCGTGCTTGGCAAGGACGGGAATTTGGAAATTGGTTCTTTTGGGTAAGGTTGGAGCTATAGAGGGACTCTGGGCATTTTGGCGATTTGATATTTCTGTGGGTAAGTCTGCAGATCGGTATTATGATTTAAGTGGTGGTGGGGCGTTAGGGGATTGAAAGTATTTTGGTTTTGACTTTGGTTTTTATTTTGTTGTGGTGGAGCGGTATGATGGTGGGTATTTTGAGGATGGGGTGGCATTTGAGGATGGTTGTTTTGAGGAGGAGGTGGAGTGTGGTAGAATGCAAAAGCATATTGGGGATTTTGGGTAGTCAGATCTATAACAGATGGATTCTGAGCAGGTGTAAATGTCTGGTTCTGGGCTGGATCCATATTTGAGGAAGGGAAATAGATTGGAGGTCTCCCATCAGAAGCGTTAGTGGCAAAACCTTGTGGAGGTAGATCCTGTCTCCTTTGCATTTCTACCCTCATCTATGCAATATGTTGCATCAGCTACAAAAACAACTCATTCTGGTCCTCTACAGTGGGTTGATCCACCACAACATCGGAAAGACTTACTTCTTCGTTACTATCTCCCATGACTGTCTTTCTTTTATCTGAATCTCATTTTGAGAAGGAATTTGCGGTACCTTTTGATCTGGTAATATAGGGATGATCTGCCAGCTTTTGATTGACAGAGATCAGTTTCAATGTACTTGAGAAGAAAAACTACTCAAAGGCATATTTGTAAGTAAAGATTCAGAACACAAAAAGCATACTACGACGCAGAGAGCAGATAAACACACAAGTTGCTTTGTTTTAAGATATCTTTAACTCACGAGTAAGGACGGAAACACATTTTTTAACAAGCATGATTTTTTTGTTTTAGTTTTGACACTGTCACTTAAAGGCTAAATCACGTTGATCTAAGGTCTTTTTGCAACTGCTATTTGACGTCCAGTTGTATCTTCTCGTAACATGAAGGGGGGAATGAAAATTTTTTATGATAGGGGCTGGGCCTGGGAAGGCTGCCTACGTATCTCATAATAAGAATTCAGGGAAAACGTAGTTCGAGCACAAAACAAAATATCGTCATTCATTCGTTACGATTACAAGGAAATTGAACGACAATAAAGATTTAAATATAATAATAATGACTACATCTCTGTCATTCTTCTTCTCGTTGCAACATCAGTCACGAGGAACAAACTTTACTCGAATCTTTCACATGTTGACGAGGCATTTGAGGTCGTGGCAGAACTCAAGACATTTTTCAATGTTGTGGTATGTGGTGTGATGATGATAGGGAACACACTTTCGGATTTCGTGCTGCAGAGGATATTGCATGTCCACATTCTTGTAGTAATGGGTAAAGACGCCATTCTGAACTAAATCTGAGTAGGTTTCCGTCATTGTTTTCTTGAAAGGTGTGAATGAGCAATGAAAGAATCTGGTTACTTCTATGACCGGTATGTCAAAAAGTAGTTCATCACATGCAAGGATGACACTGTCACCCCAAATGTTAGGAGTATTATCCATACTGAATAAATAACGAATTGCATTTTTAAACCGAATACACTCCGCTATTGTATGTCCTTTCTCCCTACGATGGCATTCACATGTCTTGCAGAGATCTTCTAATCCCACATGAGGGAACGCTTTCTTAACGGGTCCTAGAAGGCCCCTAGAACGATAGTATTTAAAAATGAGAGTTCACGAGATGACATGTATTTTCTTTCGGTCTTCGTGTGGATATGCCTCGAGATAAATTTTGTTGTCTCCATTCGCAGAGGTCCCTCGAAAGAAGGTGGGCGGTCAAGTAACTCCTCATAACTTTACTCTTCATAACTTTCTTTGTTGATCTCCTGTACGGGGCTCTCAGGAGGAAATAGTGATTCGTACAGAATCTTTCCGGGATGCTTTTGCATCTTGATCCTCTCTTCTTCACCTGGTTCTGCTTGAATACCCTTTCCTTTGTCCATAGCAGCGATTCTACTTTTCTTGAGACAATAGAGTATTGTTTTGGATTTGGAGATGAGACATGTCTTTTGCGTGAGAAACTTAAGACTCGGAAAATTTTGGTCGGACATCTGTAATAGTGATTTCTGTATATTTGGAAATGTTTGGAAAGGAATGGATTTCCGATATCCGTATTCAAATTAACATAACACATAAGCAATTAATAGCACATATATCGCGTTCTAAAACATACAGGGGGACCGTTTTGTGCCAAGGGTAGGCCTAGCGCATTTGAATGATGTACGCATGAATTTGAACCAAATAAACAATTCCCCAAATTAAATATCACAAATGAATAATAAGGTTCACAAAAGGGAGAATAAAGGATAAAATATTAAATATATACACATGCAAGGGCCATTTGAAAGTACAGTAAAGGAAGGCCCACACATGGAATAGAAAAAAATAAGATAAATACATACAAAAACCCACACAAGGGCGAAATCCACTATGTTGTGCGTGATGGTCCTGCTCCGTCGTCATCCCCCTGAGTCTTGTATTAATGAAACATATATTTTAGCATTAGCAAGAATCCTTCACCCAGGCGTCCTTTTTCTTCTAAGATTTCGTATCGCATCCTCTTGATATTCTCCTTCACCCTGGCATCGAAATCATCATAACCACGCCTTAGTCTCTCCACCTCTTGGGTCGCCTTGTAAAGAGTATCTTGGTTCGAAACAAACTTAGCGTACACTTCTTGGGCCTATTTATTTACCTCTTGTAGCTCGGCCACTACTTTGGCTTCTCTTTCCGTTACGCTGCGAAAGTTGAGCGAGTTTGGCAGGAGACGCTTTGTATGTCTTTCTTCAACCATTCTTTGTAACCCTTGTCATATCCAGCATCAAATCGGTGTAGGGCAATGGTAGTTTTATCAATCCGCTTGGCACTTTTCGATTTTTTGAACATTTCAAACGCGTCGTGAACTTTATCGTCTCCTATATCATATACATAAGCTCCATAGTGTGCATCTTTAGGTACAACTTGTCTCCTCCCAAACTGTTACAAGACTCGAAAGGGTGCCTAAGGGCGAATTTCCCGAATACCTGGTAGAGGAAGCACAATCTGTCTGCAGCTCTCCACGACGACTTCTTTGGAGATAAAACGGTAAAGCATCCATTGAGATCTTCCTCTCTCGATTCGAAGAGAATCTGAGCCCATCTCCCCCTTGTTCTCCGATTGTCCATATTCGTCCAGTACAACATGTCATTCAAATCTGTATTCGTGTTGTCAAGAGTATGCGACACCCGAGTCCCATCACCCTTCACTAAATGGCTGAGGATCCACCATTGAAGGTTCAAGTTGCATCCTTGTAGGTATCGATACCCCTATTTTCTTTATTCTGAGGGCTCGATACATATTGGACAAGATGATCAGAGCTATAGGGTAGTACTTTATTGTCCCTTGGTTATCATACCCTTTGAAAAAAGTATACGCTGTTATAACTCGAGTATTGATACTCAGACTCGGACAATATGGAAATAACATCGTTCTCAATAATGCCACAGCAAATGCCAGAAGGCGAATTTCATTCCAATCTCTGTAGGAGATCTTGATTTCTCGGTTATAAGTGGCGTAGAAGCTCGCGTGTACAAATTAGATATAAAGGTATCTGAATGCTACATGAGATACTTTGCACCAGTAGGCAAAGTCTTTCCCCAACCCGAACAAGTAAGCAATATTTTCAACAGAAGGCTTATTAAGGATAAATATGTCTTCTTGTGTTCTTGCTTTCCTTTCTATCCAGTACCTACCGTGTCTATGCATTCTCAGATCTCCTCCAAAGTCGGGGTAATTTCAGCGGTTCCGAATTGAAACACCATTATTTAGCTAACCCAATAGGCTGTGAGGACCTCAACCAATTCCAGCCAACCGTTCATGTTGATTAATTCTGTGAGATAACCCATTGAAGTAAAGCTACGAAACAACGTCGAATGACCGTATTCCAACTATTTGTTTGATAATTCTAAATGAATTTTGTGTATTTCTGAAGAAATCCGTGGAAAGCAACATAACATTTGTTTTCCTAGTGCATACTACTTGCCGTTTGGCGGAAAATTGCCATTAAAATGCAACAGTTTCAAACCTAAGGTAAACTAAAGAAGTAAAAAATTTATCAAAAATAGCCAAATAACATTAGTTTTAAGGTTAGAATCCTCCAATAGTCCCCAGTAGATTCACAATTTCTGTTTTATCGAAAAAGGAAAAATATTTTATATTTTGTAAAGTTTTCGAATTTGTGGAGTCATCACTTAATTTTGAGAAAAATCAAGAAAAATGTAGTTTATAATGACTTAAACAAAAAAATTATTTTGAAAACTTTAAATGAATTCGGGGATTCCTATGAACGTTTAAGAAGGTTTTGAAAGAACCTAAGACGTCTGCGAACTTGCGGTTATCCGACAACTAACTCATTTGGCTAAAATAAGTAACTTATAAAATTTATTGGAAATTGTTTGAAAGTGAGTTTCTTAGTTTTTTTTTTTATCTAAGTGACACTTATAAATTGAAAAATATTTTTTAAAACTATTTAAACTTTGTTTAATTTTATGTTACTAAAACGTTATGGCATTCGACAGGAATTTGGAGTTTTCTAACTTTAAACTAACGAAAAATAAAAACTGATAAATAATAAGATAAGAGAGAGAGAGAGAGAGAGAGAGAGAGAGAGAGAGAGAGAGAGATTTTGGGCCCAAACACATGTTCTGTCCGCGTGGACCGGATTTTGGACCACCTACTTTTGGATTTTTTGACCCGTTTGTTTTAGGCCTTTGGCCCACTTCACCTGTACCTCTCCTAAATTCTAAGAATACAATATGTAAATAATCATATGGTCTTAGTCCCAAAAACAACAAAATACAAATTTTGAGGGAAAAATATAATTTGGGTCCTAATGACCCAATTTTCTTCAACTCTTCATTTGTCTCCATATTCTTCAATTTGGGGGCCTGTTCGTCCATTCCATGGCTTGTTAACTCGATAAGGAATTTTGAGCCATGATGGATATCTGAAAATGTGAAGTGGGAGAGATCGTAGAGAACTCAAGCGGATTTTACATGCCAAAAAGTAGATGAAGAGAATTAATATATAATCCAACTTACAAAATTCAAGGAGAGAAAAAAAATTATTAACCCCAAAAATATGCTATTTTGACACAACAAGATGCATATTAACACACCATTCAACCAAGGGAATCACACAGAAGCATACTGGATAATGACAACATTTAATTAAGAGTAAACAAATATATACATATAAATGTCTACCATGCCGAACTATATTAATATGTCTTCCATGCATGTCTACAGATGGCAGGGTGAAAAGAAATATGAAAAACCATCAATAAAATAAAAATAAGATATAAAAAACAAATATGAAAAAAAAAAACAATAAATGAAGAGGGAGGGAGATAGAGTATTGGTCACATATATTATAATAATAGCCCATATACTACACTAATCGATATCATGAATTTGAAGGACCCTAAAAAAACTATTCTAATCTACCATCATATAAAAAATGATTACTCAAGAACAAGAAACAAATTAAAGAGGACAAACACAGCACAGATAATCACATTGATCAATAAATAGGAATAACGCGGATTGAGGCAAATCCATTTTATTCGAAAGCATAAAAGTCATTAGACTCATATAGCAGAATAAGAACCAAAGTGGAAGCTACACACATGCTAACGATAAACTTAAGAGTAAACTAATCAACTATCAGCATGAATAAATAAATCTCAGCAGCACATAATCGCTAAGTACTAAACGAGCTTTACGATTTCTCATTAAATGATAATACCAAATAATGAAACAGGGGTTTTACTTTTTTTAGATGCACTTTCAAAGGTGAACATCAACAAGAATAGATTAACCAATTCTTACGAGAAAAATAAATAGGAAGAAATGAGAGTCATGATAATAATAAAGGAAAGGTATGAAAGTACTATATTAACTTCCAAACATGGAGAAAACCTTAAGAACCAACAATATATGCACGCGCGCGCACACATTATATATATATATATATATATATATATATATATATATATATATATATATATATATATATATATATATATATATATAACACCAGTTGAAGGCGAAAGAAAAATGCACCAACTAAAACAGAACCTGAGAAATGACGACATGCTCAGCGCAGAATACAACGTATAACAAATATCCTACGCTTGATAGTCATGAATATAATCTAGTATTTAAAAGGGATGGAGCTGTCATTCAGCAACAAAACAAAAAAAAAACAGATTACCTTCTTTGTGGAAGCGAAACAGGGACGAGTCAAGCAGAGGACACCACGACTTCACCACTACCGAAGAGCAACTTCGAGAGCAGTTATGAACGGAGAAGAATCAAAATAAGATTTGATGATTCGTTCCCAATTTATATGACTTCAAAAAGCCTACTTGCTAAATGTTTATATATAGCTACTATTTTTGTTGTAATACTTTGAGCCTAACTGAAAAAATTTCCTAACTTGCTTCTTCTTCTTTTGTTCTTTAATATGATATATATCTTTTTCCACTGTTTCTTTTATACCAAAGACCAATATTTGTTCTAGAAAAAATCCCAGAAAAAAGAGAAGAAGATTAGTTACCAAAACTCTCCCTCAATGTGTTATCAAATATCCCTCTCCAAAAAAAATTCTCCTTTCAAGAACAGGAAGAGGCCTTATATATCTGACGGATTAGGGATTCGATTTTGGGAAAAAAGATGGATAAAATTCGGACTTTCCCCAGACCCATTTCAAATTCACAATCTAAAATCTTATCCGAAAATCCATTATTTTTCAGAATTCGAAATAATTTCGAACGGATTTCAAGAGAGGTGGAGGGACGAGATCGACCCATTGTACTTGGCAGGCAATGTGGCTGAATCTCGAGCTTCAAAGGACGAAAATGCGTTTTTCGTGGCCGCTGGAATTGCAGACGTTCGTACGAGAAACTCTACTAGGAAAAAGAAGGCGTGTGAAACTTTATTCTCTGTATAGCATCGTGTAACTCCCGTCTACTCACGATCGTTGGAGAATTGGGGTCGACGCATTGGGCTGGATCGTGATTTGGTGTTGCTGCTGGACTGGACTTCGATTTTTTCTGGGTTTCATCGTTGTTTTTGAAGAAGAAGAATATCAGACGGTGTTGGCATGATGTTGCCTAGGTTATGCCTTTACTAGAATCGGTTTCTTTTTGTTATAAAAGGGTTTTGGGTCGGATAAAGGGAGTGAGTTAGGTCGAGAAAAAGAAAAGTAATCGGACAGAAGGAATTCAAATAGGTCCCAACACTTTTGTACTTAAGAGTTAAAATATTTGACTATTAATAAGATGCAACAACAATAGACTAATTAATAATCCTTTTATTCTAACGAAATCAAATAGTCGACTAAATTAATAAATAAAAATCTATTATATAATTCAACTAGTTAATGAAGTAAAATCTTTTAAAGCGATTTTCGAATAAACATAAAAATATCTTAATAGTATATATATATAAATACTGAAAAATTATAAGAAAATGACAAAACTATTCAAAAATGACTCAAACTTTATATTTTTTTCATAAAATATATTAAACTAATTATTTTAAAATTTTTGAGAATTTAAGAAGCTCGTGAATTGACTCCGACTGGTGAGGGTCAAAATTGGGTGTCAACACAGTGTACTTCTGAAATTTCGTTACTTAGAGAACTAGCTAGAGCTAAACATAGAAAAGCTACATGGGAACACGTAATAGCAAAGTATAGGGCTTCAGAGGACCATACAATCGAACAATGACACCCAAATCGTAATGAAAATCAAGCTGAACGAGAATTGTACTAATTTTAAGAAACAACCCACTATAAGTTGACAGCAACACAATGAACAAACTTCCAGATCATAACACTTGAAAGAGCGAAAAGACACTATAGGCATCAAACGTGGGGTATGAAGAGTGAAAATCAATACATTATACAATTAAAAAAAGAGACAATGAGGACTCAAAATGGGTATTAAATAAATACAATCCAAGGACTCCAAAATAGCAGCTAAATTGACAACTTTTTTACCAAAGTAATGAAAATTCCTAAAAATATATATAACCACATTAAAACATACTAACAAGATGAAATGAAAAAAAAATTGTTGTCCATCTATGCACTTAAAAATAATCAAATTAGGTGAGACCCACATTCAACATGAAAAGTCCCTAAAATTTAATAACATTACTATATGAGACCTCTCACTGCACGTTACGAGAAAGCAACAAGACATGAACTAATCTCCACACTTTACAACAAAATAAATTAGCATGAACTAGCTTCCTTGTTTACAAAGAATAGTCACAAGGTGGCATAACTAAATTACGGGAAGTTAGGGAAATCACTATACCATACCACGAAGGATTAACACCAAAGAAATGATTCTTCAAATGACCTTAAACACTTAGCTATCACAAAACTAAGATTAGGAAAATAAAACAAGAAACTCATACTTTAGCCAACTCAAATTGCAAATATAGGCCTTTTTGGACTAAAATTCGAACAGCGTGCAGGCAAAAAACTTAATTACACAAGTAATATTAGCAGGTAAGACCACAAGGACATTTTAAGTAAAATATGAAATTAAGATATTGGGACAAAAATGCTACTGCACTACTATACTTAGCCAAATCAGTTACTCTCAAAATTTAAACAAGTCAAAATCCGAAATCATAAAATCAGTTTATGGCAAGGAATGAACAAGATGCTCTCCACAATTGATTATTCAGGAAGACGCATAACAAAACAGACGCAAACCAAGACTCACGAGGTATTTTCGAAACTGATCATAACAATGCTATGAAAAACAACATGATAGGAGCAACCATAGTCGGAAACCAGCCTTTGAGCACCCTTACAGACATATTGGAATCAATTTTACACATGAAACACCAAAGTCTTGATCCTACAAGGTATCTTTATTCTTGCTAAACTTTTATGAAAATGCAACCTACTAAACATATCAAACAAACACCCAGACTAAAGAAAAGACGGTAGGAAAAGCGAGATTATACACCCGGTACAAAGAACAGAGACATCGAGCTAGCAATTGTGATCCTTCCACAACAAAAGCGAAACCACGAACAAGAAATCCTAGCGGAAATTTAGAACTCAAACCAATGACTAGCCTTCTCAGAAACTAGAATCGAAGAACTTCCTATTTTCTTCGACGGGATTTCGTAATATGTTCTAGCCTTTTTACTTAAATTCTTGTATTTTTTATACAAAAATCTCCCTACCCCCCAAAAATATTTTCAAACATTTCCCCCAGCCCCCAAACAAAAACTCAGAAAGGGCCTTAAATAGAGGAGATCTTTTGGGAAAGTGGGGGAAAATCAGGACCAATCCCACCTTTAGAGATTAGGTTTGACTGCTGGGAATTTTTACAAAATCGTTCATTTCGTCAATGGAACAACGATCTAAGCACTTGATTTCAAATAAGGATGGCCGGACGCACAAGATTTTGCCATCTCGTAGTGTTCTTCGCACAAAATTATTCTAGGGGAAGAAAGAGGAAAAAGATGTGTGAAAATTCTTTCTTTCCGTCTATATTAAGAAAGGAATTGACGCAGTTGGAATCATATGGTTAAATGTAATGGTTCGCGTTGGGGGAATAACAGAGTGGGCCAGGGAATTATGAATTGCGATGAGGTTTTAGGTATTGGGATACAAATTGTAAAGGGAAGTCCCAAATTTGGGTCTTAAGATTTCATAAAAAGAGGGGTTGTGTGAGTTGGAAAAAGACTAGCTAAAATTGATTGTACAAGATGGCCCAAGAATTTTCATCGTAGCCAATAAAAATTAAAAATTTAGCCGAATTGCGTAAATTTGACCAAGACGAATAAATGAAATGAATAAATGAGTTTCTTAAACTTAACGAAATATAATAAATATTTAAATTAGTCAAAAATTAAAATCTTTTTTTTTTGTGATTGAGAAATATTCTAATCATACTCTTAATTATGTAAATCATATATATTATATAAAAATTAAATAAAGAGTTAAAATATTTAATTTAAAATAACTTTAAAAACATTTTAGATTTCAAAACATATAATTATTTCAAATCGTTTAGAATTAAGAAACTCGTTAATTAATTCTTATCGGGGAGGTTTAAACTTGGGTGTCAACAAATATCCCTCATTTTACCTAGATAAACGCAAGAAATTTGAGGAAAATTAAATTGACCAAGCCAATATTGATCAACAACATATTCGTTTATAAGAAAAGGATTTGGTGCCCACTTTAAGAATTATGGACGAACCCCATAGACGGGTTTCCTATATATCTCAGGCTATATAAGAATTTAGGCCCACTTGTAGTTCAACTCGCATGATGTAATGCATGATTTTGAGAGAACTCAAATATCTATAGCGAATTATAAAGGTACCAAAATTCTCGGAAATAGGATTTAAGAGTGAATGTTGGAATACAGTTGAGTTTTCAAGATTGAGAGCGGCTACATATTCTTAGACCTTAGGAAATGAGGGTGCTTGTAGTTCGACCCGATCGTTTGAAAAGAAAATCTATTTTGCTAGATAACCTTTGTTTCTTGACAAGTGACAAATAAACCGAGTATGAAAAAAAAGGCTTGCAACCTCTTAGCTATAAAGGTGGATCTCTTCAAATCCACAGATAAGAACTTACAAAGAGATAATTTCCACAACTCTTGGTGTATTTTCACTTTGATTTAAAAGTTGCTTGTAATAAAAATCAAAATTTCTAGATGCAAAACTAAAATCTAGGAAAGTACAGAAAAACCCACATGCCTTCTGATAGGGTGTGGTTTGATTGTAGTGAAAGTCAATCCTCTGCTCGCGTCCTAAGAGTTTGACACTCCTCATTTGACTATGTCCTTGTTTGTTGCTAAAGTAAAAGTTCAACATTGTGATGCATCCTTTTTGATGTCGTCCACATGATGCTTTTCAGTTACTCTTGATGTGAAAGATATTACATTAGTATGTTCAGCATATTTTTGCACCCTCAAAGTAAATAATTAGTAGACACAACGCCACTTTAAACTAGCGGTTTGAAAGTAATTAAGAAAGGTCATTTATATAGAAAATCTTAATGTATAAGCATAAAAAATAGAACTTTCATAATTTATGTCTGAGGATTTGGAGATGGCATGGCTTGTTTTCTGCATGACAATTTTGGAAGATCTCTACAACGAGTTAAATGGCTCAATGATTATCAAACTGTAACGAGGTGGATGACTCAATAATATTCCAATTTTAACAAGGTGGATGCTCGATAATATTCCAACTGTAACGAGGTGGGTGCTCGATAATATTCCATATGTAATTAGGTGGGTGCTCGATAATATTCCATCAGTAACGATTTGAATTCTCGATAATATGCCATCTCTAACAAAGTGGGTGCTCGGTAATTTTCCATCAGTAACAAGGTGGATGATCGACAATATTCCAACTTTAATGAGGAGGATGGCTTGATAATATTCCGACTTTAACGAGGTAGATGGTCAATAATATCGATTTGTAATGAGGTGAATGCTCAATAATATTCAAATTGTGCTCGATAGTATTCCAACTGTTACAAGGTGGATTCTCGATAATATTCCAATTATAACGAGGTGGATGCTCAATAATATTCCATCTATTACAAGGTGGATGACTCGATAATATTCTAATTGTAATGAGGTGGATGACTCGATAATATTCAAACTATAAGAAGGTGGATACTCGATAATATTCCATTTGTAACGAGGTGGATGCTCGATAATATTCCATTTGAAAAGAGGTGGATGCTCGATAATATTCCATCTATAACGAGGTGGATGCTCGATAATATTTCATCTGTAACGAGGTGGATGTTCGATAATGTTCCAACTGTGCGAGGTGGATGCTCGATAATATTTTATATTGAACGAGGTGGATGGTTGATAACGTTCCAAGTGTAACGAGGTGGATGTTTGATAATGTTCCAATATGATTCAAAAATATGAATCTGAAATGGAAAAATAAATATGCCAACCACTTATAGGGTGGATTGCCTAACAAAACTATATGGCAAATTCTTTCATTGGCCAATCAAAACAAATAATCCACTTATGGGGTGGATACCCAACAAATAGGAATTTTGACTGACACTGTGAAGATACACGTATGGCTAAATTGCTACGCGACAAACATACTAAAAACTAAATTGACATATATGCACGTCCGACTATGATTCTCTCTTTAAGCGAAAGAATTATCGAGGTGAATAACATAATTCATTCACATGAAGATTAAAGACACTATTGCCTTCCTTTACAAACTCAACAAAATTTATGTTTGTTGATGACTTTTTCAATCGTTATCAAAAACTTGTAACGATTTGATAACTTTGACTGTCATGGAGATATTGCGGTCACCAACATCTTTCTGATGTGATGGAGTCATTGATTTTTCCTTGCAACACTTCTATGACAGTCTCACTTTTGATCATCTCCATATTTGATGTCAGTTTAACATATGATTCTGGCTTTACCAATACTATCACCTGCAAACCTCGACACCAAACGTTAGTATTGACGATGAAGTAAAGAATTAAAGTAAAGATAAAAAACTAGATTAAGTTCTTTGTCTTATCAAGATCAATCTATCATAAATCTAATTATAACTTCGATCATGACTCGTGACTAGCGATCATCCAAAACTTTGTTTCTTACAACTTTGAAAGAATCTATTAGTGTTTGGCTTCAATATTCCTGCAACATAAAAAGGAAAATGTTTATAAATCACTTGACGAAACGTAATGAAATGAAGATAAATTGAGATGGAAAGTTTTCTAGTTATGTTGATAAAGCCACGAGAGGCGTAAATGATGTCTTTTTCCGCGCTTCACAGCTTTGACATTGTAATTTTTGTGACTTCGTTGTTAGATTGAAAGATTGATTTGTGTTGGTCTTGTTTCCACGCTCCTTCATGAGGTTGGCGTATACCCTCGTCCATCCTTTGTAATGGAATTTTTGACGACCCTCCTCAAATATTCTGTCCTAGTTTTAAATATGGTTAACTCTCATAACTTGCTTTGTTAATTCTGAGGTTGCCCATTCAGGAATTTTGAATATAAAATAAGAAACTCAGAGTTTAGCCAACTTGAATTGCAAATATAGGCATTTTTTGACTAAAAATGGAACAGCGTGCAGGCAAAAAAATTAATTACACTAGTCATATTACGTAGTAAGACCACAAGGACATTTTAAGTAAAATATGAAATTAAGATATTGGGACAAAAATGCTACTGCACTACTAGACTTAGACAAATCAGTTACTCTCAAAATTTAAACTAGTCAAAAATCCGAAATCATACAATCAGTTTATGGCAAGGAATGAACAACATGCTCTCAAAAATTGATTATTCAGGGAGATGCATAACAAAACAGACGTGAACAACATGTTTTCCTTTGATTTGTTTAGTCGCAAACCAGCCTTTGAGCACCCATACATACACACTGGAATCATAGTCACACATGAAAGACCAAAGTCTTGATCCTACGAGGCATCTTTAGTCTTGCTAAATTTTTATAACAATACAAACGACTAAACAAATTAAAGGAAAACCCAGACTTAGTAAAAGACGGTAGGAAAAGCGAGATTATATACCTTTCCGTTACAACGAACAAAGATAGCGAGCTAGCACTTGTGATCCTTCCACCATGAAAGTGAAATCACGAACAAGAAATCCTTGCGGAAATTTACAAGTCAAACCAACAACTAGCCTTCTCAGAAACTGGACCGTTTTCATTGATGCGATTTTGCAATATCTTCTTGCCGTTTTACTTAAATTCTATGTACTTTTTATCTAGAAATTTTCCTACCTCCCAAAAATCTCTCTACCCGAAAATCTTTTCCCATATTTCCCCCAGCCCCTATCAAAAAATTAGAAGGGGACTTAAATAGTCAGGACCAAATTCAAATTTTGTATTCTCTTAAGAGATAAGGTTGGACAGCTTGGAATCTATACAAATTTTCACAATTCCTCCATGGAACAACGATCTGGGCGCTTGATTTCGAACAAGGATGAGAAGACGCACGAGATCTCACTATCCACAATGTTCTTCGTACAAAATAGTACTGGGGGAAGAGAGAGGCAGAAGACACGTGAAAGTAGTTGGTTTTCATCTATCTTTAACCTGAAATTAACGCCCTTGGATCATTTTGTTATACTATATTAGGTCGAGTGGGGGAAATAAAGGACTGGGCTGGGGAATTATGAATTAGGATGAGGTTTTTAGTATTGGGTTACAAATGCTAAAGGGAAGGCCCAAATTTGGGTCTTGAAATTTCAAGTAAAAGAGGGGTTGTGGGAGTTGCGAAAAGGCTAGCTGAAATTGATTGTACAAGATGGCCCAAGAATTTTCAGCGTAGCCAATAAAAATTAAAAACATAGCCGAATTGTGTAAATTTGACCAAGACGAATAAATGAAATAAAGTAATAAGTTTCTTAATCTAACATAAATAAAATAAACATTTTAATAAACTGAATAACTCTAAACTTTTATTAAATTTAAACTAAATTATTTAATAAAACACTTCCTGGAAATTAAAATCTTTTTTTGGTGAATTAAAAATATACTTATCATATACATAATTATGTTAATCATATATATTATCTAAAAATAAAGAGTGATAATATTAGTTTAAAATAACTTATATAACATTTTAGATTTTAAAACATATAATTATTTAAAATCTTTTATAATTAAGACACTCGTTATTTAATTCTTATTTAGGAGGTTCAAAATTGGATGTCAACAATCATTACTCTTCACAGCGAAATACTAATTGTGGGAAGAGGAACCACTAACGCAACAATAATCACAGCAACAATGGTGGTCGCGGAAGAAGTAAAGGTGGTAATGGCGTTGGCAGAAAACAACTAGCAGTTCAGCATCCGCCTACCAATTATCCATGGTCTGGAGGTCAGTCATGGTCGTTGATGGCACTTGGTCTCCCTGGACTATACCTCCTTGTCCATATCCATAAAACTCGACCAGGACAAATTATGGAAAAAAGCCGACACAACAGCCTTGTATACATGGGCCCAGACCGCAACGGGCCTACACGGCAACACCAACTCCAACTGACATTGAAGCTTTAATGCATACTGTCGGATCACTCCTCCATATGAGAATCGGTACATTGACACCGGTGCTATTTGTCACATGAAATTCGCACAATGTAACCTCACGTCTTATTTTAATATGAGCAATAAACATGGAATAATAGTGGGTAATGGTCAATCAATTACAATTCATGGTTATGGTCAAACAAAATTATCTTCGCCGTGTCCTCCCCTAAAATTAAACAATGTCCTTCATGCCCCTCACCTTGTTTAAAACTTAGTCTCACTTAGAAAATTTACAACCGATAACTCTATCTCTATTTAATTTGGTCCGTGTGGATAACTTGTGAAGGATTTTTGGACGGGGAGACCGGTAATGAGGTGTGAAAGTCAGGGAGAGTTGTATCCCATAACTTCTCTAGTAACTTCTCCATCTGCTTTTGCTGCTTTTGCACCATCCCTTTGGCATGACCGTTTGGGTCATTGGGGAGCACCTATTTTGAAATTTCAGAGGAAAAATAAATTGATTTAGTGCAATCATGTTAAAAACTCTCATATTTGTCATTTTTGTCCTCTGGGAAAACATGTTAAGTTGCCTTTTTATCATTCAAGTTCTCGCACTTATATGCCATTAGATATTATCCGTAGTTATCTTTGCACATCGCCTGTTTTGAGTTCATTGGGTCATCGTTATTATATCTCACAAATAACACAAATTTTCCACATTTTTGAGTTTCAAGACATTTATTTGAACCCAATTTAAGCAAGAAATAATGAAATATACAATGCGATAATGGCAAGAAATTTGAAAATGGCCCTTTTAAACTTTTTGTAAAGAAAATGGTCTCTCGATTAGTCTTTCATGTCCTCATACATCCCCTTCAAATAGGAAAGGTGAAAGACTATTTTGTACGATCGACAACATTATTCGTACATTATCGGCCCATGCTTCCCTTACTCCCTCCTTTTTACATCATGATTTGCAAATGGAGATTTTTCTTCTCAATATCCTTTCTCATAAGCTTTTAAATTGTTAATAACATCTTCGCGTTTTTTATCAAAAGTATCTATCTTATTCTCATCTTCGAGTGTTTGGATTATGTTGTCCTCTTTTTCCCTTTACAACCATAAACAAACTTCAAACCCGATCGAATCTTTGTGTCTTTTTAAGGTATCCTTCAAATCATCTGGGGTAGAAATTCTTTGTGTTGTAATCCAGAAAAATCATCATTAGTCTTCACGTAATATTTGATGAGACACACTTTCCTTTTGCAAATACAATTACTCCTCAAACTCACTCGTCTGAGTTTCTAGACGATGGACCATCTCCTTACCTGGTCCATCATTTAACTACCTCTCCTAACCCACAAGTTGCACCTGTTTCTAACCCAACCACATCCACAATGCCCATCCCAGAATGTGGTTGCGACGTGCCTAGCGGCCCACACAACCTTCCTTAGTCGACTCCTTGTCTTCCCTAATCGACTGCACCAATTCCATCTACTCCTTCCACTCTCCCATCCTATCTCTTCCTAGCCCCATTTTGATCTCTCCCATACTTCACCCCACGAGTCCTGTTGCTCGGAGCCAGCATGGGATTTCGATGCCTAAGTATTTTAACCTTCTTCCATCAACATCTAACTCTCTCCTACCTCGTACCCTTGTATCTGCTCCTCATGACCTTAATTGGAAGTGTATATGGATGAGGAATATAATGCTCTTATTTAAAATAAGACGTGGGAGTTAGTGCCTCGTCGTTCATATAACTC